>CM061268.1:3465000-3912500 GCA_030848825.1 Tadarida brasiliensis | reverse complement strand
TCTCAGCACAAGGGCCCCTTGGATGCCGCCCCCCTCCCCCGAGGGCTGGCAGCGGCCTCTTCCCATCAGGAGCCCAGATGCCCACCCCCCATTTGAGGAGAACTGGCTAAGAGTTCTCTGAGCCTGGGGCCAAAGCAGGGTACCCCAGCCCCGCCTGGCCCTCCTGCAGAGCCCACCCTCCTGGCAGGGCAGACAGGACCCTGGCCCTTTGGTCTGGCCCTGGGCCAGGCCCCTTGAACACCAGCATCTGGCCCCTGGCCGTCCTGCTGGGCACCTGGCAGCCTGGCTCAGGCGGGCAGCCGGCGGGCAGGGGCCAGGCTGGGCCGGGGCAGCTTGCGAGGGTCTGTGCCGAGTCCTGGTTTCCTGCCCTCTGAGGGGAAGAGAAGGAGGACAAGAAGGCAGTGCCTGTCACAGGGTGTCACACCAGGACCCTTCCAGGGCCTCCATCTCCACGACCCCCATACCCACTGGACACTCTCAGGACAGGACACTGCAGAGACCCTCCCCAAGACAGAAGGACACCCACCCAAGGACAGGGCAGTCAGGGGACAGACAGGGGCCCTGGGGGCCTGGTCAGCCTCCCTTAGGATGAACCTGTTTCTCAACCAGGAGCCAGCACCCCTCTTCCCCAGAGCTCCAGGAAGCAGAGGGTCGGTCCTTCTCCTTGGGACCCCGAGAGAGCCAGGAGGAGATGGCATGTGGAGCACACACAGCTCGTCCTCAGGTGCGGACCAGGCCTGTGTCCCCGAGCGCACACGCGGGCTTTCCAGATTAGGGACCCAGCTCAGCTCATGTTCCCTGAATGTCTCTATTTTGCTCAGGAATGCTAAAAAAAAAAAAATTTTTTTTTAATTACATGATGTGTCTTTTAAATAGCACATGCTTTTCCGCTAATCAAGAAAAAGCGAGCCTGTGCTTTGCCGAAGTGACGTGATTTTTCCCCTCGATTTATTGTGCAGAGGAATCCGCGAGGGCCTGCGGCACCAGCGGCAGGAAGGGTGTAGGGAAAGTTCACAGTTAGCGTTTCCCCAGACTCCCTCTCAGGCTCCAGGGCCGACCGGGGGGCTCCCGCTGCATTCTCCAGCCCGGGATCTCGGGGTTTTATTAGCACACATTGGTTTTTATGGCCTTGTTTTCCTGTAACGCTGACAAGTTAAAAGAGCAGGGTTTGATTTCCCCTCGGGCCCGGCCGGCAGGCTCCTTATCTCCCCCCTAGTCCCCTCCCTCCCTGGGGCCCAGCTCCTCCTAGGGGTCTACCGCCCTGATCAATATATTGGCTTGAGAAAAAAGTAAAACCAACGACGCTGGGAGACCAGTTCTACGATTCCCCCCACTTTGCAGATGAGGAGACCCCGGCTCCGCACGGAGGCTCTCTAGCCCCAGGTCTCAGCATCTCCACCCCGTGGCCTCCTCCCATCCCACCTCCCTCAACAGGCGGTGGGCTGAGGAGGGCAGTGGAGAGCTTACGGGCCCCCTCGCCCCCGGCATTCCAAGGTAGAATCCCCCCCGTAGCTCAGTAAGAAGGACTGTCACCCTAGGTTTGTCAATCGGACACACTTCTGAGCCATGGAGGTTAGGTGGTCTGTTTTCAAGAAGTCATTATACCCTCCCTCACAGCCCTACACACAGTAGGACCTCAACTGATAGGCCACGAAGGATGGACTCTCACTCATGGGACTGCACACAGTAGGACCTCAACTGATAGGCCATGAAGGATGGACTCTCACTCACGGGACTGCACACAGTAGGACCTCAACTGATAGGCCACGAAGGATGGACTCTCACTCACGGGACTGCACACAGTAGGACCTCAACTGATAGGCCATGGAGGAGGGACTCTCACTCACGGGACTGCACACAGTAGGGCTTCAACTACGCCAGAAGCCTGAAAAACAGCCCGGTTTCTCTGTTAAGTCTGAGAGACATTGCGGCTGAACCTCACCGCCATCGCCTGGGTCCTCGTCGGCCTCCCCCAGGGACAAGGGGAGAGTGAGTGTCAGTAACAGGTGTCCCCTGCAGTGCCTGGGACTGCCCCAGGTAAAGGAGCACCTGCACGCAGTAGGGCTCTGGCTGAGCTGCACGAGGGAATGTGGGCTGGAACAGCTGTCTGTTGAAATCCCGTCCTTTATGAAGCCCGCATCAGGCTCCTTCAGTGACATCGTGCCCGTATTCAGCCTGCACTCCCGGGTGCCCGCTCAGTGGGCACCACCCGCCTGCACTCTCACAAGTCCCCACAGAGACTCGGGTGGGGGTTGGCTTTATTCTCATTTCACAGATGAGGACACTGAGGCAAGAGGGGTCAAGCGCCCCTGGATCCCGGGGCTGTGGGTGTCCCTGTCTGCGGTGACCCCGGGCAGTGCAGCTCCAGTCTGTGCATGTGTGATAACCTCACACGGGGACTCTGCTAGGAAAGGGGACCTGCCCACCTTTAAGGGGCCGTAAAGACTTTGGAGAAATCTACCAACACCTGCTTCGGATCCCATCTCAGATTTTACCCGTGTTCCCCAAAGGCCCCCTCCATTAGTTACCCAAACTGGCAGCATTTTCCAGAAGCTAAATCCACCTTCAGAGGACAAAGATGTGTTTCCTTTGGGGTAAAAGAATATATGTACCACGTACCTCTGTGATGTGTGTGCACATATGTGCACGTGTGTGCGCCTACCCGTGTGTGCACGCACCTCGAACACTGGGCATCAGGAAACTCATACCGTGGGCGGCCCTCGGGGACGGAAACGGTGGGGCGGCCGGGCAGGAGGCTTCTCTACCATGTCGTCTTTCATACCTTTGGAATTTTAAACCATATAAATGAATTTTACAGATTTAAAGTTTTTCGTTGCTCCTCTTGGAGAAAACTCAAGAGGAGGTGAGAGGAGAGCTCTGAGCCCCGGCTCCTCCGTCTCCATCCTGTTTGCCGCAGGCTGGACCCGTTAGCATGGTGCCAGGGGGTGAGCAGAGACCCCCGGCCCATCCCTCAGGACCCGCCGTGGGCCCTCCCAGCAGCGCTCGGCTGTGATTCTGGGCTGGGTGAGGCTGGACCTGCCGGACCGCGGCCGGCCTCTACCGAGCCAGACCCGGAATCTCAGAAACGTCCTGTGGTCAGGCCTGCACTTTGAGACGCGCAGAAGGCCCGCCCTGCCCCGTGTGCGGCGAGTCGGTTCAGCCAGGGCGCAGCCTCAGGCTCCCAGCGCCCAGAGCCAGGCCTGTGGGAACGTGCCCTCGGCCTCCCGGCCCAGCCAGGCGTCCAGAGGAGCAGGGGTAGCTGCCCTGTCCGGGCTTCACCCTGCCCGGAGACACCTGCTGACCTCCAGCAGGTCCCTTCCCTTGGGGCCTCAGTCTCCTCATCCACGGAGCTGATATCAGCGAAAAGAGCTACATTCCCTTCCAAAAATAAGGTTTTATCATTTGATGGAAGGCACCAGAAGCCTGAATTTTAAAACCGAGTCATTCTGGTGCCCAGTGACAAATTTGTCAAGACTGAAAGCGCAGAGTCAGACGGGCCTGAGGTCACGCGGACGTGCCCTTCCGGGCTGCGTGGCGCTTAGAGCCCTTTGCGCTCCACAGAGTGGGGCAGGCAGACCCACACCGCAGCCCATCCGCGCAGGAGTTACATGAGACAGTGCCGGACGCTTGTGTGGCCCTTCAGGCTGCTGTCACACCTGCAATGGCCGGCACAGCCGCACACAACCTGCCCCGGTAATGACCCGCTGCTCCCATCTGCGTCCGTCCTTAGGAGATGGTGTGTTTTTTGTTTTTAATAATTTTTTTTGTTTATTAATTTTAGAGAGAGAGGAAGGGAGAGGGAGAGAGAGATAGAAACATCGATGAGAGAGAACATCGATTGGCCGCCTCCTGCATGCCCCCCACTGGGGATTGGGCCCACAACCTGGGCATGTGCCCTGACTGGAATCGAACCGGCAACTTCTTGGTGCATGGGTCGATGCTCAACCAGCCGGGCAAGGAGATGTTTTTTCCAAGGTTATTATTTCTCAGCCATGCCACACATGGTGACTCAATGCCACTTGCCATAAATAGGTCACCAATTGAAGTCCATCCTTCACAATTCATCCATGTTCACCCCAAATCGGCTCACACAGCCCCACATGGGGGGACACCCCTGCAACGGGACGGAGGGAGCGGGGCTGTGCCAGGCACACGGAGTGAGTGAGCGCTCAGTGGGTGTGGCCCCACGTGACCAGAAGCCGGGGCGTGAGGGTGGGCAGCCTTCTTGCCGATCCTCAACAACAACAAGGACAGTAATAATACCCACTGCCATGCGTGGAGTGGGCAGCAGTTTTGTGCCAGTGCAGTAGCACTTAGTGAGAAGCTGCGTGCCAGTGTCCGGGGGCGGCTGTGACAGATGACCACAAACAGGGGGCTTCTAACAACAGAACCCTGTTCTCGCCCAGGCTGGACACCCGAAGTTGGGAACAGTTGTTAGTGGGGCTCCCTCCGGAGGCTCCGGGGGAGGGTCCCTCCTGCCTCGTCCAGTTTCTGGGGGCCACAGGTTTGGGATTTGGGGCCCACACGGGTAATCCAGAATGATCTCCTCATCTCAAGATCCTTAACTTTCTTACATCTGCAAAGACCCTTTGTCCAAACAAGGTCACAGTCACAGCTTCTGAAAGTTAAGGCATGGACCTCAGGGGCGGGGCGTCATTCAACCCACTGTGGTCAGGCAGAGAATGATTTGAGGGGGCAGATTTACAAAAGGGACAACTCCAATAACAGCTCTTAGCCATGACGAAGTGCCACAGACTGGGTGACATAAATACCCGAAATGTGTTTCTCGCTGCTCCGGAGGCCTGACGTCCCAGATCAGGGTGCCTGCGTGACTGGGGTCTGGTGACAGCCCTCCTCCTGACTTGCACACTGCTGGCTTGTGTCCTCACCTGGCGAGAAAGGATTTAGCTCTCTGGTCTCCTCTTCAAAGGGCGCTAACCCCATTCACTGGGGTCCCACCCACAGGCCCCACCTCCTGATATCGCTGTTGGGCTGACGTCAGGTTTCAACAAGAATCTTGGGCTGGACAAGCATTCAGTCCGTAGCAGGCATGACAGGGTTGAAGGACAAAACGGGGCTTCTCCCTCACTGGGGTCTGAGCCCTACTGGAGGAAAATGTCTCTCCCTGAAGCCCCCACTCTGGGGTAGAGCTGCCGGCCAGTAACACTTCCCAGGGCTGAATTCGCCTTCAATGAAACATTTTAAAGCCAACCTGCCCCCCTCGCCGGAGACCTCAAGGTAAGACGCCATGGGGGCAGAAGGGACACAATTTGTCTCTTCAACTGTGCAGATGGTCAAGGTTTCCTTATCGTGTGTTTTTAACATTCCCGGTACACAAAGGCAATAAGAAATTATGATCATATACCTTTAAATGAGCAAAATGGGTTCTAAAATGAGAAAATCAGATGCTGGCGAGATTTTGGAGAAACTGGCACTCCCCCACCTATGGAGCGGGTTCACACATGAAAAGCAGGTTCAGCCCAGCTGGTGTGGCTCAGTGGACTGAGCCTTGTCCTGTGGACAGAGAGGTCCCGGTTCGATTCCCAGTCAGGGCACATGCCTGGGTTGTGAGCTCAATCCCCAGTGGGGGGCGTGCAGGAGGCAGCTGATCAATGTATCTCTCACATGGATGTTTCTATTTCTCTCTCCCTTCCTCTCTCTTTGAAAAATCAATAAAAACACATTAAAAAAAAAAAATCAGGTTCACAAGAGCCCCATCGGTGCTAGCCAGCAGCGTGTTGCACGAGGCCCGTGTGTTACAGGAGCACACACAGAATCGGCCGAATGGAAAGCAGTGCAGAGACATAGCCCGCGCCGTGAATGTGATCACAGCCCAGAGCTCTCATCCTACGCTTGCACGTTTATCCCAAGGAAACAGAACCCCTGCCCCCTTCCAGGTAACGAGGCCGCTGCTGAGACTCAGACACGCTGTGGGCCTCATTGTCATCTTCAGGTCATCCTCCTCGTCCGTCGCTGCAATTTCCGAAGGCTCAGCCCGCCCAGTCCACCGCAATTCCTGCATTTCTCCACCCTCTGGCTCCCACCGGGGGCTTTGTGCTTTCTTGAGGCATCTCCCCCAACGCTGGCATCCGTGTGTCTCCCTCTTTCACCCTTCCATCTCCGCTCAGACATCCCCTCCCCAGAGAGGCTGTCCCTGCCTTGACGTCTCCAGCAGCCCTGTCCCCACACGCGGCACCCACTCCGTCTCCTTTGTCTGCGTTACTCTTCCCCAGAGCCCCTATTGCCACCTGACACACTGCACATACCTCCGGTGATTCCTTGCACGCCAGTGTCAGCTCTTGGGGCAGACACCTGTCCGTGGAGCGTGCCCGGTACCTAAGAGTGTCCGGCACGCAGGGAACGCCTGGCCAGGATTTCGGGAATGGACAAAAGCGTGCATGAATGAACGATGCTAAAAATGGAACTGAGCCAGATGTCTAGACCAAGTTGGGGTGCAGATGACCCACAGAGGGTTGATTACCCCAAACACTGCAGAAGCAGGAAAAATAGCCCAGAGGGAAAACTGGGTGCGAAACTACGGCCGTGGTGATGGGTTACAACCGCGTCCAGGTGTTGACAGGCCGGGGCCAGCGAGGGGCCCCGGCAAAGGGCAGTGGCTGCATCTGTGGGTGAGCAAGGACAGGGCGCATTTCCCTCCCTCTGGCTGAGGTCTGGGAAGGTTACGGTGAGCCGTCCACACGGTAAAGCCATGACATAAAACATGACCGCCCAGTGCTGCCTCTGTACCGGAGACAGGGAGGGGACGGACCGGGCCTGCCTCTGCTCAACCACCGTCGTCGGCCAGACCCTGCCAGCAGCCGCCACGCGTCTCTCCACCCGGGGTCCCCGCCTGTCCCTCCGCGGTGCCTCGGTCCCCAGCAGTCAATGCTCCAGTCTTCCTCCTGCTGGATGGCATCCAAACAAAGTATTTTCCATGCCAACCAGGTCCACCAGCGTAGGCGCCTCCCTTCGGTGGAGTAAGGCAGCCGGGGTGAGCTGGAGGGTCGCGGTGAGGAGCTGGCCCGGGTCTGGCTGCGAGCTGGAAGCAGAGGCATGGCCTTGCAGGAGCCCTGTCCCAGCCTCAGAGTTTCCTCTCACAGAGGCCAGGATGGGCCAGGCCACGAGAATAAGAATGCAATGGTCAGGGCTCCTCGGGGATAATTGCTGTAGACACCTGGATGGGGGCCGAGGCAGTGTGGGGTCATGGTTGCTCCTTGGCCTGAGCGCATGTAGTCACACTTCAGCTGTCTTCACAGTGAGGCTGGGAAATCGCACCTGTGTTGGCGTGTTATTGGGAGAGGCACGGGGGACCGTTAGATCATTGTTAGTACTGTTGCCATCATTACACTCTCGTTATCTCAACCATCCTGGCCCCATGTGATTCCTGAATCTCTTAATCTGATGGTGGGCTATGGGCCACAAGGGAAGAATGGGGTGGTCCCTTCTGGAGGCCTTTCTCCAGAGAATGGTTAAGGGAATTCTCCTTGCAGCTGACTCCTCACTCCCAGAATATTTCTGGTTTCTGGAGCAACGTGGCAAGGTTAAGGAGAGTCCTTCCGGGGCCCAATGCCCTGATAAGGTCCTCACACCTCCTTGGAGTTGAGGAAACACACTGACTGACATACACACACACCTGTGCAGCCTGTAAATAGCAGTGTTATTTGTAATCTCCCCAAAAGGGAAACAGTCCAGTCTTCCACCTGGAGAATGGGTGAACAGACGGTGGTACGTCCATTCAGTGGAACACTACTCAGCCAGGAAAAGGAACAGCGACCATCCTCAAATATATCCGACAACATGAAAAGAGCCAGACTCCAAGCCTACACACTGCTGTGCGATTTCATCTGCAAGACATTCTGCAATGTGCAAACTACAGGGGCAGAAAATGAATCAGGGCTGTCCAGGGGCTGGGGACCGGAGCTTTGCCTCCAAAGGGGCTACAAGGGGAGATTTTGTGCCAATGGAACTGTCTTGTATCTTTTGGTTGTTGTTGTTAATCCTCACCCAAGTATATTTTTTCCATTGATTTTTTTTTTTTTTAAGAGAGTGGAAGTGAGGAAGGGAGGGGGAGAGAGAGAGAGAGAGAAACATCCATGTGAGAGAGACACATCGATTGGTTGCCTCCTGCACATACCCTGACCAGAGTCAGGGATTGAACCTGCAACCCACGTATGTGCCCGTGACCGGGAATCGAACCTGTGACCCTTCAGTGCTGGGGCCATTGCTCTAACCACTGGGCCATGCTGGCCAGGGCTGTCCTGTATCTTGATTGTGGTAATAACACAACTGTATTTGTCAAAACTCCCATTAACTGTATGCTTTAAAAGGCCAAATTGTATTGTAGGTAAATTTTACTCTCATAAAAATGTTTTCATTGGGCTACTATTTTTTTTTTTAACGATGATAAGAATACAAGTTTGTTGACATAGAAAAAGTTTCATGAAGGAAAATTAGGAGTTTGTGTTGCAAGCGACAGAAACCCCTGTCCTCAAGTAAAAATGGGAACCGACTGGGGCAGGCACCTGGATGGTCTGGCTGCAGACTTCGGATAGCGCACAACCAAGGGGGCACAGACGAGGTCGTCGGGGCCCTGGTCCTGTCCATGGGCTTGCTCTCTGCGGCCTTGCTGGCCGGCAGGCACCGCAGTCTGACAGCCGGCAGCAGCTGCAGGCTCAGGTCCCCGCGCCTGAGGACTCCAGCAGGAGTCCTGTCTGGAGCACACTGGGACGCACCCCGCGAGACAAGTCTCAGCTGTGCTGTGTCCGCGCCTGACCCACCCAAACCGTGGGACTGTGAGTGCGTGTCCGAAGTGCGTCGAGTGTGGGCAATGCGCTGCACAGTGATGGAAAAACCAGCACGGAGAAGGACTTCCTTCAAACCCGCACGTATTCTGCTCCAGAAAAGCTCGCAGTCCGGGGGGGTTGTTCACTCATCCATTCGTTCGTTCTTTCCCCATTTGCCCTTGATCCAGCACACTCGGGAAGCGCTCCTGCCCTGTGCTGGGCATGGGGGCTCTCCAAATAGACCAGATGCGGCCCTGCCCCCCAGGAGCTCAGAGTGTGGGTAGTGACGTCACAGGGACTCACACGGGACCACCCACGCCGGTACAAAGGAGCACGTAGAGGGGTTCTCACAGAAACACTCGGGTACACCCCTGCTTTGGCCGCAGAGCCAGGGCTGGACCTCCCAGCAGAGGTCACTCAGAACTGGCCACCAGGGTGAGGTGCCTGGGGAAGCTGGTATCTGACCGGCTGGCCCTTGTCCACTAGTGTCCATGTGCAGGGCATCCACTCTCCTGCCCATACTCCACTGCAGGCTTCCCCAAATCACCTCTAGCCCCAGCCCCTCCCGGGAGGTCAGCTCTGCCCCTCTGTCCTCTCCAACTGCCCCTGCATGACTCGGCAGGTGAGTGACCAGGCCTTGTTATTCTGTCCTAGGACCATCCAAGGGACCGCCCGCCCACACCACTTGGACAGCTGTGTAGCCAGGAGGCACTGCCCTGGGCTCCCCCGCAGTTAAACATGACCCCTGACCCTGTCCACTGCACCCAGCACAGCCCTGCTGGGAGCAGGTCCTGCTACCTCCTGCGGCCTCTCCACTTGTCAGGCTGACCCATGCTCAGTGGCCCTCTCAGACCAGAGCCGGCACGGACACACAGGCAGCGCGGACCCGCCTGCATAGTCACACACGCAGACATGCATGCGTGCGTTCAGACACACATGCACATGTGTGTGCACAACAGAAACACAAGAGCACAGAGACACACACACATTTGCACATGCACACATGTGCATGCCCTTTGCATCCCCAGCCCCTTCTTGTCTTCCAAGAGAACTTGGATCATTTTGTACTTGTATTCTTTACTTGTCTAATTAACCTGGGTGGTTTTTCCTTTCTCTCCACCAAAGTGTGACCCTCTTGAGGGAAAAGATTGTTTCTCTTTTGTCCATTGTTTCATTCCCAGCACCTGGCATAGTGCCTACCACACAGTAAGTGCTCAATGGATGGATGGATGGTGGATGGATGGGTGGGTGGATGGATGGATGGATGGGTGGATAGATGAATGGTGGATGGATGGATGGTGGATAGAAGAATGGATGGAAGGATGGATGGATGGATGGATGGTGGATAGAAGAATGGATGGAAGGATGGATGGATGGATGGATGGATGGATGGATGGTGGATAGAAGAATGGATGGAAGGATGGATGGATGGGTGGATAGATGAATGGTGGATGGATGGATGGTGGATAGAAGAATGGATGGAAGGATGGATGGATGGATGGATGGATGGATGATGGATAGAAGAATGGATGGAAGGATGGATGGATGGATGGATGAATGGATGGTGGATAGAAGAATGGATGGAAGGATGGATGGATGGATGGATGGATGGTGAATAGAAGAATGGATGGAAGGATGGATGGATGGGTGGATAGATGGATGATGGATGGATGGATGGATGGATGGTGGATAGAAGAATGGATGGAAGGATGGATGGGTGGGTGGATAGATGGATGATGGATGATGGATGAATGGGTGGGTGGATGAATGACTGAATGGATGGATGAAGGGATGCATAGTTGAATGGAGGGTAAATGGCTTTGCATTCTGTCTCTTCCCCCATTATTCTGTGACCGCTGGTAAGTCAGTGAAGCGCATTGAATCTCTGCTTCTCATTGGTAGAACAAATGGGTGCAACCCACCACACAGGGTTCCGTTTGTTGTCTCTTTCCCACTGGACAGTGTGTCCTCGCTCCCAGCTCTGTTTCCTGCACCTGGCACAGTACATGCAATAAGTGATCGATAAACACTTTGCTGTAAGAGTGAATATCCTAAAGGTTGAAGTGAGACCAGAGAAGACGCCACTTGTCCAGCACCTTCTCCCGCCCACTTCTGCCTCCATGTCACCCCTCTTCTCTGCAAGCGAACTGAAGACCTCAGTCCCCGTGCCCTGGGCCCCAAGGCAGGCTGCCCTTTGAGCGCCCTGATGAGCGAGGCCAGGATGAGGGTGTGACCCGGAGGATCCTGAGTCGTTGGGGTGGGGCCGGCTGGGTGGCCTCTCATCTCTGTTGGTGGCTGGGGAAACTGTGAGTCCCATAGAGCCATCATTTCACAGACATGTGACCTCCATTTGGTGGCGGTCCCCTGGAGAACTCTGCTGTGCTCTGAGCAGGACTTCTGGGGGAACAAGGAACTCCCTGTCCCTCTGGGTGAGGCCTGTCCTCCTGGCTCAGTGTTGCTCGGGGCTGCCTGGATCGGGTCTTGGGAGGGCGCAAGGTCGGGAAGGGAGGCCGCGTGGTGCAGTGAGCAGGGCTGGTTGACATCTGGGGACTCTGTGCCTGAGTTTCCTCAGCTATCAAATTGGGGATGAAGCCACACTCCTTTGTCAGGTGGGCAGCATTGTCACCCCTTACCCGGGCTCCAAGGCCAGGTGAAGGGCGGGCAGGTGCAGCCCATTCCCAGAAAAACAAGAACAGTTTTACTCTCGGCTGATCACACGGCTTGCCACGTCCGAAGGCTGGGGCTCCGCGTGTCGGGGAAGCCCCTTGAGGGCGTCGTGGGTCTCAGGCTCTCCGTTCTCTCCCGCTCCCAAGGGACTGGCTTCACCCTGGGCACAAGGCCTGGGGGCCTGGGGAGCAAGTATCCTGGGGACGGGACTTGGGGGCAACTTCTCTCGTGTGTCCCTGCCTCATTCTGGGTCTCTGCCTCTTCACAGTGGAGTAGCTCCCACCCAAAGCCCGCCTCTCACGAACAAAGCCCCTCCCCTCTTTTCTGTGAAGTCCCCTGTGCCCTGTGGCCTGGTCTCTCTCTGGACCAAGGTAGGAAAAGTGACAAGACACAGAGGATCTGCAGAGATGGGGTCTGAGGGTGAAGTCCTGGGAGCGGACAGAGGGGGCAGCCCGCAGAGCGGAGAGGCTGTGGGTGGCGTGGAGGCTTCTGGATGGAGCGAGTCGGGGTTTGCTGAGACGGGGAAGATGAGGTGGGGTGGCTGCGAGAAGATTGGGGAGAAAATGCAGAAGTCCAGCTTGCCCGCGATCTGTCTGACATGTCTGGGAGACCCCAAAGGGAGATGTCAAGTCGCCGCCGGATACGAGGGTCGAAGCTCATAGGAGAGGTCACAGCTACGGAGATAAATTTGGAAGTCATCAGCTTAAGGATATTTAAATCCATGGGAACTGATGAGATCACCCAGGAAGAAGGGTCCAGAGAAAGGAGAAGAAACCCAGGACCAAACCCCGAGGAACCCCGTAATCTTGCGAGGCTGCGGTCTCGGGGGGCAGGGGTCCTGTGTGTTTCAGGCACGATGGTGTCCCCAGCCCCAGAGAGCACTGGGCCCCCACTAGATCCTTGACCTTTGGGGGTGTGCAGGGGGCAGCTGGCGTGGCAGGAGGAAAAGAAGGAAGTGGGGAGAAGCCGGGAGAGGAGCATGCTGGAAGCAAGGAGTGGCCTCCCTGGTGGCCTTCCTCCGTCCAGGAAATGGGGGACAGAGAGGTGGCCATTGGGTTTGACTGCATGGAGGTGGCTGTCACCACTGATGAGGGCCCTTCTTGTGAGGCCGGAAGGTACTGGAGTGGCTGTGGGGACCGGTGATGAGCAGAGAAATAAGGCAGGTGGGGGGAATGAGGTGACGAAGGGACCCTCATTGGAAGGAAACAGTGGTTTGTGGGCTAAGGGGGCCCGTTCAACAGAGAGGGGGAGACCGTGGTGCTGGAGGGAGCGTGAAGTCAGGGGCAGGAAGTCCTTGAGGTGGGGGAGGGATCTGACAAGGAGGGGGAGCAGGGAGACAGGCAGGAGGAGCCTCCCACACCCCATTGGACAGATGGGGAGACTGAGGCTCTGGCAGAAGGGGCTGCCAGGCCAGTCAGGGAGAGGGGCCGAGGCTGCACTCAGGCCTGGCCCCGGACCTTGGCGGGACTCGGGATCAGGGACACTCTGCAGTCCTCTCTTTCCCCCTGTTGTCTAAAGGCCCCTGCAATGGAACCGCTTGGCCTCTGGCTCTGATGGGAACTTAAATGTTCAGATGGGGAGGAAGCAGCAAAGCAGGTCCAGATCCCTGCGGACCCGGGCCTCCTCCTGCTCCCCCGCCCCACCTCTGGCCAGTGCCTCCAGCCCACGCTGCCCCACTGCACAGGGGCCTCGTGCGGGCCTGGCCTGGGGTGAGCTCCTGCTTCTGAGCCCTGAGGTCCTGGGGAGGAGGGCTCAGGACGCATTCCTGGGGCCTGATGGTGCAGGGTGGGAAGTCCCACCTCCTCTGGGAAGGTCACTGATTCAGGAATTGAAAGGATCCTCCTGGCGAGAGGTGAAACCTGAGACCCAGGCTGCTCGTGAAACCCAAGGCCGACAAAGGCACCCAGCAGGAGGCCTGGGTTCAGGAGTGGGGCGAAGCTGGGGGCTCCGGGTGGGTGGGCTGGCCAGGCCCGAGGGAGAGAGGCTGGAGTCGTCCATGTGTCTTCAGATCACAGACGGCCCACCTCCTAGGGCCCAAACACACCTTCCATGACACTCCCCAGAGGAAGGATGAGGGAAGGAGGGAAGGAGGGAGAAGGCGTCAGAGCCTACTCCGAAAGGCAGAACCTGGAGCTTGCTGGGAGCCCCGCACTGAAGAGGGGGTGCTCACTGCAAACCAGAGGGCTTCCAGGCTCTGGTCTGCACCCTGAGAGTCAGCCCCTGCCTGGGAGCAAGCAGGAAATGTGGGCATCAGACAGCACTGGGCACTTAGACGCTCTTGCCCTCTCTGAGCCTGGGGTCCTGTCCAAGAGCCCTGGATTTCAAAGCATGCTCCCTAAGTAGCTGTCTGTCCTCCTCCTGGGGCCCATGTTAGGAACGGGAGCTGCAGAAACAGGTCAGGGGCCCGCTCCCGCCGCTCCCTCGCAGAACTCCGCCGGGTGGGCGGCGGCGGGCAGCAGGGCGCATCCAGGAGCAAATTGCATTCCTGAGGCTTTTTACAATCTGCCCTCCTGTCCTTTCCCTTTTGTGTCTGTCCCTTTCTTCTGCTGCTGCTCTCTTCCGAGGCCTCTGAATTAGCTAAACACTGGGGCGGCAGCAGGGTCTGGGGCCGTGCGAGCCAACCTCCATCCGATCCGTCCTCGCGCTGGAAGGAAGAGGCCAAGCCTTTGTCCCCGGCAGCGCCTCCGCGGCCCGTCTGAAGTCTTCAAACAGCCCCCAGTGCCCTGCGAGCCTCTTTTGCATAATCCACGGGAATCTGCCAGACAAAGGCCGTTTAGCAGTGCCTTTGGGTCATAGGTAACCAATGAAAGAAGGTGCCCGGACCGCAGGAAGGTAATCTGGCTGGACTGCCTGTTTGAATAGACGGTCTCCGGTGCTCCACGGTGTTTTGAATGCGAATGCCGGCCTGCGCCCCCTGTCGCCCTGGAGCCTCTGATTCTTCTGGTTGTGGGGTTTGGGGGCTTCCAGGCGGCCTTCCCGCTAGTCGGAGGGTTGCGGGGTCAGCTGACCAGCTGGGCCGGGCGCTCTGGCCTCCCAAGTCGCCAACCGACCGAGGAGCTTTCGAAACCCTGGCCACCCCACGGGCAGGTGACCCACATGCGTTCTCCCCGGCCTGAGTGTGTGCAGATGAGGTCATAGGCTTGTCGGCCATTCAGCCACCATCTGCCACAGGACTCAGTGAGCCGGCCCGGGAAGAACCAGCCCTGGAGAACCCCGTGGCTCCGTCCTCATGGGGCCGGCGTTCTGGTGGAGACACAGAGAGACCCAGAGAGTACACACAACGCCACTTCCTGACAGTGAGACGGTGGTGTGGGCGGGGTCGTGTGCCCCAAATCCCTGTTGCCATCCGGACCCCAGCCCCTGAGAACGTGACCGTATTTGGAGATGGGGTCTTTAGGGATGTGATCGAGTTAAAGTGAGGTCCCTAGGGTGCTCCTGGCCCCACAGGACTGGTGTCCTTACAAGAAGAGGCGATCAGGACACAGACACAGGGACAGTCACGGGGGGGGGGGCACAGGGAGAAGACAGCCCTCGGGACTCCACGGCGAGAGGCCTCGGGAGGAGCCAGCCCGGCCGACAGCTTGACTTTTTGGACGTCTGGCCCCTAGAACTGTGAGACCATAAATTTCTGCCATTTATGTCCCCCACCCCCCACCTGTGCTGCTTGGTTAGAGCCGCGGAGAGAGTGAACCCAGACAGCCAGAGACGGGGATGGGGGCGATTTTAGTGGGTGGTCCGGGACCACGTCTCTGGTGGTAAGAGCCAGTCCCAAAGAGCAGAGGGGAGTGGGGAGGTCCTGAAATGACAACGTGCTTGGCATGCCCCCCAAAACTAGCTGAAGGATGCAGCAGAGCCAGCGAGGGGCGAGACCAGGCCTCACGGTCCTTGGGACTCGATCCCAGGTGGGCACATAGCTCGCCTCCCCCTCCCCCAGGGCCAGACTTCCTGGTGGGGTGCCCGTGTGCGGAGCTGGCTGCCTCCTGGAAGGCAGCAGTGTCCTGGAATGTCCTCCCCCAGGCCTGCCCTTCTGTAGCTATGGGGCTAAGAACCACGACGACCTTCCTTTGAGTTCTGAGTTGTAGTATCTGAAGTCAGACCACGTTCTTCACGCCTCAGCACCCCGCCTCCTCCCGACACCCCGTCTCTGGTTCATGTCTTGCTCCTGTCCCCCAGTGTTTGGCCCCTGGCGTCCCCATGCGTCAGACGCTGATATTATTTGCTTTTTCCTTTCTGCAGGGTGGCCCCTGTCTCAGCTCAGCTGGGGTTGGGCCCTCGCGCAGTCACACTGGGCTCAGCTGGGTTTGATGTGTTTCTGAAGGGACTGAGCCGGGGTTGGACGCCCCTGGCCCAGCCCAGCACCCTGGGCCGAGGTCTGCACGGCCTGGGGGCCGCAATCGAGAGCCACGCCCACCGTGGGGGGCTCATCGGCCGCCACAGGCATAGCTCAGGGTTCTCCTACATCATTGCCTCCACTTCCGCGGGAAACTGAGGCTCACAGAGGTGAGGTCACTTGGGAGCCCCACAGGGCAGCACCCAGGCCCACTGGAGTCTGGAGGTGGTACTAGTCCCTCCCTCAATCCAGGGTCACCAGGCCATAGCATGGCCCCAAGCGGCCCGGGCCCTGGGGCAGTTCTCACAGCGCAGAGGGGCCCACAGGTGTAGAACATGGGCTGGCCTGGCATCCGAGAAATGTGATGGCCACCCCTACTGCTGACCCCACCCAGGGACTCATTATGTCCGCCCTGGGCTCTCCTACCATCCCGCTAGCCCCTCAGCACCGCTGGGTTCCCAGGGCCACCACATTTACTGTTAATTAACCAGGGGAATGAATAAGGCCCGGACCAGGGGCTGCGGAGGGGCCTGCTCTTCCCAGGCCTCCATTCAAAGGGCCTGGTGGCTGCTGCTTTGCACCTAGAGGGAAGGAGAAAAGAGAGAGACAGACAGACAGAGACAGACAGACAGAGAGACAGAGACAGGAGGGAGACCTCTCCAACCCAAATATTCTGTTCCAGTTTCCAACCCCGCGCGGAGGGTCCGCTAGTGAGGGGCGGGGATCCAGCCCAGGTGCACCTGTTTCTTTATTGTCTGATCCCCAAAAGTGCTCCAGAGAAGTGTGGGTGCTCCCAGCGCCCCATCTGCGAGGACCTGTGCTGATGGCATACTGGCCCCCACGTGACCCTCAGAGACCAGGAGAGACGGGGTTCCGGGCCTTGCTCCACGGGTCACAGAGGCCCTGGGGGGTGGGGGGGTGCCCACTTCCCTCTGAACACCATCTCCTCCCTCCCTCGCTGCACTGGGGTTCAGGTGGGACCCCCTTTCCTTATACAAACCAGCTGTGTGGCTTGATCGACTAGAGAGAACTGGGGGTGGGGGGACCTCAAGTACAGAATAGTGCTCTGCAGAGGGGCTCCAGCCCCCAGAGCAAGGTCCCCTTGGTCACATCTGCCTGTCACCCCACCCAAAGCTCAGGGTCTGATCACAGCGGGGCCCCCACATAAATTGGACTTGGACCGGCCTACCTCATTTATTTCTTCCATCAACCCCACAAAAAAGGCACACGGCTCCATTTCACAGACGAGGAAACTGAGTCAGAGAAGGATAGAAGAGATGAAGGTGAGCTCACAATGACAGGGGTAGAGTCCGCCTCCTTCCTCCGTGTCCCGGACTCCCAGAGGACTCCGAATACAAACTGTCACTGCACCGAGGACCGTGCTGTCTCCGGGTGGGCGTGGAGTCATCAGCTGGCAATACCGGAGGCAGAGACGGTGAGAACCCTCCTGGACCCTGGCGGCTCGGGCGTGGCCCAGTGTGAAACCCCAGCCTTTCCCAAATCGGGGTGCTGAAGGCTGCCCTTGTTCCCCCAGGAGCCAGGAATTGGCTCCAGGCCAAGGCGAGGTCCCCGCAGGGTCCGGATGCTGAGCACCCCTGCCCAGGTGCTGACAACTTGTTGTCCCCATCGGGGAAGGGGCAGGTATTCGGATCTGGCCAGGTGTCCTCAGGACAGGCAAGCTGTGGGAGGTGTGGGTACCCCTGGGAGGTCCTGGCAGGCCGAGCACAGGCCGGGCCTGGAGACGAAGGCCAGCACGGAAAACGAAATCAGCCTCTGCTCCAGCCCTGCCCCCGCCGGTGCCCAGGCGACCGGGGCACTGAGTTTGGGGGCTGCCTCTTTGGGGGGAATACAGCAAAGCAGATAGACCCAACTCCATGCTGCATGCTGTGTGGACTTCTTGAGCTGCCCTAGGGTCTTCCCAGGCCCCCCCCCAGGGCTCCAGCGTCCCCTCCACCCCTCATGTGTCACACATTTGCACCCGCTCCCAGGACAGGCCCAGCACCCCCGAGTCCAGAGGTGGCCCACTGGCTCAGGGCTCCTCCCCGGCTGGAAGGACAGCTCACCTCTGTCGTGCAGGGATGCTCTCACTCCGGGCTCCAGGATAGTGCTCTGCTGTGTGCACGAAGCCCTCAGACACTGCACCTGGCCTTCCTGCCTCCCGCTGGGCACTCAGCCCTCTGATCCACCTGCCTCCCCGCCCCGACTCGGGCTCCTCAAGGCCTATCTCAATAAACGGGAGAAAGGAGTCCAGGAAGGAAAGACCAGGTTCTTCCAGAAATCCCAGCTGTGGGAAGTGTCCATGCAAGCTCCTCCCCTCCTCTTTGCCACCCCCTGAACCAATGGCAGCATCACAACCTCTGGGGAGGGACTGGACGCCAGCCCTCTGGCACCCGCCTCGCCTCCTTGCCTGTCTCCTCTGCCCTTGGTGCCAGCCTGACTTGGTCACTGACCGTCTGCATTTCGGCAGTCTGCTGGGGGCTGGGGGAGCCTTACATGGAGGATCCGGTCCTGGCTTCCAGAACTTCAGCCTGGGGGAGGAGAGGAGCCCGCGTGGGCAGCGCAAGGCCCACACCCAGGCTCCAAGCCACAGCGGTGAGGGGCACATCCCCACCCTTCCTTGTGCAGCTCCCACCCGCCTGGATGGCTTTCTCATTCTAATCAGATGCCCGCGTCCTACCCATCCTTCCAGATTCACACCGGATGCCTCCCCTCCATGGCCTCTTCGCAGAGCCGAGGCTCCCTGTAGCCACCCCATCCGGGCTCGTCAGGGGAACCGGGGTGCAGGCACGGGCAGCACCTCAGACTTCCTGCCGAGGGCATCCTTGGCACTCACCAGGCTCCCCAGGGTTCTCAAACATACTTAAGGGGCCCGTAAGCCTCCCATCACCCACCTGCCCGCACGTCCTTGCTGTCCTCTGGACGTCAGAGCACGTGCTGGCTTTTGTTTATAGAAACCAACTCTTGGGATCCCTTCAGCTCACACACTAGGAAGTATCTAGCAATCGCCCTTAAAATACCATGTCAGGCCCTGGCCGGTTTGGCTCAGTGGGTGGAGCGTCGGCCTGCGGTCCAGAGAGACCCGGGTTCGGTTCCCGCTAAGGGCATGTACTTCGGTTGCAGTTTGTCCCCGGCCCTGGTTGGTCGTGCAGGTGGCAGCCACTCGATGTGTCACCTTCGCATCGATGTTTCTCTCTCTCTCTCTTCCTCTCTCTCCCTCCCACTCTATCTGAACAAAAAATGAAAAAGTGTCCTCGGGTGAGGATAAAAAAAAAAAAAAAATACCATGTCAGCATTCTCGGTGCCCACAGGCAGCCTGGGTGCTCGCCTGGTGACACAGTACCCCAGTGAACACGAGGACCATCCATCCGCGAGCAAAGCCTGGTGGTCGGGGCTGCAGGTGCGCATCAGGCTTGGCTCGCTCACCCCCTAAGCTGCCTCTGCAGGCTCCCACACCTCCCTCGGCCTGAGGGGAAAGGCCTGGCTCCCCTCCAATGTCCACGGCAGCTTCCCGTGGCCAGAGACTGGTCAGCAATGGCCTGTCACTCAGGCCGCTGGGCTCGCCTGAGCAGCTACCCCCAGCAGACCTCTTGAGGAGAGCAGGGCTGGAGGCGGCGAGCCCGCTGCAGTAACGTCCGAGGTGCACACGTGTTCGCTGGTTCCTCGCTCGGCCTCAAAACGCGCTTTGTGCCAGACCCTGTCCCTGGGTGTTCCACCGACTCTTAAGCTGAATGTTCAACACTTCTCAAGGGCGTGTGTTTTATGCGTGAGTCGTTCATCCACCTTCTTGCAAACAAAATGAAAACAGAAAACCCAGGAGGATGGGAAAATGATCGCTGGACTAATCAGGATTCAGGTGAGGCTATGAGACCCCGACATCTAGTAGCTTAAACCAGGTAGTTCATTTCTCTGTCCCGGGGGAGCTCAGGTAGGCAACTGGGACTGATGTGGAATAAGATGAAATGGTGACCCAGGTCCCCGCCCCCCACCCCTTTGAAGGTCACCCTTGGTCTAGGAGGCCTGGCTGACTCGTCTATATTCCAGCCTGTGGGAGGGGGTGAGGAAGGGGAGACAGCACGTGGGCACGGCTCCCCACTCAGAGCTGCCACCCCCTACATGTCCGTGCAGCTCCTTTCACGCGTGTTCATGTGAACAGCAGCCCTGAGCCTCCATGGAGGGCTGCTCACAGCCATTGGCCAGGGTGCCATGCGTACTTGTGTATTCTTGTGTTTTCAATGTTTCTCCATTTCAATTTCGAATGCAGTGAATGTCAATAGATAAGGCCCATATCAGGAACGTCTCTTTGGCGCCCTCAATACCTTCGAAGATGCAAAAGGGGCCCAAGAACAAAACGCTTGTGAACTGCTGGACCGGAAGGTGGAAACACAGGGAGCCAACAGCTAGCAGAGGACTCGTGACAATGGGAAACCCACAGAATTCCTCAGGCTGCCCACTCCTGGACCCCTGACCCCGGAGGTCAGAGTCTGGCCCTTAGAACCTTGGGGACAGACACGTTCCTCAGCAGTGGGGATCCTCCTGTCGTCCTGTGGCAAGTGCACTTCGCCTCCGTAAGGCAGAGCCTGGGTTTGTGGCTAGGTTTGCCACTTCCAAACTGTGGGAAGCTCTGCAGACGACTCTGAACCTCAGTTTGCCCACCTTTAAAATGGGGGTGACTCAGCAGTCCAGGAGCTTGTCACGAGGAGTAACCAGGAGTCCTGAGTAGCAGTCAGCACAGTCCCTAATGCTGAAGTTCCTAAAATGGTCACCCAGCCAGGCACAGGGTAGATGGATTGGGAGGGAATTCCCTGGAGAGGGGAGAAATACTACTCACCAGCTCACCAACCTTCCATGACCCCCCAGGGTTTACTCTGGCATTTAAAGCCTTCCCTACGTGGTCTCAACCCACCTTACAGGAGAGCTCTCTTTGCACTCTGCTGAGCCTGGCTTTCCTAAGCAAGGGGGTCTTCCTGCTCAGAGCAGGCCCCACCGTGTCAGCCACACAATCACTTCATCTGGGCAGGGGAGGCCGGAAGCCGGCCCATTAACCACGCTTTCCCCAACAAGCATTTGTAAACACACGCCTTCTTTATAACATCAGCAAACAGAACATGTTTTCCTACTTAACAGGATATGCCGCTGAATGGCTGGGTTCCCCCATGGCGGCCCCAGCCCTCACATGCATGGGGGTATATGCAGCTAGCATAAGGCCAGTGATCAGGGGGGCGACCAAGCCCCTCCGGTTTGCAGGAGAAGTTCCCAGCAGTTTGCACGTGCCAGGGGCCCCCTGCCCTGGCCCTCCTGACATTGGCGGGGAAAGAGTCCTGTCTCTTCCCAACCCCCTGCCTTTGTCCCCTGGCAGTCTGCCTGCTCACGCTGGAGGGCTGCAGCTGTCCCTGGAACTGGAGTCAGACTGGACCATAGGCAAAGAAATGCATTTCTAACCACACAAGCCCTTTCACTGTCGCAAGGTTTTGAATGTCAACAGTGACCAAGTAGGGAAGCCCAAGGGCTATTGTCAGGAACCGCAGCCAAACCTCAGAATGACACAATTGTACCAGAACCCTGACGGGTCTGAGGAATTTAAAAAAAAAATCCTCCGCCCCTGCCCCCCCCCCCCCCCGCCCTGGGGGGAGGGGGCTCCGCAAGGTAGGCGGTAGCTGCAGGCCTGAGGCTGCGCCATTCATAGCTGCCGGGACCGAGGCCCCACGCGGAGCCTGGCGATCCGCGGCCGCTGATTGGGCCTCGCGGCCGGCGGCTCAGCCAATCCGCTGTCTGGGAAGCTGGGCCATTCATGAAAGCGGTTGCGGAGAGGAAGCTGGGGGCAGGGGAGCGCTGGGTTATCACTGTCCTCGCTGGGGCAGCCGGCCTTGCGTCCTGACCCCCGCGGCCCGCACAGCGCGGGCCCCTCGCAGGGAAGACCCGGGCTGCAGGCTGAGGAACAGGCAGGCTTTCTGGAAGCGCCTCCAGGGCAGGGCCTGGCAGCCAAGCGCTGCCTCCTTCAGTCAACTGTGGCCATGAAGTCATTTTTTTCCCCTGCTGATTGAAATCATCTGTTTTCGGTTCCCTGACAAATTCATTGAGTTCCCTCTGAGGCTGGGGCCTCTCAGCTGCACAGTCTGAATCTCGAGCTGTGGCCCAGACCCACACAATTTCATCTTTTTTGGATTTACATGGGTTCCGGTTTCCAGGGACCCAGTGAAAGGCT
The DNA here is from genome assembly GCA_030848825.1 of Tadarida brasiliensis. Taxonomy (NCBI): domain Eukaryota; kingdom Metazoa; phylum Chordata; class Mammalia; order Chiroptera; family Molossidae; genus Tadarida; species Tadarida brasiliensis. The sequence goes on along the minus strand of CM061268.1, from coordinate 3,890,518 downwards.
CATTTGTGTGGGCGATGGCCCCAGCAAGGATGTGTCTACAAGGTCTCTTTGCCAGCCTGGCCATGATCCCCCAGCCTTGCTCCTCTGACCTTCAGATTCCTGGGGCCCCGGATGACAGCGTGGCCGAGGAAGAGCCCAGAACCCCACGCGATTCTCTCGAAAGGGAAACGGTCACATGGAATGCTGGCTTCCCCTCCCTGAAGGGTGAGACCTCATCTCCTCCTGTGATGCAGCAAGTGGTTTAAAAAACGCACTCCCGGGGCCCATCTTGAGTTATTTTGAACAGCCAGCGGTTGGGAGAGGCGGTGGCGTCTGCTTTTGCATTTAACCAAGCAGGGGCACAGGTTAACTGAGCCTCGGTGGTCCCCTCCGTAACGTGGGTATAGGAACACCCAGCCCCCTGGCACTGTGAGCACAAAGTAAAATTAGCAACGCCGGGACCTAGTGCGGTGCTGGGCATAGGGTGAGAACTCCGTCACTGACTGGTCGTTGGTGGTGAGGTCAGTAGTGACTGACCTGCAGGGCAAAAGGGAGAGTCAAGTTCCATTTCCGGTGCCAGGATCCTAACACTGAGCCCACAGAGAGCAGTGGGCACCGGAGCCCTGGGGAGGTCCCTTCTCGGGTTGCACACCCCCAAGGACATGCTGGAGCCAGCAGGAGGGTGAGCACGAGGGGAATTTTTCTCAATGGAAAGATTTCTTCACAGCAAGTGTTTCGCAAACCCCTCCTGGGCTGTTGATAATGAATGTTGGGTTCCTGACTTCCAAGGGGATGACATCAGCCTAGGAGATTGGTCCAAAAAAATTAAGTATGTTGCTGGAGATAGCGGGTGGGCAGGCAGGTTCCACAGCTGTCCAAACGTTCAGCCACCTTCCCAGGCTCGGAGGACTGCCCCGCGCTCGGGCCTGTCAGAACCGTGCTGGGGACTATGAGGTAGGAAATCTGGGAAAGGGGTGCCAATGAAGCCAGGGCTATAGAGCAGGCTGAGGGCCGGCCCCTCTCATAGGCCTTTCCAAACAGTCTGAACCCCTCCTCCAGGCAGGAGCCCAGATTTCACCCCAGTAGCTTTGGTATTTGGGGTGGACAGAGAAGGATGAAGGATGCCCCTGCCCCTGTGCATACCACGGCTGACTCTGTGGCATTCATGCAGCAAGTGGGTGCACTTGGAAGAATGGGGAACCAAGGTCCAGGGACAGGCAGGGCAGTGGTCCCCTTCCTGGCTGGTCCCTCAGAGGCCACGTGAGCCTGGGAGCTGGGGGCCCCTGAGAGCAAATACAGGAAGCAGGCGAGGAGCTTGGCAGAGTGGGGAAGCCAGATTTCACCACTTCCCACTTCTGCTCGGATGAATGGGCTTCTCTTTTTATCTATTTTCTTAAACGAAAATGTTGGGGTAGAAAAGCCCATGGTTTTCCTGATCTGGCTCAGCAGCTGGCCTTCACCAATGCAAATGACACTTAAAAACACTCAGTGACCATTTTAATGAGGGGTCAGAGGTGAGGTTAAGCTCCAGGTGACTTCATAGTGGTCACTTACCTCCCTGGGCCTTCCTTTCTCATGTGCAAAATGGTGACAAGAGTGGACGCTCAGCAGCCAGCCAGTGGAAACAGGCTGGAAAAGCCTTCAATGCCCGGGAGATACCGGATATTTTAAAATGTTCTAGCATGTGACGTGGTGTTCAAAGTGTGAGCATAATTAGAAGTGTATTGGTCAGGATGGCCCTGGCCATGCTGCAGTGACCAACAGTCCCCTAGACTTCAATGACAAAGCAGGGAGAGAAACCCGTTTCCGTAAAGGGCCAGGTAACAGATATTTTAGGTTTTGTAAGCCATGCAACTCCTCAACAATGATTGTGCCACAAAGGCAGCTTTGGACAGAACATGAATGTGTTCCAATAAAACTTTATTTACAAAACCTGGTGGCGAGCCAAATTTGACCCACAGGCTGTAGTTAGCTGACTCTTACCTTGAAATAACAAAGCCTTATTTTTCACTGTGCCACGTATCTGAGGTGGGGTGGGGGCCTGTTCAACGCACACCCCAGGGACCCAGAGGCTGGAGGGTCCCTCCCCCATGACGCTTCCACCATCACTGAGACCAGACGCACATACTGCTCACATTTCATTGTCCAAGCAAGTCACACGGCCACACCTGACTTGAAGGGGGATGAGAACAATCCTACCCTTGGCTCAGGAAGTGGAGAGCTGGAAATCTTTAGTCTCTGACCTCCCAGCCTAGAAGACCTCATTTCTTGTCCCCTCCTCTGCCACTAACTGACTCTGCGACTCTTGCAGTTCCCCTCAGTGCTCTGCTTTGAGCTCCCCACCTCTGAAAAGGATGTACGTTTTCTAGGTGCCTCTGAAGACTCCCTTTTCCTTGCAAGGGACAGGGATTCTCTTTCCAGTGCTCACCCCTGGAGCAAAGGCAAGGTGTCATTCAAGATGTGTGTGGCCCCTCCCTCCCACATTCACATGCCGAAGCCCTCCCCCCAGTGTGACGTTGTTAGGAGGTGGAGCCTGTAAGGAGAGGAGGAGACCAGAGCTCTGCGCCCACCCGTGCACCCAGGAGGTCATGTGGACCAGAACCAGGAATGAGCCCTCAGCCAGCACCCGACCCTGCGGACTTAGATCTCGGGCTTCAGCCCCCAGAACTGTGGGGAATAATGTTAGTTGTTGAAGCCCCACTGAGGTGCTGGGTCGCAGCCGCCCGAATGCATAACACACCAGCATTTGGATGTTTCCCCAAACGCCCCAAGTTTCCAATCTCCACGTCCAACCGTCACTCTGGGGATGGCAGGTGGGAGTGCCTGCTGGCCAAGTGTGATTTTGGGAAACTTGGTTCGGGTTGAGGCTGGTGACTCTGCAGGGAGCCTAGGAGGAAGGTCCGTCTATGAGGAGGGACAGAGCGAACAGGACAAAACAGATGGGTTGGGCCAGTCATGGGGCTGGTGCAGCTCTGGCCACTTGTCCAGGCCCGCTCGGGCCGCTCCGGAAAGAGGGAGTGGAGCCTCTGATCGGATTGGGGTTCTGCCTCAAGCTGTCACTGCAACCACTCAGGTGTCTTGTCACCACAGGGCCCGTGCATGCTTTCTGCCCTCCACCTACTCAGTCATCACGGGGTGTCCACGTGCCGTCCTCACTCCCCTCCCTCAGATCTGTGTCAACTGCCACCTCCTCCAGGAAGCCTCCGCTGACCGCATGCCCGTCTGGCTCTCCCCCTGCCTCCACGGTGTTGTCTTCCCCAGAGCTCTGGTCGCCTTCCGCAGCCAATGTCTGTCCCTGAAACGAGACAACCACAGCCTCGCTCTGAGCCGACTTTCAGTGGGGGAAATGAAAAACGCATCTCAAGACAAGCAGCCCGGCCTCGCCTTGGCGTGTCGTGGCTGCTCGAAAAGGCACCGGCAGCCTGCCCTCCTGTGTGAACACCGCATGCCCGTGCCAGGTCTGGCAGCCCCCCTGGCATCCGGGCGCAGCCCCTCTGGGGGAGCAGAGGGCGGGTAGCGGCTCTCGTGAGGCTCTCCTCCCTTTGCCTGCGAAATGGTCGGGGTCCCCTGTCCCCCACGGGAACAGCCCAACAGCCTATCAGTCGTCCTGACAGATTCAACCGTGGAAAATCAACTTACACCTCAAAATGGAGGAAAAGGATACAGAATGGTACTTTTTGAGTTTGAAGAGATTTTACCTTCTACAGGGGACATTTGGATTTGGGAGGCAGGGTGCAGGAAAACCCTGACACTCAGGACTTCTGATGGGCCTGCCGCGGACTGTCTTGTCGGGAGCACACTGTTACAGAGGAGAGTCTGCCGTGGAAAATGGAATTTCTAAACGTACAGCCAGGAGGTGGGGGAGTAGACCTCTCCCTTCCACCCCCCAGCCCTCCTGGTTCCCCCCATCTCCTTTGCCCCTGACATTGGGGGTGGTGTGGAATGCCAGGGAGACGAGAACAACTGAAGCAGCTTTTTTTTTTTTTTCAGTAATTGCATCAACATTGCATTCTTACACACGTGGCCAGCGTGCACACAGGTGTAGGTGCCCCAGTGCAGCTGCGGGCAGGTGCACGACCCAGACCCCTGAGCTCCTGGCGGCCTGTTTCCTTCTGTTGGGCTCAGAAAGGCCTGGCCCCACCCCTGAGCCCTGTGTGTCACTCTGGACATTGAGAGATGGACTGTCCCCTGCTCACACTGGGCTGTGGCCCTCAGGAAGAGCAGAGACTGCCATGTGGTGTGCAGAGTCCGGCACTGAGCTCCCAGCACAAGGAGACCTTTGGGGCATCGTCGAGGGCAGCAGAGGCGAGGCCCTGAGCTAGCACACGGCCACCCGTGCGGTGACCACAGTGCCTGAGCGGTCTCCAGCCCGGGCCTGGCTCAGGGCAGGGGGGCCACCCCTCAGCGCTCAACCCTGCCTGGCAACAGAGGCCAGTTCTGCCTGCCGCTAAGTCAGGCGTTTCCGATCGCCTTTCCTGCCCGCTTGGAGGGCCGGACGGGCTGGGGTCATCCGAGCCCTGGCTCCTGAATCTCGCCTCCAAAAATAGCCTTTCTTCCTGCGTCCAGGGCTCTGCCACGGGGCTGCAGGAAGATGGACGTTTCCAAAGCAGATGGAGCATCTGGAAACTCCAGCTGGCCAACCCCTCGTGGGTCAGGCCCCAGACAGGTGTCGCGGGGCCTGGGGGCGACACCTGGTTCCTCACAGCCCCTCTCCCCCTCGCTGGGTGAATCACACATTTTTGGAGCCTGAGTCAGGGCAGAATCTGGGTGTGTGGGGACTGACTGGCGGGTGGGCTGTGCAGGGGCAGCTTCTGCGGCTATGACCCAGGAGAACCTTCCAGAACTTTCTCTTCCCACCTCTCTGGGAGCCTGTGGCCACCCAGCCCAGCTCTGGAGCCTGGAAAGGCCCTCCCCACGCGAGAACTGTCCGGCTGCCCAGGCATGAGTCACAGCCGCTCTGTGCAGCGCGCTCGGGGGAGCGTTTCCTGCAGATAAGAGGTGAGCTCAGGGAAACCTGGGGGGCGGGGGGCCACGCGGGACCCAGCTTCCTTCAAAGCCCCCGAGCGCTAATTAGCAATTCCAAGCATAGTTTCAACAGCATTTAGGGATTTCCTCATCAAAATAAACTTCCTCCCATGTTATCTTCATTTTTGGCATCTGATATAGAATCCTTTTTTTGTCTCACTTATTTATTTTTTTCCGCTCCGAGACTCCGGGCGGGCAGCGCGCTTTGCCAGGCTGGGCGGGCGGCAGGTGAGGGCGCAGGCGTGTTTGAAGGGCAGCCAGCGGGCTCGAAGCCCCTCCGCCCCCCTGGCACGGGCTGCCTGGCTGCTCCTCCCCGGGGAGAGGCACGTTTGGGGTGATTGTGGAGGCCTTCTTCACTCCAGGCCCCGGGTGCCGGGCCACCCTGCAGGCCTGGGGTCCTCCAGGTAAGGGTCACCTGAAACTGGCTGGGAAGTCACCCCTAACAGAGAAGTCCTGGACACCTGGGCGAGGCCTGGGACGGTGAGGGGACTTCCACCGGCCCGTGGGTTTGCTGAGTGGCCCAGAGCATGAGGTGAAAGCTGGAACTGGAAAGGCTGTTCATGCCAGTGGCCTCCTGGAAACAGCCCCTTGCTGGGGGCTCTGGGGCCGTGCCCCCGGGCAGTGAGGCCTGCTGGGTGTACCCATTTCTCGGCATCCGGTTGCTGGGACTCTGCATGACCTCGAGGGCAAATTCCAGCCACAATAGGTGATTTTCTGAAGCATCCGCTGATGCCCGGAGTTGATAGGCCTCTCCTGGCGATGACAGCAGATAAGACGCTTGTTTGGGGCCGGGCGGCTTGTCAGGAAACGAGGTAGATGATGGAAACGGAACCGGAACCGGTGCCACTGCGGGTCGTCAGGGGGAACCAGTCCCTGGAAGGCCCCCTCGCCTCCGAGGACAGCTGAGCAGGCCCAGCTGGGACCACGGGGCCCTGCCTCCGGGAGGACAGGCTGCCTGCTCTGCTGGGGCTCCTGAGGCCAGTCAGGGGGCATTTGGGGCCCTCTCTCCAAGGGGCAGCTGTCCCGGGAGCCCCACTCACAGGGGTGGGAGGAGGCTGTGCACACAGCCCCAGGGGCATTTCCACCAAGTCCCAGGAGATGCTGCCTCAACCCGGGGCTGCAGGATGGAGCCAGGATCCAGGACTCGGCCTGGCAGCAGGTGGATGGAGAGGGAGGCGGAGGGAGGGGCAGAGGGACGGAGACTGAGGGACGGGTGGACAGATGGACAGAGTGCATGCATAGGTGGGAGGAAGGAAGGGAGGGAGGAAGGGAGAGAGGGAGGAAGGAAGGTTACCACGCAGCATCGAACAGGTTTTAACTGTAGTTTTGTAGAGCACTTCCTAGCTCCTTCCTTCCTTCCTTCCTTCCTTCCTTCCTTCCTTCCTTCCTTCCTTCCTTCCTTCCTTCCTTCCTTCCTTCCGAAGAAAGGAAGAACCCACATAAGAGTAGGTTCTAGAATGCCTTGGGCTGCTGGGGTTCAGCCGGCTGTGTGGAAGCCTGTGTCTCGAGCAGGCGGGGAGGCCGGCCACCCTGAGAGGCAGCGGCTGCACGGAGTCCAGCCCCACGCCAGAGGCCACACCGCCGTCCTCTGCCTCCCCCTCCGGGTGGCCTCCCACCCGCCTCTGAGCACCGCAGCAGCCCTGGCTAGCCTCGGCCCCTCACACAACAGGCACGGTGTGTGCGAGGTGCCAGCCCCTGGGGAGCAGGGAAGGCCAGCGGGAGAGAGGACGAGTCCCCTGGAGCTGGAAATGGGGGCGCGCGGGCTGCGCAGGCGGGAGGGGGAAGCTAGTCCGTGGGGCGGGACGTGGAAGGAAAGGGACCCGCTGAAAGGAGGCTTTGAGGACGTTTCTGTGTCATGTCTAATGTCACCCTCTCCTACCCAGTGCTCCTCTGGGCGAACAGGCCACACCCGACATGTCCCCTCCCAGCCTCCCTTGCAGTCAGAGTGGCCACGAGGCCCCGCAGGGCTCCCGGGAAAGCTTTCTGCCCTCGCGAGGCCCTGCTCCTCACTCTTCCCTCATCTTCTTCCCACAGGGAGCTGATTGACGCCTGACAGTGCAGCAGCCAGGCCGCGACCGTGAGGACAGAGTCGCAGGCCAAGGATGGCGAAGCGGAAGGAGCCTGGACCCGGCGTGCATGCTGGCCCTGCCACACCAGCCCTGAGCTGCCAGCCTCGGGCAGGCAGCTAGCCCGCCTGTCGGAGCCACGGCGCTGGGGGTCCTGTCCCCTGCGTGCAACCCTGACCCTTGGTGCGTGGCCATCCACGAAAAGCCAGAGGCATGATGTAGGATTCTTCCAAATGAACCGGGGTCCAATCACCCCAAAGTCACGGGGGTCTTGGGGGCAGAGAGTCCGTCTTCCCAGCAGCTCCCCGGTGGAGGGCTCCACAGGGCTGCGGGAATGTCAGCACCGGGCTCGGGGGCAGAGCTGAGAGCTGAGTGCGAGGCAACGGCCATGTGGTCCAAACAGCGTGTGGGCCACCGGGGTCCCCTGCCTGAAGGAACAAGGGTGGGGCCCCGAGAGGGAGATTGTCTCCCCCTCCCAGGGCGGGGCCCTGCCCAGCAGACAGAGGTGCTGGGCACCAAGGGGTGTCTAGGTGGAAGGCTCAGCACCAGGGATGAGCCTGGCACTTGGGGGACCTTCCAGGCACAGAGGACCAATTCCAGTCCAACAGGTTGCCCTTCCCCCGTTTATAACTTTGGGGGGCAGCATATTTGGAAAGGTGGTCCCCAAGGATGCCCGTGTGCTCTATGCCCATGCAGAGGCTGCCTGGGGAAGGCAGGCATACCCTCGGCCCAGGCCTCCCATGACCCAGGACAGGGGAATGGAGGCGGGACGTCTCAGGGTGACGGGACCAGGTTCTACCGTCACCAGCCACCGGACTGGAGGACTGACAACATCTATTTTCTCAGAGTTCTGGAGGCCCGAGGTGGAAAATTCATTTCACCGGGTGGAACCGAGGTGTCTCAGGGCTGTGCTCCCCTCAGAGGCTCCAGGAGGGGGTCCTGCCTGCCTCGCCCAGCATCTGGGGGCTCCAGGCCCCCCTGGGCTGTGGCTGCGTCACTCGGTCTCTGCCTCCATTGTCACTTGGCCTCCTCTTCTCTGCCATGTCACACCTTCCTGTCTCTCTCACAGGGACAATGTGATGGCCTTTGGGGCTCGCCGAATAATCCGGGGCAAGCATCTCATCTCAAAGTCCCTAACTCAGTCCCAGCGGCAAAGACCCTTCCTCTAAATAAGCTCACATTCGTGGGTTTCGGGGACTGGGGTGTGGCCACCTTTGGGAGAGTCGTTACTCAGGTGACTGCAGCAACACTGGCTGCTGGGCACCTGTGCTGCGAATCTGAGCTCACCAGCTTCTCCACAGAGGACCTAGACCCCCGCCATCCGGCTCAAGGGAGGCTTCAAGGAGAAGGTGCCCACCCGCCCCCCAGCTGTCCGCGGGGCAGCCAGCGCCGGCCATCCCGAGGCCGAGGTGGCGGGTAGGCACACACGCGGTGAGTCTGGCGCCGTGCACCTGCTAGCCACCGGGTAGAGCTGCTTTCTTCCCTCGTTCTCTCCACAGGACAAGGTGAGCTCAGGACACACTCTGTAAGAAGTCCCCAAACTGTAGGGTTGACAGCAAAAGCCACCACGGCTCCCCCTGTGCGCTCCATTTCTGAGAGCTAGGTCCCTGAGCGAGGCGTCCACGGGCCTGGGCCCCCAGCCAGCTGGTGTCACAGGCCGAGCGAGAAACATTTTCGTGGCAAGGGTCTGAGTCCCGGCAACGATTGGGGGATGCAGGCTCTGCTCAGGGTCCTGGGTCTTGTTTCCTTCGCGAGAAGGTGGCGAGCACCAGTCTGTGCGCTTTGGGACGTTAACAGAGCCGGCCCTTCGGGGAACCTCCCCGGCCCACAGCCAACCCCTGCAAACTGGCACCTGCCCTCCTCCAGGGACAAAGGTCTCACCACCGAGACAAAGCGGCTGCTGACCTGCACCCGAAGTTAGCACCTCCTTTGCAAAGGGCCGTGACTGCATGCCAGTGGCGCCCCAAATCCCGGAGAAGGCGCTTGCTGAGCCCCTCACTTTGCGGCAGACTGCACACTGTGGATACGCTGAGCGGGTGTCATCGGCAGAGGATGTCAGCTGTCCCGGGCCGAAGGACCCTCAGGCCTCGGGGAGTGGAGCCTGAGCAGTGAGGGTTAAACTGCCATTCACGGTGCCACAGCCCCCCGAGGTCAGGGCCCTCTCTGGGTGTCCCGGGCTGGCACAGCACCGCGCCAGCTGGAGTCTCCTGGCTCCTTTAACGTGAGGTTCCGCGCAGTGTGCCAGGCCCGTGGCCGCACTTGGAACAGCGCCACGTGGAAACAGTGCCCGCCCGCGGTTTGGAAATTGGCTGAGTCGGGACTAGAAGGTGCGCCTTCTACGTTGACATGCTCAGAGCAGGACAGGTGGTCCATGTCTCATCTTCAGGGGCAACCCATTGGGCCTGGCATGGACCAAGGGCCACTAAGTGTCAGCTCAGGGTCGTTGGCACTGGTGGGGTAGAAGCTGGCTGCTCCGGGGCCAAGGTCGCCCCTCGGCCCTTCCCAGGGTCCTGTCCACAGGAGGCAGCATTGGAGAGGTGTCCCTGGGGCTCCTCCCCCAGCAGTGTGAGGTGTGCGACGAGGCAGACCCATCCCTGCACTTGCCCGGGAGAGGAAGCGGGTGTGAGCGGACCACAAGCCAGACACGCACGCAAACCTCCTCGACCGTCCCTGGGGAAGAAAGAGAACCAGCTCTTGAGAGCTGTGTCCCTGACATCTTGTCCCTCCCCCCAGGTCCCCAGGGATCAACGTCAGGAGGCCCGCGGCAGCCCCTGGGTTCTCTCAGATCCGTGCCCACCTCTCCTTTGAGAGAGCCGAGTTGGGAGCAAAGCAAGGATGCAGGTATTTGATCTACTTACGCTGAAGTCGAGGCTCAAATAGACGCTGGCCCTCTACCAGGGAGGCAGGGCCCCGATTCCACACACTGGGAGTCCGCCTTGCTGACCAGGCCAGGAACTCGGGAACACCGGGTCGTCTTTGTTTGTTCCTCCGGGAGAACTGACTGAGGCCTGGGTTCCTGGACCAGGCACCTGCAAAGGATCTGGATCACACTCAGGTGCCCGCCATGAACACGAGATGGGGTCACCTGCTGTGTCCCTTATGAACGGCATGAACCAAAAGCAGTGCCAGTGCCAGGGAAACGCAGGAAGTGGACCCCTGATGCTGGCCACTACATGCCGGCCCTGCATCGTGGGGTGGCGGCCCACTTGGCACCATCTCTGGATCCCTGGAACACAGCCAGTGCCGATGTTAATCGTGAAAAGGCTCTGGCCGCTGGGTTTCCCTAACACACGCGGTGATATTTCTCCACTGAGAGGTGGAGTCCGTTTCCCACTGCACAGGAGCTGGTGGAACCGTGTGACCAGAGATTGTCCTACCTGACTCCCAAGGCCGATCACAAACAGTGACACAGCTTCCTCCTGGCTCTGTCTCTGTGGGATCCTTCACCCCTGGGACCCACCCACCATCTTGTCAAGAAGCACAGGCTCCAGGGTGAGGCAGGGTGGTGATGCGCTGATAGCCTCCGCGGACTCGGCCGAGAGCCGGCGTCCACCGCCCGGTGTGAGTGCTCATCCCAGCCCCCGATCTTCAAATCTTCCCGCCGAGGCTGCCGATCTCATGGTGGAAAGCTGAGCCACCCCCACTGGGCTCTGTCCACATTCCTGGCCCACAGAATCGGTGAGCACAGAAAAGACCTGTCTCATGTCACTGTGATGGGCAGATGAATGACCCCAAATGTCCATGTCCCAATCCCCACGATCTGTGAATATGTGACCTTACCTGGCAGAGGTGACTTTGCAGGTGTGATTAGGGTGAAAGATCTTAGAATGGAAAGATGATCCTGGATTAACCCTGGATGATCCTGGGGCACGATGTCATCCAAAGGGCCCCAGGGGTGGGAGGCAGGACCATCGGAGTGACCAGTAGAAAATAGGGTAACAAAAGCTACAAGTTGGGGTGATTCCAGAAGGGGGCCCCAGGCCAAGGAATGCAGGTGACCTCCAGAAACTGAAAAACACAAGGAAACAGATCATCCTCTGAAGCCTCCAGAAGAAAAACAACCCTGCCAACGCCTCGAATAAGAGAATACATTTGTGTTGTTTGAAGCCATAAAATTGGGGGTAATTTGCTACAGCAGCAGGACGAAACTAATATAGAAAGTTTTTGATAATAAATTCATTTTTCAAATGGGTGTAGGGCTGGTTCTTCAGCGTTTCTGCTTCTTTTTTCTTTTATCCTCACCCGAGGACATTTTTGCATTTATCTTCAGATAGAGCGGGAGGGAGAAAGAGAAGAAGAGAGAGAGAGAAACATCAATGTGAGAGAGACACATCGACTGGTTGCCACCCACACGACCCCAACTGGGGCCTGGAACAAACTGCAACCGAGGTACATGCCCTTAGTGGGAACCGAACCCGGGACTCTCTGGTCCGCGGGCCAATGCTCTAACCGCTGAGCCAAACCGGCCAGGGCTCTGCTTCTTCTTGTGCCCGTTTGGGCAAGTCATATTTTTGAAAGAATTTTTCGATTACATCAAAGTGGTCAAATGTTTTGGCATCAAGTTGTTCATAATATTCTTATGTTATGTCTGTAGGATCTGTAGTGATAGCCCCTCTTTTGTCATGCCTCACGTTGGTAGTTTCTGTTCTCACTCTTTTTTCTTGATCAGTTTTGTTGATCTTTTCAGAGAAAAAGCTTTTGGCTTTGTCAGTTTTCTCTATGATCTCTCTGCTTTGTGTTTCACTGGTTTTTGCTCTTTATTGCTTCCTTCTTCTTGCTTACCTTGGGTTTATTTTGCTCGTCCTTCTCTGGCATTGCATGTAGAAGCCTAAGTCATTGATTGTAGACCTTTCTCTTTTCTAACATGAGCATTTCAAGGTATATGTTTCCCTTTGAACACCATAGCTGCATTCCCCAGCATATCCACAGTTACATGTGTCCAAGGCCAGGTCATAAAAATGATGAGGCTTCCGCTCAGTCTCTCCCTTCCCCCCGTGTTCAGCCCAGGATTCCAGCCACCATGCTGTGAGGAAGCCCACACCACATGAAGAGGCCATGTGTAGGCATTCCAGTCACCAGCCCCACGTGAATTCCCAGACGTGTTGAGTGAGCGAGCCTTCCCTGCCATGCTCTGTCCAAATTCCTGACCCACAGTATCTGTGAGCATAACAAATATACCACTAATTTTGGGGTCATTTGTATATAAACTGTAACTGCAACCATGGTGTTGTGACAGATTCCCAGAGGTAAACCCCAAGTCACATTTCCCACACTGAAAAAGGGGGACTGGTCCTTAGAATAAAGAGACTGGTGGTAACCAATTCCTACCCAGGGTAGAAGACAGGGTAGGAAGAGAGACCTAGAGTAGCAGATCAACCCTCAAATGGCCGACCCTCCCCAAGTCACGGGAAGGAGCAAATGCTGATCCCTCTTCCTTGAACCAACTGGAGTCTGAAAATGCAGAAAAGGAGCAAAGTTGAGTAATTTCTGTCTTTGTAGACACCCCTTCTGCAGCCGAGAATGGAAGACCATCCCCCAGCTGCTTGATCAAATCAAAGTTCCAGTCTCGGACTCCTTGCGTTCTTTCTCTGCCATCCTCTTGGCCTCTATTTCTTGGTATTTGTGTTACCTGCACCCGTGCTGCTCTACACGTGGCCTTCCACCCAGCAGCACCACGTGGCCGGGCAGCTGGCCAGAAAGGTGGGACCCATGCAAGACGCAAACCTGCTGAGTCAGAACCTGCAGGACTCCCCAGGCGATCAGCAGGCTCCTGCGCTGAGTCATCGGCAAATCAGCTCGCTGGGAGAGCAGAGGGACTCGGCCCTGGGGGGACAGCCAGAGCACAGACAACCTGCCAGCCACAGCAGGTGCCTGAGGGTGGTGCCAGCTCCCGGGGCGGGGTGCCATCTGTGCACACTGATGTTGAGAAGAACCTCAAGTAGTGTCAGTACAGGGGTGGCAAATGGGTTTGGAAACCTGGCTGATGGGTGTTGGCTAGTGCTCTGGGCTGTTTGGGAAGGGGGTCTAGATTGCAGGAAAGAGTTCTGTGATCAATTAATAATGCCTGCTGGGGCCCGATAGGAGCATGGTGCCGTGTGTGTGTGTGTGTGTGTGTGTGTGTGCGCGCGCGCGCATGAGCTATCTGTTCTCTTTGCCTAGAATGTGCAGAGTGTCTCCTGTTTTTTAAAAGACTTCTTCCCTCCCTCCCTGCTGGGAGACCTTCCAAGAGATGTTCCAGCTCCAGCTCGTCAGCCCACCTCTCTACGTGCCAGTCAACCACCCGCCCCTCCATCTGTGTTTGTGTGGGTGGGATGCATGTGGCATCTGGTCGAGGCCTGGCTTCCAGCCCTCCGTGGCCACACGGGTTGCTCAGGGGGCCACGGAGTCTCCCAAGCTGGCAGTGTGGACCCCACCCACGAGAGCCACCACTGGACTCTCCTGGGGGCCCTGCCCTTTGCAGACCCTGCTCACCTGTCTGTGAAGCAAGGGTCCGAGGTCTTACTAGTCAGTCTGGTCCCAGTTACTTTCTGAACTTAAAAGCAAACAGCTGTGTGTCTTGGCTCTGGGGACACCGCACAATTCCCCTCATCCCCAAAGGCCTGGTTCCCCTGGGGAAGTCCCTCTCCCCTTGTGGGGGCAGCTGCACAGGCTTTCAGAGCCCCTGCACTCAAAGCTTCCCACTGACCTCCAGCTGGGCCAGGATGTCGTCCCCTCTTTACAGACAAGCCAACCAAGGACCCCAAGGACATTGGGAGAGGTGGCTCACACGGCCAAGCAGAGGCAGAGCAGGACAAGCTAATAGGAGCAGCTGCGCCCATGGTGTCCTGCGTGAGGGGCACCGAATGCCAGCGCGGGGCTGGGACTGGGCACCGTCGCCAACGGGAAACCTCCCCCTGCAACTCCAAAGGAGCACGTGGGCTGAGAACCCTCCCACAGAAGCTCTTTGGAAGCAAACCTGATGACCTCAGCACATTTTTTCCAAACACACCCTTCCTCCCTCTCCTAAAATCTCAGTGTCTTTGGATCGTTTCCCTGTGGAGAGGCCAAGGCAGGCCTGAGGGCCCTAGAGGGGGGCTCCCTCCCAGAGGCTGCCCTCAGCCCCACCCCTCCCCAGCCACCGTCCTGGCCCGCTCGGCTGGGACATCGGCAGAGAAACCACAAATAATGTTGCTGTTTAGAACATCAGTCTGGGTTTCCACGGCAACAGCCCCTGGAGCCGGCTGTGCTGGCAGTGGGCAGTGCAGGGCCGGGCCAACCCCGTCTCCAGTGGGCACGGAGGAGAGGGGTCCGCTCTGCTTGCGGAGATTCCCGAATCCCCAGGCTGGCAGCCGGGGTCCTCCAGGTCATGAGGCCAGGCCGGGAGATCTTGCAAACCCATGAGCCAGGAACAGTGCCTGGGAGGGTGAAGTCAGAAATCCCCAAGCAAGCCCCCACCCCACCCATCGAGCATCAGCGGGCTGCAGGCGTGCACCTGGGGCGTCGCCTGGCCGTCCAGCCTCAGCTTCCCACCCTGCAAGGAGAGTCCCACTGCACCCCTTCATCGGGCAGGTGGGGAAACCGAGGCCCAGCCGGAATCGGAGGCTGACCCCTCACAGAGTAGGTGTCTGGTTCTAGAGCCTGCTTCGGCTCTTCTCAGTCCCGCCCTGCTCCCCGCCCCGGGGCCTCTGCCTGGCTGCAGCCCCCAGGGGACCCCTCAGAATGACAGAGGCTGACATCTGCTGAGTGCTTGCTTTCAGCAGCCCTGGTTCTCTGGGCTTTCTTTGTCCATCACTTCTTCCCCAGAGGGATGGCTCTTACCTTCCTGCTTCTGAGAAGAGGGAGGCTCAGGGCGGGGAAGGGAGTGGCCCAGAGTCACACAGCTCTTAGGAGACGGGGCCCAGGTGCGAGCCAAGCCCACTCATGACCACGCCCAAGATGCCCTAATGGTGGCACTGTGGACACTGTCGTGACTTCTACCCCCCCAGAGGTCCTCCAATCCCGCGACGCCCAGAATCTCCCAGGCTGCCCTCTGGTCCTTGAGCACAGGCTATGCACAGGCCCTGCCACAGGACAGAACAGAACTTTGGGGGATGCAGTGTCTCGGGGTCTCTGGAGCGGGGAGCAGGCCCTACAGGCAGCCCCAGGTACCTGGGGTCAGGCGCTGAGCCGGGCGACGGGGCACATGGAGGGAAACGGCAGCGAAGGCCTTGCCAGCTCCAGGAGGAGAAAGTTGTTTGGACGAGTGGCCAGGAAGCTACGAAACAGGATCATCCATGTGACCCGGAGGTCTTCCTCTAGAGCAAGGCTCCAGGAAGAGGGGGGAGGCCCTCCTGGGTGGGTGGAACCGTGCAGAGCCCGAGGTGTGTGGTGACTGAGGAGTCTGCCGCCGGGGTGGGGGCAGGCCAGGGCCAGCGGAAGGGCGCGTGCCGCCCTGCACGGGGCTGACGGTGGGCTGAGCACACGCAACGCTCGGAGAAGAGGCGACAACGAACTCCGCATCCAACAGTCCGCCAGAGGAGAAGCAGCCTGTATCTTTCATGTGTGTATGTGAAGCTCTGTGTCTCTATTCTGTCACACACAAAAAAGGATTCGAGGTGTCTTCCAAAACGCACACAATGCCACATGATTTTTAGGAGAAGAGGAAAACAATAGGGAGAAACAGAAGGCAAAGCGGAGGTTAAGCCATGTTCAAATACATGCCATAAGGCCCCCTGGGCTGTTTGACGCAGCAGCAAATTTGACTCTGAGCTCCCTGGCAGCCAGTGCAAAAAGGGAAACCCATTCAGACGTTCGATTTGCAAGGCACACGGGATGAAACAAACAGGCTGCTGGGAGAAGCTGGGAGACAGCTACTTCTGAAAAAGAAGAGGGATGTCTTACCAAGACTGTCTGGATGCTGCTGCATGCAGAGCAGCTGATGACATCCCTGCGAAAATGAAGTGATGCCTCTGGTGTCACCTCAAAGCATCCCTGGGGCCAGGAGTATGACTCAGGCCCCGGCAAGGGATAAACCTGTGCAGACAGGCATGCAGCAGTCTGGTGGCCAGGAGTAGGACTTACCTGAATCCAAACCTCGCAGCTCCTCGCACCCACAGGATTCTGCACAGCCCCACCCCTTACCTATGGACCAAGCTGCCGCGCTCAGGTGGGCATGAGTGGGCGGGCAGCACCGCCTTGGAACCTGGCGCTCAAACTTGGCTGCACGCTGGAATCACCCGGAGTTCACAAAGACCCTGGTGCCTGGCATCAACCCCGGGTGTGATCTAATCTGCTGTGGGTTCGGCCCAGGCATGAGAAGTGTCTAAGTTCCCAGGGGATTCCAGTGTGCAGCCGGGTTGGGAACCCAGGTGAGCGGGGTTACCTGTCTTCTGCGCAGAGCTCAGCACTGGCAGTTTGGCAAGTGTCCCGTAGCAGAGAATTGGGGTAGCACCCTAAGGAGCCCAGTCCCCAGGTGGGGAGGGAGGGCACCCCCATAAGCAGTGGGGCTGAAGGGCCACCCACCTCGGAATAGGGGTTAACTGACAGCTAGGGGAGGTCCTCCAAAAAGAGTCTGGACTCTGCACCAAGCCCCAGTTGAAGGGGTGATGGGACCCTTAACTCTACTCCTGAGACAAGCTTCACCCAGACGTGTTGCCCCACACATGTGGGCTTCACGGGCGAAGAGGAACGTGAGGCGGCAGACCTCAGCCGGCCGGGCTCCCCACACAGGGCCAGCATGCCGACCGGCCTCGTCGCGGTCCCGAGGGGCCCTGCGGGTTTCCCCAAAGTCCTGGGCCAGCAAACCCTGCTTCCCAGACGGAGTGTTTTCAGGAACTGGTCTCAGGGGTCCGTGTCTACCGCACCCCGGGTAACACAGCTGCAGTCACCGGTCCAGACCAAGCCGGTCATCTTCCCTGACCCTGCCTCAGAGAACTCTCCGGGCCCACGCAGGTACAGACCCGAGCTCTGAGCACGGAAACTGCCGGGCAGACCTCGCGAGACCAAGGAGTGGACACAAGTACCCACAGCCAGCCCGACACGGAGCCGGCCTCGCCGGCGCTCAGCTGGTAAAACGCCGAAAGCGGTATGTACACAGCCACCATTCGGGTTTGGGACCGATGCACGGTGACCATACCAGGGCCAATCGCCTTGTAAGGAGGTTTCCAGCCGGTGACCAAATCATCACGTCACGAGAAGGGTTGATATTTGTAACAGAGCAACAGCTCTGAAAATGAATGAGGAAAAAGCTGTAAATCAACAGGAAATGACGAGGGACAAGAGAAAAGCTGCCGAGATACTAAGAAACAGTCCGTGCTGAAGAGTCAGGGTTGTGCTGCCATAACAAACATCCCCAAACCCCAGTGGCCGAACACTAAGGGAGTTTATCCCTTGCTCAGGCAGCAAGGTGCTTGGTCTCCAAACAGGCTTCTAAGATTGCCGGGGGGGAGGGGTGTTGGGGGAGGGGTGGGAGGGGAAGGGTGTCCGGACACCAGCTTTTAAGATTGAGCCCAGCAGGAGAAACCCACCATTCGTGATCAGTCCCAGCGATCACCTTGCAAAAAAGATTCAACTGTCTTGTCAACTAAAAAAAAAAAAAAAAAAAATCCAGTGAGAAAAGGTTATGGAATTGTTTCCCAAAGATTACAAAAACAAGAGCAAATGTGAACGAAAACTTGCCATCTGCCTTGAGGCAAATGCGTATCTTTTATTGACTGATTTATTGTTTTGAGTACTAAGTAGACTTCATTCTAAATCAGGGTCGGCGCACACCCGCCAGCCCCCAGATCAAATCAGCCAGCTGTTCTTGTACACAAGAGCTGAGACTGGGTCTTTTAATGATTGAAAAATTAAAAAAAAAATTGTATGTGCTTGAAAAAATTCAAAAGAAGACTACTTTGTGACACGTGACAGTCAGAGACAGCTCCCAGGTCACTGTGCTGTGGGACACAGGCACGCTCCTTGGTGGAGAGCATTGGGTGAGTAGCTGTGACCGAGACCGGAAGGGGCCCGCAAAGTCTCAAATATTTACTGTCTGGGACAAATGCTGCTCTCGCAATCTGTCGGTGGAGAGAAGGGAGAGGGCTGGGAACAGGGAGAGAGCGGTGTGCGTCCCCATGAAGCCCGTAGGTAAAGCCCACGAGTTAGTGAAGTGTCTGGGCAGGGTGGGGGGCACACCTGTCTCGGCTCCCCTAGGTGAGTGCGGACCCAGGCTTCTCACACCAGGACCAAGGGGCAGCACTCGGCCTTGCAGTTCAGCCTGGAGCCCCACCCAGAGCGGCGAAGGGCCAGCCCTCCCCTTAGCCCTCCGGGTCCTCAGGTACAAGGTGGTAGACAATGCCGATCACAGGAAACGGATAACAAACATGGCCTGTCCCCCGCAGGGCACTGGCCCCAGAAGAACGAGCTGGCAGCGCATACCTGAGGCTTCCCTGCTCAGAGGACATGGCCGGGGCCCAGGGGCAAAGACACCGGAGTGTGCAAAGTTAGGGCCGCGGTGGATTTCCCTCCGAGACGCTGAGATCAGCTGCCCTCCGTCCGGCCATTCCTTCACTCACTCGGTTAACCTGTGTTCCGAGTGTCCACTGTGGGCCAGGCGCTCTGTGGGTCCTGGGCACAGAGCAGCGAACCAGAGGGTAAGGGGTCTGCTTTCCAGACTCGAATTCAAACGGGGAGACAGACCAGAAGCACGCAGACAGGGAGAACATGGGAAGGAGACCGTGGAGACGAGGCCAAGGGTGAGAGGCTGGGAAGAGAGCCGCATGGCCGGCACTCACCACGCGCGCCCGGGCCCTTGTATCAACACCCTTCGGATCCTCACCGCAGCAGGAAATGCTCCCACTCTCCCCATTCTACAGATGGGGACACTGAGGCACACACAGCCAAGACGCCGTGCCCAGGGCCCCTCCGGGGTGGTGGGGGAGCTGAGATGCACTGCCAGGCAGGCCGGCTGCCATCCCTGCTGGAACCTCGTCCCGGCCGTGCTGTTGGGGCCGAAACCTCAGGCCTGAGAAGGCGGCACCGAGGGTTCTGGGTGGCCAGGTCCTGAGTGGGATCAAGCTTGGCCAGAGTGGCCGGACCCTGGGGAGGGAAGGAAGGAGGGAAGGAAAGAGAAGGAGCTCGTTTTTCCTACTTGAAAGGAGATGCGTTGACACGTCTCTGTGCTGTGAGCAGACAGTGCAGCGGAAGCCGGGCACTCTGGGCTGGGGTGCAGCCTGAGACGAGGGTGGGCGACTGACCAGAGACTGGCTGCCCTTCGCACACACACACATGCGCACACCCATGCATGCATGCACACGCACACACGTGTGCACACGCGTGCACATAAACACGCGCACACACAGCTGTGATCCCACCCCACTGCCCTGTGCTGGACGGTACAAAGAGGAACTGGACACACTCCTGCCCCCAGGATGCTGAAACTCCCTAGAACACGGTGGGACACTCATGAGAGCCATCTTTCCGGAGGGCTGTTGAGCTTCTCCCTGACAGAAGAAAGTTCTGGAACATGTGAGGATGGGAATGAGAATTCCAAGCCAAAGGGCAACATATGAGCAAAATCGTATTATCTCTGGAGGCAGAAATCACAGACCAGAGATGAGCACGGACTTTGGGGTGACTGGAGCCCAACCAGGGCGAGGGGTGAAGGGGAGATAAAGCTGAGAAATAAGTCGGGGTCCCCTCGAAACAGCCCCTGGGGGCAGCTGCAGGGGCACGGAAGGCTTGTTTGGCTCATGAACTGACCGCCTACACCAGTAACAACCGCAATCATCATAGTGCCTTGCCAAGGGGTCCGGGCTGGCGAGAAGCACCATCCGAGCGCTGACTGTGCGTGACCTTTGTAACAACGCTAGTGTCGGGGGCAATTACCACCCACTTTACAGGTGAAGTCACTGGGGCTCAAGCAAGACCCCAGGGCGGTCATCGCAGAGGCTGGTTCATTTTCCATCAGATGACCAGGAATAAAGCGGAGGGGACACAGCGCAGCTGTCCTGTGTGTGTGTGTGGGGGGGGGGAGTAGCCTGGGGGACCGGGGGACCCAGAACAGTGACAGAAGTGTGGCACTTGGGGGCAGCTTCAGGTAACAAGTCGCTGCCGTGCTAACAGTAAGGCAAACCCACGTCCCTGATCCCAATTCCGAAATCCAAAAAGCTGAGTCGCCGAATTTTCCCCTGGCTTCCTTGGCATCCAAACCTGACCTGATCTGAAACTGGGGCAGATGCCGGAAGGGGGGGGCGGGGGGCGGCAGCCAAACTTCGCCTGGATGGTCGGTACTTTGTTCCCTTTGGGGTACATGTTCCTATGTTTTGTGGGTTTGAAAGTGGGGTACCACTCAGCCCCCACCGGGAGTGTGGCATGGTAGATGGTGTTCACTCCGTTATCTTTCTAAAATCCAAAAAGTCTTGTCTTTTGACAAAAGGGTGGCCTTTGGTCCTGCTGAGGATGCCCACTGTCAGTCCCGGGGCCAGGAGCCCCCCGTCCTGGGCGGCCTGCCACTCCCTGTCACTGCGGTGACCAGAGGGTAAAGGTGTTTCCCAGCGAGTGTGAGCAGAAGCAGCTGGCCCTGCACAGAGGGACAGAGGGACGCTGTTGGGGACGCCTTGGCATTTCTGGCACCAATGGCCCTTCAGCAGGGGGTGGGCTCCCTAGCCCTGGGACACGGATTTGGATGCCAGAGGTCCGGGCCCACCACCACACTGCTGTGTGACCCTGAGCAGCTGTCCGCCCCTCTCTGGACCTCAATCTCTCTTTGTAAAATGCAGACCCAGGCGAAGCCCAGCGGCCTTCCTGGTTGCACCACCTCAGACACACTGAGCCAGACACAGCATTTTCTCACCCCCGCCCCCAGCCCCTGGGGCCCCAGGACGGGGCTCCCAGCACCCCTGCGTCTCTGCTCCCCTCTCTTTAATTGAAGGGGTGGGCAGGCTCGCCTTCTCACTCTCCGTGACATGCGCCTGCTTTTCGGGGTGGAGATCAGAGCCTTTCCCGAGCCTCGATTCCCACGGGTGGGGGTCTAGGGAGCACCCCGAGCGCCCGCCCGCCCGCCCGTCGGGGCGCCTGGAGCCCGCCGAGGGCCGCGGGGCCCCCGCGCTGCGCCTGCCCACTCACACCTCGGGGCGGGGAGGATTTCCACGGGGCTTATGGTGATTTATAACGGGAAACCTCCGCTCTCCTGCGACATTGTTCTCCCTGACAGAGGGAAGAAAGCCGGCCCTGGATCTCCTCTCGTCATACGTGATGAGGAAGCCGCCGCGCGGCCCCATCCCCGGTGCCCTCGACCGCGACAAAGTGCTCTATTGTCGGCGATTACATTTTTCTCAAAAAACCTTCAGCCGCGCACAAGGCCGGCGCCATATCCTAACGGGATCTTCCTCATTGTCTGCGCCTGAGGGACCCGGGATGTGTCAGTCTGAGTGATGCCCCTTCAATACCTTTCAGGGGGCTGCTCGGGGCTCGGGCTGGATAAAGCCGCCGCCCCCACGCTTTCTCAGGCCCCTCGCCTGGGATGAAAGCTGGCCCTCGCTACTGGGCGGCCACCGTGCCACCTGGCCCACGGGGACTGCGGCCAGGCTGGTGGCCGTCCCTCCTCCCCACATCTGCTGGGGGTCACCGTGGGGGTGGGAGGGCTCCAGCAGGGCAGGCACTGGGGCACAGGGCAGGTGGGGGAGCTGGAGAGGAAGGGGGGTCCTCCGTAGGCGCTGGCAGTGATCAGAGGGGGCCCTGCCAGAGGGGTGCCCCGGACCAAGAAGGGGCAGCTCCCGCCAGTCTGAATCCCAGAGGCTTTTAAAAGAACAGTTTTCTGCCCTGGCCGGTTTGGCTCAGCGGTTAGAGCGTCGGCCCGTGGACCAGAGAGTCCCAGGTTTGGTTCCTGCTAAGGGCCTGTACCTAGGTTGTAGTTTGTCCCCGGCCCTGGTTGGGGTCGTGTGGGTGGCAACCAGTCGAAGTGTCTCTCTCACATCGATGTTTCTCCTCTCTCTTCCTCCCTCTCTCCCTCCCACTCGATCTGAAGATAAATGTCCTCAGGTGAGGATAAAAAACAACAACAGTTTTCATTACTTCCAAATGTACTATTGGCAAAATCAATTCTGTTACTCATCCCCTCACACGTTCATTCATTCCCGCTTTGCCCCACGCTTTAATGAGTAGAACGGGGGGTGCTGCTACCTGTACCTCCCGGGGGTTTCAGGGGAGACTGCCAGCAGCTTGGGTCCCATCCCATGCTGTGCTCACAGCAGGACCAGCCAGGAGTGCTGTGGGCTCCACAAACAAGGACGCGTTTCAGACAGGATAACGTGGCACTGAACCTGACAAACAGCTCTTCTGGGGCTAGCCCCGTGTGGCTGGTGGCCCCAGCCCGAGAAGCCGCCCTGCTCTCAGCTGCTCTCCATCCTCAGCGTCCGGGTGCGGGCCCCCACGCAAGGCACGGACCCCGGGAGGCTGCAGGCCTGCCTCTCCCTGGCTGGCGGCGCTGGGCTCACACATCACTCCTGAGCCCTCTGGGGAGCTGGGGGTCAGCCAGAGGGCTTCACAGTCCCCAGCCGCACTCTGCGCCGGGCTGAGCCGCCGCCGCTCTGAGATGTCACTCCCTGACCGTGTGGACACTGGTTCTCCAGCTGCTTGCCTCTCCCTAGAGCTCCCGAGGGCTCCCAGGTGCCAGGGCCTCGGAGATCATGGCATCCGACCGCTCTGTTGTTGACATGGGGAGACCGAGGCCGTGGTCAGGCCAGCTGCCACCCTCGTGGGCCTCGGTCTCAGGAGCAACAGGTTGTGAGAACAGGCCCCGTCGCCCCTCCCGGTCCGCCCTCTCGGCAGCTGGGCCCGAGCGGAACCGACCCTGCGGTGAGCGTGAGCCCCAGAGCTGCGTGTGCTCACCCCTGCGGCTGCCTCGCACTGCAGCCTGGAGCGGGAGCAGGGCCAGCCTGGCTGTGCACCAGGCTCAGGAAGACCCGGGAAGAGGGGCCCGTCCCTGAGAGCCCACCTGCCTGGACATCCTCCTGCCGGGGCACCTGGTGTCCACCTCGGAGCCTTTCAGCCAATGCAGGGCCCGAGCCTGGGCAGGCCGGCCTTCTCTTGGGGCCGCCTGTGAGGACCAGGGACAGACGGGCTCGCGGAGGCCCCGTGCCGGCGGGAGTGCAGAGGCCGTGGCTCCCCCACCTGGCATCTCCTGGCCGCTCTCTGTGCCCCTGTGGCGCGTCGAACGCAGACATCCACCCACCTGCACCTTGTGCGGTGGGACTTTGCAGCATCTCCTTCGAGAGGGGTGGGCCTCCCTGTCCCCCCGAATCTGGACCAGCCCATGACTTACTGTGACCGGAGTGGCAGCGCGCGGACTCCGAGCCCTCTCCAGGGCCCGCGTGCTGCCCCGAGCTCTGGCCCACCTCCTCTGCGCCTGGCGGCCTGCGGGACCGTGGCCAACTGTGGGGAAGAGCCAGGCTGGCCCGGCTGGCCCGGCCGAGTTCCGAGGATGTGACCGATTCCAGGCAAGATCAGCAGAGCCTTCAGCCCACGGGACACGGGAGTGAGCCCACGGGACACGGGAGTGAGCCCAGCCCCACTGCCCCGCCAGGCGCGGTGCTGCTTGGAGCCTGTGCGTCCACATGCCAGACAGGGAAGGGGACCGCTGTCCACACGACACGGTGGCCGTTTTTCTTCCTCTCCAGATCAATCCACGCCCCCCCCGCCCCAAGCTCGGCTTGAGTGCCCTCCCCAGGACTCTGTCCTGAGCACGCCAGCCCGCAGGCCAGGACAGCGAGGGGTCACGGAGGCGCCCTACCCTGCAGGCTGGATGCCCCTCTGCATGTCGCGGTGTCGTTCACTCATCCCCGAGACTTCTGCAGGGCTCGGGCAGGCCCAGGGCAGGCATCCAGGCTCCATGTAGCTCCCAGTCCAAAGGCGGGAACAGACAAGGAGAGACCAGGCCAGGCGGCATCTTCCCGTCCTCCCTGCTCTCACCAGGCGAGCCCGTGGGAATGCCGGGAAGGGCCACACATGCCACGCCAGGAAGAGATGGCGCCAGGACTGAGCCCCGGACCGTCGCTCAGCCCTCTTTCCTGTGGACCTCAGAACCCCGAAGGCGGACCGGGGGTGTATTTCCTCTGCGTCCCACAATGCAGCAGGGCCCAGGCTAGCCCCCCCATCCTGAGTGAGACTACCTGAGGTCTCCAACAACGATTTCTCTTTGGGGACCATTTTTCTCTCCCTCTGGTTCTCCGCAGCTCGGGGCCGGGAAGGAAGCGGAGGGGTGTCTGGCTGACGTGAGCTGACCGTGTCTGTAAAGAAAACTCCAGAACAGGTGCTGTCTACTCATCCCCTTCATCCTTTCACTGCTCACGTTTGGGGGGTGCCTCCTGTGCGGCGGAGACGGTCCAGGCCCCGGGGTGAGAAGGGTAATGAGACCCAGTTGCTGACCTTCGAGAGATCATTGGTGCAGCGGTTTGCAACCCCCTTTCATCTCACACACAGAAACCAATCACTAACATTCTGTGGCACACCAAAAAAGATGTATTTTTTGCCGATCTGACAAAAAAGAAAGGTATAATTTTGATTCCTCCACCCCGGACGGTGGTTGTGTTGTGTTGGCTGTTGTCACGTTTTATGTGACCATCCGAGGGAGGAGAGGTCAGTGCCCTGCCTGAACAGTCGGGCAGGCGTGTTTGAAAGATTCCCGCAGCACACCGGTTTGCTTCGGCCTCGGCTGAAAATCGCTGGTCTCGTGGGAGAGATGTTCGTGTCCGTTCACGGGTGGGTATGGAGTGAGAGCCGGCAGGATTCGCACAAAGGTCCAAAGGGGAGCCCCTGGGTTGAACCCGGGTCGGGGGGGCTTCCTGGATGAGGGCACCCTTGGCCTTTGCTGGGAAGCAGGGCCGGAGAAAGGGGGACCCACACTGAGGGGAGCTGAGCACGAGCACAGGGGCACACGTCGGGATGAGACGGGAGACGGGCAGGGGCAAGGGCAGGATGGCGGGAGGCCTTGCCGCCTCGGTGAGGATTTAGAGGTGGGCCTGAAGGTCAGGGGGGAAATCAGGAGGATGATGGGATAGATTGCCCGCGGCCTCCCACGCTCCCCTCCCCGCTCCACGCCCTTTGCCTCCTGGCTCTACACTTCCTCCCACAGGGGGCAGAGTGTGCCCTCCTGGCCGGCCGGGGCAGGATTTGGCTAGAGGGTGAGCAGAGGTCTGGAATGTCCCTGTGCCCACAGTGAGAAGGTTCCCAGTGGCCCGCAGCCCACGGAGGAGGAGGGGCCGTGTGCGGACCTGGAGCCCAGCCCCACTCCCCTCCAGTGCTTGCTGACATCACTTCCCCAGTAAAGTGCCATCTGAGTCAGGCGGGTGCCATTCCAGAACACCACAGGCTAGCACCCCAACAACAAGCCTTTGTTTACCCTAGTCCAAGGTCAAGGTGTCAGCAGACCCGGCCCTGGTGAGGCCCGCTGGCTGCTTCGCAGATGGTCTCATTGCATCCTCACAGGGCAGAGAGAGAGGAGCAAGCTCCCTGGAGTCTCCTCTCATGAGGGCACTGATCCCATCATGGGGGCCCCACCCTCATGACCTAGTCACCCCCTGAAGGCCTCACCTCCTGATGCCGTCACATTGGATATGAGGGTTTAACGTATGTGTGTGGGTGGGTGGGGACACATTCAGTCCATGGCATGCATTGAGACACATCCTCGTCCCAGCTCTGCTCCGGGAAAACCGAACCGGACCAGTGCGCCGGCCACGTGTCCCAGGCAGCGAGAGCGCAGTGGGCTCCCAGGGACGAGGCCGGGCTGCGGGGTTCAGGGGCTGGGCCCTGGAATGGCCTCTCCAGCCCAGCATCCACCAGCCCTGTGACCTCAGGCAAGCCTCCTGACCTCGAGTATGGGGGACAGGGGTCCTGCCTCCTCCCGAGGTCACGTAAACAGGGGACATTTGTCACATGGTGACAGTGACATAGTACAAATTTGCCCAGGCTTCTCTCCGTGATTTCAGGCAGGGCCAACCTAACATGGCCCCTCTCCGTCCCCTTCGAGTACCCAGCGCCAGCCCCTCGGCTCCGCTCCGGCCCCGCCCCTGTTCCCGGCCCTTGGCCCTGGTGCACCGGGTGCTTGCTGGCGGGTGGTTGGCGCACGTGCCCGGGTGGGAAGCTGCAGTCCTCACCACACACTGATCTAATCAATAGCGCCCTCCTCCCCCAGGCCCGCCGGCCGGGTGGCCCTGGCCCCTTCTTCACCCCACGCGTCCCCATCACCGCCGCCTCCCCCCTTTCTCCCTCAGACCTCCAGGGTGGGCCGTTGGGGCGAGAGTCCGTCTCTGACGTGGTCCTTCCATACAGAGGGTCATGGGCCTGTCAGGTTGGACCACCCGAATCAAGGGTGATGATGAAACCTGTCCTTCCAAATTAGGCCAGAGCCCCGGAGCCCCACTGATTACCACGGGTGCACCAGGGACAAAGGCCCCGAGCAGGTCCCGCAGGGTCATTAATATGGATTGAGGCCCATTGTTTCTTCAAATTAGGCCGCGGGGTTGCTGCTGGGGAAGCACGGAGCCAGCGGCTTCCGCGGCGAGGGGTGCGGGGTTCTGGCTGGGGCCGGCCCCTGCGATGAAGAAAGCAGGCCATCGGCTCCCAGGCTGGAGGCCCCGCTGCAGGGCAGGCGGCGTCCCTAAGCACGTCCCGGGAAGTGGCCGTGTGGACCAAGTACGACGCACGGGGAGGGGTTCGCGTTTTGCAAAGCCTTTTAGCGTCGCAGTGTCATCAACCCTCCGCTCTCCTGGGGCGGGCAGGCCGCACAGTTTACAATGTATCCTCTCCTTCCCTCAGCTTTGGCAGCTGGTCATTTTTCCTTCAGATTATGTCCAACGACTTGCCCAAGGTCCCACAACCTATTTGAGGCACGTGAGCCCAGAACTCAGGTCTCCACACCTCACCCTTCCCCGCACCAGGTCCCAGTGCCTGAGACCCCACCTGGAGAGGGGCAGGTTGAGTTAGCTCAGGCCACCTGTCCACGGGGAAAGACCAAGTCAGAGGTGAAGGGAGGAGTACCCAGCCCTGCTCACGGTGCCGTGGGTCAGGGGACCTGTAGGCAGCCTCTCAGGCCCCAGGGGGTGAGCCTGGGACAACCTGGATGGGGGGGGGGTCCCTTCTCAGAGGAGAGAGTGGTGGTAGGCGGGACCAGGCCGCGGGACTCGGGGGCTGCCCAGAACTTCTGCCGGCAGGTTGTGGGGACAGCAAGGGCAGCCACATCATTTGTGGGACCCCGTGAGAAAGGAAACTGCGAGGCCCTTGATGCAAAACGGTCAGAACATTTCGCCAAGGGAAAGGTCGTTCTGGGGCCCAGTGTGCCTGCGGGGGTAATTCGGGCTCCTTCACCACCCGTCTGCCAAGCACCTGCTCCGTGCCAAACACCGTTCCTCTGCCCCGGAGCTCTCATTTGAGGGGGTGAATGAGGGCCGATAACAAGTAAGTAACTTCTCTCCTTTTTTCTTTATTTTAATATTTTTTCTTTATTGATTTTAGAGAGAGAGGAAGGCAGAGGGAGAGAGATAGAAACATCGATGAGAGAGAACAATGATTGGCTGCCTCCTGCATGCCCCCCACTGGGGATCGGGCCCACAACCCGGGCATGTGCCCTGACCGGGAATCGAACTGGCGACCTCTTGGTGCATGGGTCGACGCTCAGCCACTGAGCCACACCAGCCTGGCAGTAAATAGCTTCTCTAAAGGAGATAAACCGAGGGGCGGGGTAGGATGTCACTGGGGGTGCCACTGGGCAGGGGATGACCCGATAACCTGAGGCTCCCTGGGTGACTAACAGCTGGTCCCGCAGGACGGTGACGGGAGGGAGGGACGGCCCCAGCAGAGCGGGGGCGGGAAAGATGCTGGCTGACCGTCCGTCTGCTGGCTCCCTGCGCAGGCGCCCAGAGGTGTGGGAGCACCTTCCCATGGCTCTGCACCCCCAGCAGCCCCGACCCTGAGCCCAGAGGCCCTCTGCTTCCCCCCTGGGACCACCATCCCCCACCCTAACTGCCTCCTCCTTTCTTATCTAGCTCACACCTCAGTTTTGGGCTGGGTTGGGATCTTCTCTTCTCAGATGGACGCATTTTAACATTTCAAATAGGATTTTTTTTTTTTTTTTATCCTCACCTGAGGACATTTTACCATTTTTTGTTCAGATAGAGTGGGAGGGAGAGAGAGGAAGAGAGAGAGAGAGATACATCGACGTGAAAGGGACACATCGAGTGGCTGCCACCCACACAACCAACCAGGGCCGGGGACAAACTGCAACCGAGGAACGTGCCCTTAGCGGGAACCGAACCCTGGTCTCTCTGGACCGCAGGCCGACGCTCTAACTGCTGAGCCATACCGGCCAGGGCTCAAATAGGAATTTTTAAAAAGCAATCAGGCCTGGCCTGTGTGGCTCAGGGGTTGAGCGTCAGCCCACGCACCAAGAGGTTGCTGGTTCGATTCCCGGTCAGGGCACAAGCCCAGGTTGTGGGCCCGATCCCCAGTGGGAGGCATGCAGGAGGCAGCCAATCGATGTTCCCTCTCATCAATGTTTCTCTCTCTCCCTCCCTTTCTTCTCTCTCTAAAATCAATAAAGAAAAAAACAAGCAATCAGACAGCAAGCGATCACATATTGTTATGTGTTAGGATTTTTTAAAAACAAACCAGGGAGTGTATATGTGGGGAAATAGAAAAAAAAAAAAGGCTGGAAGGAATTGCATTAAAATGTTACTCCTGATTATTTCTGAGCAGGATTGTTTGAGGATTTTTGTTCCCCGATTAATACTCTTCTGTGTTTTCTGATTGCTTTTGCAATAAACACGTATCAGCGTTACAACCAGTAAGGCCCCCTTGCTCACACTGGGGGTGAAAGGGGGTGAGGGGGAGCCACGAGGGGGCAGGGGCCGCTTCTCTGCCCAGTGTGGCGGCCTCTCCTCTGCTCTGGCCCGGCTACCCCCTGCCTGGAGGGCACCCTCAAAGCCTGGCCACCCAGCTGGCACACTCGGCCCCCCGCCCCCAACACCGACACCCCCTCTGCTGCAGTCAGCTTCTCCCGCCTCCAACCTCTGCACATGCTCCGTGCCCGCCTGACCAGCTGTCCTGCCCATCCCGGCAGGTGCCCATCTTAGCTGTGAGTGTTGCTCAGCCCCTGTCCGGGAAGTCTCCTCAGACCCCTCTGCTAGGGCCACCCCACTTTGCCCCAGGCTCTGGCCCCTCGGATGGGCTGCTCGCTCCTGAGTTGGAACTCCGGGTGTGTCTGGGGCACTCCCTCAGCTGTCACTGGGCACACCGTGGGTGTTTAGGAGACATTCTCCACACCCGTCACGCCCCTCCAGGCGAAGAAGACGGGGGCTGGGCTCTCGTGGCTGACTTTGCGACCTGGGTGCCCCGCCCCCACCTTGTGCCAGCATCAGCCATTTAGTTGGCAGCTGTGGGCACCAACAGAGAGGGGTCCCTGGCTGGCTCTCTCCCAGAGCTGGGCGAAGGAGACCACTGGAAGGTGACTCGGCGTGCCAAGCAGCCGGTTTCCACGGCTGGCTCAGGACTTTCCACGACCTGACCCTCAGTCAACCCAGGACCCCGCTGGCCAGGTCGCTACCAACTCCGAGATTCTAAATTCTTCATACAGGGAGGGAGGCAGGTGGTGGGTGAAGGGGTGGGAAGATGAAAGGAAGGAAAGACTGACGATGGGCGGCTGGGAAGAAGGAAGGAAGATACATGGATCGACTTACATAGTTTAAATTTTCAACATTGTCCAAAAGAAAGGCAAATTGGTTGGTGCCTGGAACATAGTATGTGCTCAATAAACTTTGGTTGAATGAATACATTGCTGTGTCTGCCAAATTGTATCTGCAACGAAAAATGTATTCGTGAGCCTGACCTTACGTGGTTCCTTAGACAGACCCCCACCCCCACCCCTGCCCCAGGCCGTGGCGAAGAGAAATGTTAACGACAGCCGCTCCAGCTCCTCTGAACGGACCTGCAGACAGGCCCACCCGGAACCACCAGCCGGTCCCCATCCCTGCCCGCCTCTCTGGGAGTTTCCCCTCAGTCCGCTGCCATCCCAGCTCCTCCGTTTCTTAGCTGTGTGTCCTGGGGCCAGTCGCTGAACCTCTCTGTGCTTCAGTTTCTTTCTCTATAAATCGGGATAAGGATTTTGCGAGGGTGAAAAGGTGAGTGTTTATCAGAGGCACAGTAAGCTTGGGGTCAGCGTTTCAATAAACGAAGAAACCAGGTCCACGGGAAGGTCCTGAGCTCGCTCTCCGGGGCAGCGGGAGGCTGAAGGCAGAGGGGCCTGGGGACCTGTCTCTGGCTTTGGAGCCAGGGCCTGGGGCTCTGAAGGCAGGGACGAGCGGGGCAGGCTGCTGGGGCGACGGCAGCCTCTTTGCGGACACGCGGCGGGCAGCCCAGCCGCACCCCATTTCCGGCATATGACAGAGACACCCGAGCACGACGGTCTGTGATTGCTCCTTTTGTTTACAGCATTTGTTCAGACATATTTCTGGAGAGGAAGCCGACAGTAACCAAGGCCCCGCGACCCCGCCGGCGGGCGGCACATGAAGACGGCTGCCTCGGGGGTATTTCCCGGTGGGCTGGGGCCCGACACCGGCTCTGTCTGAGGCTTTAAGAAGGGCCTTTGTCTGGGACAGCCCGGCGGGCCGGGTAGGCCGGGCTCTGTGCCGCCCCCCCATCGGGGACCCCACACTGGAGGGACTTCTCTCAGGGCCTCAGTTTCCCAAGCCCGAGCGACTGAGCCCCTGTTGTGGCTTCGACGGGGCTCCTCTCGGGGTGCAGCTGCTCTGCAGCCTTCCAGATGGGGAGCAGAGGGTCGGAGCGATGCAGCCCCCGGTGCCGAGACCCAGGCGGACTCGAGGCTCCGAGAAGGGAGTGGGCCGAGGCTCGGCGGCTGCGCAGGGCTGGCGAGAGGGCCAGGCTCCCACGCCATCAGGCCAGCAGCCTCCCTGGGCCCGGACCCCACGCACCTACCGCTTTCACTTCCGGAGGCGTCTTGCTCTCTGCACACACTTGTTGAGGAACGAACGAACGAATGAATGAATGAATGAATGAATGAACCAGCCAATCAAACAATATATTAACAGGTCAATAGATTTAAAAAGAACAATCTGGCTATTGGTCCCAGCTGAAGTCCAGCTTGCAGCCCACTTCTTCCGTCTGCCTCCCCAGCGCACTGACTGAAGGCACCTTCGTAAGGCGTCCTCCCACGGAGCACATGGTAAGGGTCTGCAGGGCCATGTGTGTGTTTCAGGCCAGGGAGGCCAGTCCTGCGTGGCATCAGCCCCCATCGCTGCTGAGACCCCGCGGTTAAGTCGTGTTGTAGAGTGTGTGGCTGGAGGCGGGTACTGGGTCTCCTGTGGCCTCTGTCTGTGCTTTCATTGTCCCCGACCTGCTGGGTCAAACCCCAGACTCGGGGCCACCTCGGAGGCACTTCCTCCATGAAGCCAGAAGCACCGGGTATGAATATCTCCTGCTGTGTGTTGTGTAGGGGGGTCTGTGTCCACGTCTCCTCTGCCATGGCTGCCCAGGAGTGACCTGAAAAGAGGCCTGTGTCCGAGTGCCTGGTCCCTGTCTTGTTCTGGGCCACGTGTGGAACGCTGTGGGCCGGAGCAGTGAAGGAAACTTCACGGCAGGTCCCCTGAGCCGGGCACTGTTCCCACCAGACACTGGATCTTCCCTGACCTCCAAGCTAACAGGTGATACAATGCCTGGTTCACAGATGAGGAAACAGAGGGTCAGAGAGGCGAAAGGCCTCGCCCAAGGGCACACAGCATGTGATGCCGCCAGGAATCCAGGACTCAGACCCAACCCGTAAGGTCCCAAGGCCCGGCGCCCCACCCCCATCCAGGTTGCCAGACCAGAGAATGAATGAGCCGGGGTGTGGGAGTTCTTGGAGTTGGGGCTGGTGATGCCACTGACCCTGCTGGACTTCAACAACATTCACTCGACAAATATTTATCCCAGATGCCAGAGGAGCCCGGGGAGGCTCCGCCCCTTGCCCAGGTCCCTGCTGATGAGGTGAGACCCTGGCAAGGGGCTGTGGGCTGCAGGGACAGGGAGGTAGGTGGGCATTTGCTGCAGACTCTGGCCCTGTGCAGAGGTGTCCCCTGTTTCACGGGGAGCGCAGGGGCAGGGCCTGGCCCTGCAGCACCTCCACTGGGTGACTCAGCTGCAGACTGGCCGGCGCCCGCGGCCCAGCATGCACGATGACCCCTCCGCCTGCCAGAGCCAATATTTACGGTCAGGAGGCAAGTACAGTGTCTGTGAGCAGGCCACAGGTGCCTGCGGGGTTCCCCTCGGGGCCGTCTGCTGCCACTCTGCTTCCTGAAGCCAGGTGGGGCTCTCCTGGACCAGTCTGCAGGGCCACGGGCCCTCTGCCTGCTCCCTTAGCTGCCGCGGAGAGCTTGCCAGGCAGGGGAGAGTGGGCACCTCTCACTGAGGCCCCCCAGGCACTCCTGCACCATGGTGAGGCATCAGGGCCTCTCACCAAGGACCCTTAGCCACACAGGCAGGCAGGGCAGTGACATTCCTCCCACCTTGCAGATGGGGAAACTGAGGCCTGGACAGAAGGAGAGCTCTGCCCAAAGTGACACAGCCCTGGGACTCCCAGGCCAAGGTCCAGATTCTCACTGCAGGCGTGTACCTCCCACGAGGACCACTGGCCGCCTCTGCCCCATGCCGAAGACGTAACCAGCATCCCTGGTGACCCAGGCAGTGGTACGGTTTGGGAACAAATTCTGCCCAAAGCAGGACACAGGCCCCCACCCCCCAGATCATCTCAGAGGCAGGTGTCGGGCTAGCAGCTGGGTGCCGGGGTGGGGTGAGGGGCTCCGGAGAGCTCGGCTTGACTGGCCCCGCCTCTGCCACCACCCTGGACCTCTAACTCTGCTCAAGTTCAGCTGGCATCACCTCGTCCATCTGCCCACCGGGGCCCAGTGTCATCGGCCTCTGTGTCCAGGTGCTGCCTGAACATGGGCTGTGCTCCTGGACCCAGATAACGACACTAGAAAACCACACTTCGGCCCCAAGGAGCTCTGGGACCCACGGACAGGTGAGGCCAGCGAGCTCTAGCGGGCACTCAGGGCACTGGGGTCCCAGGGAGAGCCTGTCCCCCCTGGGGGATCCGGGGAAGGCTTCCTGAGGACGAGCCTGTGGGGACCGAACACGAGGGCCGCTCCAGCCATCTGAGGAGCCCCACAATTCTCTGGTGATGGCTAGGAGCCTGGGGCCCCATGGCAGGGTCCCAGGCTCCTAGCCCTGCCCTCTGTCCCCCTGAGCTGGGAGCCAGGCAGCAGGAAAATGTGAGTGTCAGCATTGCCCGCCACATTCCTGAGGTCTCCCTCCTGGCAGCGGCCGCCCCCTCCTCTGCCTAACCCAAAGCCGCCCTGGTGGGTCCGGGCCCTGCCTCCGCTCCCCGGGCTTTCGTCCCAGGAACACCCTCCGCCAGCCGCTGGTTTGGCGGTGCGGCAGGACCCGGCCAGCCAAGGCTTTCGAGTGCATTCCCAGGGGCCCCGAGGCTGCCGCCGCCTCCGACAGGCTGGGTATTTTGGGGGACGTCCCCTAAATGAAAACAGGACAGGAATGCTGGAGGCTGGAGCGTGGTGTCCCTGAGGGTTGGGTGCGGCACTTGGAGCCGGGCAGAGAAGAGAAGGGGAGGAAGGAAGCGAGCGGAGGACTGGAGAGAGGAACTGGACAGGAGCCTGGGAGCAGCCAGGATGGTGACAGCGGAAGGAGAGGGGCTAGTGAGAGGCACAGGCCTCAGGGGGCCTCCCGGCCACTCAGGAGCGCAGGACACCCTCCCCCAGTGACCCCGCCCCTCTGCTCTGCACCTCCTCTTCTCCTCCGTGGAGTGGGATGGGATATTCTGAAGCCCACACCGGGGAGGGCCCCCAGCACGGAGATTTTCAGCCTCGCCCTCCAGCAGGAGCCGTGTGCCCTCTGTGCGTGCCAGCCCTGGCGGTGGTGCCCTCTCAGGGCCCTGAGCCTCCCTACAGCCCCAAGGAGACCCACCTGGCTCAGGAGGAGCCCAGGCCAGTGATCCGGGCCCCTCCGCTGCCCCTCCGCTGCACAGGGAGCCTGGCAACAGCTGTGCCTCTGGGCCCCACCTTCCCAGGTCCTGTGAAGGTCACGACCCCAGAGATCAACATCCTACAGAAGGGCAGACCGAGGCATGGACATGGAGGCCATTGGCGAGGCCAGGGCTCCGGCCCCTCCCAGTCCCAAGGCGAGGGGCTCCTCGCCTTCTTACCCCTACCCCTTTGATGTGGGACCCCAGCGTCAGCCTCTGCCCTCCTCTGCCCAGGCCTGGCCTGGTCCCACCCGGAGGGCCTGGCAGGCACCAATGCCACTTCCTAAGAAGTTTGTTTGGTTTTCTTGACACCCGTGAGCATCACAGGACATCATGCACCCGGGTGCCCAGGCATGTGGGCTTTCCCGAGCACAGCGCTCACGACGCCCCACACACCTGCCTTACCTGCCAGGACCGGCCCAGGCCCCGTGGTAGGGGCCAGGAGAGTAACTGACCCCCAAGGTCTCCTCCGTGGGTACTGGAACTATCTTGACTCCCGGGCCATTTGGGCTCCTCGGGCCATGGTGGGAAGCCCCCCAGCGGCTCTTCCTCAGTGGGCATCATACCCACGGACCCCCAGGGCAGCAGGAGGACACAGGGAAGGGGCCTTTCTCTGTGGAGGGGCCCAGCATCCTTGGGCCCCCGGTCCCCCGGCAGAGGCATTAATGAGGCTGGCCTAAGGGAGCCGGTCGCGATGGCCCACGGGGCTCGGTCCCTGGGAACGTCCTGCTGATGGGTGCGAACCCCCAGGGGCAGTCATGGTGGCCACCTCGGGGGCCGTGATCCTGGGACCCCTAGGAGCGATGACCTGTTGTCTGAGAACACAGTGCCCTTCAGTCACCAGTGAGGTGAGGGGACAGGAGGGAGGCACGAGGAGCAGGTGGGGGAGCCCACAGGGCCCGAGTGACGGCTGCTGCCCCCCAGCCCCTCCTGGCTTCTGACCTTGAGCGGTCTTCAGACTCAGCATTCACACCCCACAACGGGGCCCCAGTCTGCCCGAGGCTTGTGGGGGGAGCACGGGAAGGAAAGGAAGAAATCCCCTCCAGACCTCCCCGTGCAGGGAGCAGGTGACGGGACCTAAGCAGCAAGGAGCCTACTTATAGCCTCCAAACGCCCCAGGCTGCCCCCAGCGGAGCTGCCCAGGGTCCCGTGGCCGACTGCACTGTGACCGCAGGAGCGGGTCCCTGGCTGAGAAGTGACAGCTCTGGGCTCTCGGGCTCCACCAACGTCCCTGGAGACCAGCGGCCCTGCAGCCGGGCCCGTGGGCTCTGGGATGGACAGGGGGTCCCCGTGAGGGCCGAGGGGCCTGGGCAGGCGGGGCCCCGTGCTCCCAGCCCCAGCACGCAGGGACCTCAAGGCAGCACTGACCACCGAGACAGCCTGGGGCAGCTTTCCCACAGGCCATCGAGGTGGTATTTTTAGCCCTGGAGCCCAGGCTCTGAGCGTGTTAAGAATAGCCTCGGGCGGTGGGAAATCGCAGGCCGTGGGGGCGGGCAGCGCTGTGGGGACTCTGTCCACCCCTGTGGCCTCCATCCGGCCAGAGTATAGAGAATCCAGCTCACTAACTCAAAACGGCAAAATTCAACGTGAAGGGTGCCGGGGCCGCGCCCCAGAGAGGTCGTGGTCGGGAGAGATGGTGGCTGTCTTCTCGGAGCGCCCCGTGGCCCGGCCTCCCGGCAGGAGCTGGCCTCCACCTGCCCTCCCTGCCCCGAGCCCACACGCTCAGTGGGTGTGCTCCCCAAGGGCTTGGGGACCAGGGTGTGATGACACCTTGATCCTCCTGAGGACTCCAGGCCAGGGTGGGGTGCCCTCCCCGTGGCCCAGCCAGACCCCTGTGCACCCCAGCTCCCACGGGGCGACCAGAAACCGTCCCGGGGCTTTTTCTACAGAAGGCCCCCCCTCTCCCGACCCCTCTCATCCACTCCCCTGGGGACTGGTTCCTGGAGATCTAGGCTTCCCCACCCCCACCCTGGCACACCTGGGGCTCCATCCCGAGTCCTCAGCCTTAGTCACACAGGTTCCACCGCTGTCCCTGCCAACTGGCCTTTGTCCCAGAGTGGAAACCTCTGGAGAGCAGGTCTCCCAGGCTTCAGCGAAGACAGAACCTGGAAAACCCAGGCCACCGCGAGATGCACAGGGACAGCCTCTCGTCCAGGTCTGCCTCAGCTCTGAAACCCTCCATGGCTCCCCAGCGCCTGCCGCAGCTGGAAATGCTATTAGCAGAAGAAGCCGTGCTTCCTCCCAGACGAAAACTCCTCTGGGAGAATAAAGAAAGGCAGAGGAACCCCGCACACAGGTGAGGTGGGAGCCCCGAGGCCAGCGAGCGGCACCCGGGGGCAGAGTCCAGACGCCTCGGCCTGGCCTCCAGGTCCTGGAGGTGCCACCCGCATCGAAGCCCAACTGTACTGCTTCCTAGGGGTCTCCCTCCCAGTGGAAACAGCCTGGCAGCAGCTGACGGGGTACTAGGGGCAGCGCCGTGGGGGCCTGGACGGGCCCTGGAACACGGCCAGCTTGGTGGGTGCGCTTGCTTTCCGGGCCAATACCGAGAGACTTTGCAACCTGGGTCAGGGGCGCGGGGCAGGGGCCTCTCCCGGCGCCTCAGTGCCTGTGCGGTGCCCAAGCCCAGCCGCCCTGGGATCCACGCACTGGTGCGCCCAGCATGCAGCCAGCTGGCCGCTTCTCCCTCCGAGTTTCCTGAGCACCTGCGGTGTGCCGGCTGCTGGAGGCATGAAGACACTGAGGACCGGGACCTGACCTCCAGGACCCCTGGACTGGTGAGAAGGCTGAGCAATGCACCCATCCCGGTGAGAGTGATAGCAGAACCGGGGGCCCAGGAGGTTTGAGGGGTGAGTGGAGTCGGGGACACGTCCCGAAGGAGGTGACGCGGGAGGGGATTCCTGCAGGATGCAGGTGGCAGAATGAAAGGACGGTGCCGGGAAGGGCCCGGTCCAGGCGCCCAGTCAGTACAGCCAGCATCACTCCCTCCGGTGCACCCGCGAGACCACCTCCCGACTTGAACTTGGACTCTGAAAGCATCTTACTGGTCCCTACATCGGAGACCCTGCGCTAGCCACTGGTGAACATTGTGGCCAATGAATGAACACACGAACGGTTTGCTCCAAAGGCTTCTGCGTGGTGGAGCCAGCGCAGAGGGCACTGTGGTTCTGGGTGAGAGGGCGGAGAGGGGATTCTGACCTCGGGGGGAGCCGGGGCGGGGTGTCCCTGCTCCACCTGGAGCGAGCCCGGGGCCACTGGCACACAAACCCAAGGGGCACCCAGCTGTGTGCTCCGTTCTTTTCTCCTGCGGCCTCTGCCTGCCTCCACTCACCCATGCATGTGTCCACTCTCAGGTCTTCACGGCGTCCACTGTGGCCAGGCCCCTCTAGGCCAGGCCCCTCTGTGCTGGGCCTGGCCGTCCCTCCTGCCCCCGCCCCCTGGCAACCACTGATCCGTTCGCTGTCTCCAGTTTGCCTGTCCCAGGTCATGTGGAATCACAGTGTGGACTTCCAGACGGCCTCTCTCCCTTAGCGATATGCACTTACTTTCCCTCCCATCTTCTCATGGCTCGATAGCTCATTTCTAACGCCGAATACGATTCCATTGTCTGGACGGACCGCCATTTATTTACCCGTTGCCCTACTGAAGGGGGTCTGGGACGCCTCCCGTTTGGGGAGATACGAGCAAAGCTGCTATAAACATGTGAGTCATGCCTAAATGCTGTTCCGGTGGCACGTGGGGCTGTTCTCGAACCCTCGAAGGTGGCCACAGAGCCCTGCGCTGAGAGCCCTGGGGTGGGTCCAGCAGCAAGTGGGGGGCATCTCCAGGGGCCTTTCCCTGGCATTTGCCCTCCTCTCCCCCATGAGGCCCAAGCAGAGGCCGGAGAAAACTGGCAGGGACACTGGTCAGGCGTGTCCTGCTCTGGGGAGAAGACTGGAGACCCCGGGTGCCCCAGGACTCGAACACGCTGCACGTCTCCGCCTCGTGGAGAGAGCCGCTCCTGCAGCCCCTGCTGTGCAGAGCTCTGCGTCCAGCTAGCATGGTCACTCTATGCCTGTGCCACCCGAAGGGCAGCCCCAGGGCAGGGAGTGAGTCTTTCATCTGAGCCCCTCTCCCCCGCCCAGGGCCCCAGAGCTGCAGCCTGGAGCAGGTGGGGGTCAGCTCAGCCACACCCCGTGACCACCAGCTTGGCCCACGGGGCCCGGCCGGCGAGGGCAGAGGCAGGAGAGAGCGCAGAGGGCTTGGAGCGAAGCCGCCCGGCCTGGCTTCCAGCTCTCCTGCCGCGGGACCCTCTCCAGGCAGGGTTATCGGTGCCCCCTGGAGCCACCCGCCCACAAAACAGGAAGCAGTGGGGCAAGGTCCTCCACCTTCCTCCGACTGTCATCGCCCGATGGGTCTTCGTAAGGCGAAGCCATCCGGCCACATCCCCGACACCCTTCTGCCATGGCCAGTGCGGGCCCACCCCGCGGTGCAGGCCGGGCCGGGGAGCGGCCTCTCTGCAGAGCACAGGCCGGGGCCTCACGCCGCCACGCACACAGAAAGACCGTGACCTCAACCTGGTCTTTCGGGGCAAACCCAGGGGGCTTTCCGAGCGGTGGGCGGGGGAGCTGGCACCGTGGTGGAAAGGGCCCTTCAAAAGGCGTCCACCTGCAGAGTGACGGGCAGCTGAGGGACAGGGGAGCCGCCCCGCAGAACGACGGGTGAGCCTGGGTGAGCTGGGCCACTGGAAGCCAAGCGGCCATGAGCCCTGGGTCCCGGCCCTGCAGGGGGCTGAGGGAGGTAAGAGTTGTGGGGTGACTGTCCGCGGGGTGGCTACACTCACGCAAGTGCCCCTAGAAGAGGGGGTTCCCCAGGGTGCCCAACTCCAGCAGCAAAAAGAAGCTCCGAGAGCTGGAACCTTGGCGACTCTGGGGGAAAGTCACCGGGCCCTCGGTGCTCTGTGCACCTGACAGCCCATCGCAGGTCCCGCGAGACTAAGCGTGACCCGGGGGGCGGAGCTGCCCCTGCCGTCAGAGCCCTGCAAGGTGCAAGAGTCTGCCCCTCGCCTCTCAGTGCCCCAGACATGCACACACGTGCACACACGTGCACACATATGTGCGCGCACACACATGCACGCACACACGTGCGCACACATACACACACGTGTGCACACTCACACACACTGATGCACACACATGCACACACGTGCACACGAGGCTGCTCAGGAACGTCTGCCCTAGGACAGACATTCGCCTCCTGCAGCATGTTCGGGGCCAGCTGGGCTTTGGGGTCCCCCCCGCAGAAACGACCTCTGAGCTTCTGGTGGCACTGGTTGTTTCAGATGTTGTGCCACCAGGACACCCTCTTCTCCTGGGACCTCACTGTCCACACCTTCCTCGGCCTCCAGGGGCTCCAGTGTGAACACACAGCCAGAAAGGCGGTGCACACGTCCTCGAGAGGAACGGGCAGAGGATGTGGGCTCGAGTCCCAGCTCTGGCACTTCTGTCCTCGTCTCTCTGTGCCTGCCAACCGGGCAAAGGACCCCATCCTGAGCACCACCTGGGATGACGTGGCCAAGGGGACAAAAGAGCACAGGCAAGGTTTGGTGGCAGGGACACCTGGGGCATCAGGAGTGGCAGGGATGGCGATGTTGGTGGACAGCCAACCCCCAGGGGATGAGACGCCTGGCTCTGCCCCACCCCCAGGCGCTCTGACAATAGTAGCAAGGTGATGGAGTTTGGGTGACCATGATGTCCCAAGTCCCTACAAGGCCAGCTGCCTCTTCTCCTGCTGACCATGGGAGACTGCTTGGGGTGGAGAAGGGGGTTTGTCCAGAATCTTCCAGCACAGTGACATACAGCCAACTCAAACTGGCTACCACTTACAGGAGGGTCCCCTGCGGCTGAGCGGCTTCAGGCATGGCTGGTTCCAGGAGCCCAGCCCCAGAACTTGGTGTTTCTCTCCCTCCCTCTTAGCTCTGCTTTCCTTGGCTTTGGTGTCATTCTCAGGCCAACTCTCCCCTCTCCTCATTCCTTCTGGTCCAAGCAAATGGGAGCGTATTGCTACCAAGAGCCTGAACCTAAGTCCTGGGACTGACCCTCACTGGCCCTTACTGCCCGGGCATGCGTCAGGGGTCCAACTCTGGACCTAGGGGCAGATCAGCCCCACTGAACTCCAGGACTGAGTGTAGCGTGGGGCAGGGCTGCCCCCAGGAAAGTCAGGGTGCTGTACCCAGAAGCAGCTGGAACAGACACGGGCAGGCAAACATTCATGACTCTTGCAGGCACGTCAGTGATGGAACATTCCAGAAGGAGTAGGAGAGTTGAAGTCAGGTCCTGGTGGTCTCTCTGTGTGGCTGGGCCAGTCCCCAAGTCTCTGGTCCCAGCGCCCCGGGCTTGCACCAGGCTTCTGGTCACCTGTCGCCATGTAGCAAACCACCCCATAAGGCACGAAGCAGCCACCATTCCCTCTCCTCCTGTGCGTGGGGTCAGAAGTCAGGGCAGGGCCCAGAGCGACACGTCCTCTCCGTGATGTCCGGGCCTCGGCGGGAAGACCTGAACAGCTGGGCGTGGGACCCTCTCCGCCTGTCCACGCGCATGTCTGGTACCCTGGCTGGGTGACCGGGAGGTGGGGCTGGGTCAGGGCTGTGGCCCAGAGAGCCCACACGTGGCCTCTCGTGTGGCGTGGGCTTCCTCACAGCCTGGCCGCTCGGGTGCAGACTTCGTTGGTGACAGCCTAGGGCTCTGGGGCGAGCACAGGGAGCAGCTGCGTGGGCTCTGAGGACCCAGCCCCAGAATTCCCAGGCGTGGTTTCCCCCACGCTTCCCCGGCGGGAGGTCACAGGCGCGCCCACGTGCAAGGATGCAGAGTGCCGAGAATCACAGCTGCTTTAAAACCAGCACAAAGCCCAAACCGAAGAGCCCAGGGGTTCTCAGAGGGGGTCACCCCAGGGGAGAGTGGGCAATGCCTGCTACTATGGTCTGAGTCTTGTGCACCCCCCAAATTCATGTGTTGAAAACCTAATCCCCAAGATGACAGTACTAGGTGGGGCCTTGGGATGGGACTCGTGTCCTTACGCAAGAGGCCCCGGCGAGCTCCCTGTCCCCTTCCCGCATGGAGACACAGCGAGAAATGGGCCCTTTGCAACCTGGAAGGGGGTCTTCACCGGGACCCTGATCCTGGACTTCCAGCCTGCAAAGCTGTGAGAATTCATTTCTGTTGTTTAGAAGCCACTCCATCTGTGGCATGTGGTCCCAGCGGCCCGAAGGGACAGAGACACCTGGAGACATTCTGGTTGTCACGACTAGGTGAGAGTATGTCCAGGCTGCACATCCTACTGGGCACAGGACCCCCCCCCACAAAAGCTATCCGGCCCCAAACATCAGTGGGGCTGCTGTGGAGAGACCCTGGGCTAATGAATGTGACCCAGGAGCGGTCACTGGGCCGCCGCAGTGGGCCTCTGGGATCGTCCGGGAGGCGCTGATGTGAGAAGAGTTGTCCTGAGGACTCCAGGTGAGGACACGGACTGTCTGGAGGCAGCAGAGGCCCAAGCACTGGGCTGAGGCAGGAGCGATGGGTCCCGCCCGTCCCCCTGTCCCCACTTGGCTCCTTCAAAGCTCCATGACTTCCATGAGTCACTTCCTCTGCCCCGCCCTCCTTTGCTCCAAGCAGAGGGACTGTGCTGGGCAGACGTCCACAGTCCCACAGTCTGGGGTCTGGGCAGCCGCTCGAGAGCCTCCGAGGATGGTCGGTGCCTGTGTACACCTGGCCAGTGAGCTTCGCTGACCCCAGGATCACAGCGTCCTCACCCAGGGGCCGTCCAGCCGGGGGGGCCGTCCAGCCGGGGGGGCCCTGGCTTACTGACAGAGGAGTTTGGGTTTTCTTTATTTTCTCTCTTTTCTCTGCCCCCCGCACACCCCACCCCGAGTTTCCATTGAAATGCCAACCAACGGTCAGCTACAAAGGCAGCCCCCAAACTGCAGGCTCTGGGGCCCCGCTCCGAGCCCCGGCCGAGAGGCCCAGGCCGGGCGCGCGTTGCTCCATTTCTGGAATTCTTCGGCGTGAGAGCGGCCCTGGCTGTCAACACCGCTCTGTTCACGGGCCGGCTGGAGGGGGAGAGGGGACGCCCATTGTCCGGCGGCTGCAGGCCGCATGGCACAGCCCCAGCGGGGGCCTTTGTGTGCAAACACTGGCAGCCCGGCCAGCCCGGGATAGCGATGACCTCACCGCCAGCGGCTGGGCTGGCCTCTGCTATTGGGCTTCGATCCTCTGATGGGCGGGGCTGCAGGGCGGGCACAGCCTCCCCAGGGACACCTGTCGGTGTGGGGCTGGCTACTCACAGGTAGGTCGCTTGGACTGTTTGGGGACAGCTGACGCCCCCCATCAGGGCTTGAGACCTGAGCCTCAGCGACAGCTACGAAAATGCCACACAGACCCAGAGGGAGGGAGGGGAGACCCGGACCAGGACCCCCCAGCATGGCAGTGCCAGCTGGGCGCCAGGCGACATTCCGCGCTCACTTCACCCCGTGAGGTGTGTGTTTCTTTGCCAGGTGGTCAAGGCCCACGTCGGAGTGGGGGTCATGCTGACGGGATGAGACTCTGGTGCGTCACCTCTGTGGTCCTCCTCCCCCAAACCTGCCACCCTGTGCAATCGAGAGA
The DNA here is from genome assembly GCA_030848825.1 of Tadarida brasiliensis. Lineage (NCBI taxonomy): Eukaryota > Metazoa > Chordata > Mammalia > Chiroptera > Molossidae > Tadarida > Tadarida brasiliensis. The sequence goes on along the minus strand of CM061268.1, from coordinate 3,847,796 downwards.
GAAACTCCGAGGACCCCGAGAGGGCCATTCTTCAAAATATCTGACCGATCCGCCCAAACTGAGATCATCCAGAACAAGGCAAACCTGAGAGGATCTCGGAGCCGAGAGGGGCCGGAGGAGACGTGACGGGTGACGCTGACGGGTCCTGGACGGCGTCCTGGAAGAAAGACAAAGCTCGGTAGAGGACACGGGGGCTGGATCGAGTGTGGACCTGAGTGAACAACAGCGTGTCCACAGTGGCACACGGAGTGTGACGAGCCTGCCACACTCAGATGTGCGGGAAACCAGGGGCGGGGTCCACGGGACTCTGTGTCGTGTCTGCAGCTGCCCCGGAAGTCTAACACTGCTCGAAAACGGAAAGTTTAGCCTAAAAGCTCAGGTACGTTAAGGACTCGGCCCGCCTGCGGGCAAGTGGCGGGTGCTCAGTGGAGAGGAGCTCTGAGTCCAGGGCCAGCCAGTGCCCTCGCTCTGGATACACCGCAAGCACGGCACCCTCTCACCACCCTTCCCAGCTCAGGTGGGTGACCCTGCTCACCCAAATCTGCACCAGCTGCTGCCCCTCGGGGTTCCACAGCACCTGGGCAAGGGCTGAATCTCAGTCTCCTTGGTGTCTACAGGATCGACCCAGAGCCTGGCGCATAGCAGACGTTCTACAAGTATTTATTGAACGGAAGGATAAAAGGAGCAAAGACAGGGAGGGAGAAAGAAGTTAGATGAATGGAAGAATAAATAGATGAAAATGGATAGGTAGATGGAGGGATGGATGGATGGATGGATGGATGGATGGATGGATGGAAGGAAGGATGGAAGGATGGATGGATGGATGGATGGATGGATGGAAGGAAGGAAGGAAGGAAGGAAGGATGGAAGGAAGGAAGGAAGGAAGGAAGGAAGGAAGGAAGGAAGGAAGGAAGGAAGGAAGGAAGGAAGGAAGGAAGGAAGGAAGGGTGGAAGGATGGATGGGTGGATGGGTAGATGGGTGGATGGAAGGATGGATGGGTGGAAGGATGGATGGGTGGATGGATGGATGGATGGGTGGATGGGTGGAAGGATGGATGGGTGGGTGGAAGGATGGATGGGTGGATGGATGGATGGGTGGAAGGATGGATGGGTGGATGGATGGATGGATGGGTGGATGGGTGGAAGGATGGATGGGTGGGTGGAAGGATGGATGGGTGGAAGGATGGATGGGTGGATGGATGGATGGATGGGTGGATGGGTGGAAGGATGGATGGGTGGGTGGAAGGATGGATGGGTGGATGGGTGGATGGAAGGATGGATGGGTGGAAGGATGGATGGGTGGATGGAAGGATGGGTGGAAGGATGGATGAATAGGTAGATAAATGCTTTTGTTGGGTTCGGGAGCATGGGAGTGGGAAGAAACTATTTACTCTTCACTTGGTTTGTGCCCTCCCCTTGAGCAAATGAGATGATCTCTGGGATCATTACCTACCAAACCCAGGGCACCAGTGTCTACCTGAATTGAATTGCCCTGCACTGGGGAGGTGAGGATTATTGTAAAGACCTAATTTACCACAAATGATACTGTCACCATTGGCAACTGGGATCACTTGCCAAAACTAGACAGCCAGTGTCCCTGTGTCCTCTGAAATCCCCTGCCCAGGGTGGAAAGCACCGGCATCCTGGGGATTTTTCTAGAGTGGATTTTATTTTGCCAACGAGAAAGTATCTCAGTCACATACAAGCGGTCAGAGGAGACTTTCCAAAGCAGTAGCGACCTGCAGAATTGAGAGCTCCTTCCACTTCCTCCCGTGGGTCAGCCATCACCCTGACCACCCACCTTGGCTGACCAGCCCCCTGTCCAGGAGAGGTGCCACCCCCCACACAGGGCCCTTCTCTGCCATCTAGAGAGCACTTCCCACAGAAACAGCTCTTACCAAGAGGCTCCAACATCCAGCGCTGGCCTGCCCGACACAGGTGCAGCTGCCTGAGGGCCACTTCTGTGCTCAGCACGACGGGACCCTCCCTAACTCAGCAAGGCCACCAGCCTGACCTCTCATCACACCCCCACCTCACATCCTACCCCCCGCTTCATGGGCTTCTTTTCTTGGCCCTGTCCCTAGGATCTGGGGCAGAGGATGAGGGCTTTGAGGTCCTCCACCAAAATATCAGAACATAATAATCGACAAATGTGCGTACTGTTAAGTAGAGAATCAGGTCACAAAACAGCATGTGCGATAGAATGACATGCGTAGAAATAAAGACCAGAAGGTCATAGATAGCAGGTCCCCTACCAACCTCCGCCTCCACAGAGCTGAGCCCGACACTCGGCTCCGGCTGTAGCTGTGTCCACTGACGGCAGCTGACCCTCATAGCTAGGCTGCTCCCACCTGCACACCCCCCACAGCTACATGTGACATCTGAGGAACTGCCACCTACTTCCCAAACTGACTGTGTGGTGTCGCATTTCCACCAGCGCGGCCGAGAGTTCCAGTTCCTCCACAACCTCACCAACACTCGTTGTTGTCTGTCTTACGTTAGCCACGGAGTCGTAGCACACTGTGGATTTGATTTCCCTGATGATAGTGATGCTGGACATCTTCTCAGGTGCTAACCTTCTGTGGGCGTGTCTTAGCCTGGAGCAGTCAGGAGCCCAGAACCGTACCAGGGGCTCCCCGAGGGAGAGCCTCACGGGCCCTCGAAAAGACTGGGTGCTCGGAGCGGGAAGGGATGCTGTTGGAGGTCTGGGCCAAGGAGTGACACCGTTTTCGGAGTGGAGACCACACTGAGAGGAACAGACAGTTCTCCAGGCCGGAGGGGGGGGCAGGGATGTCGTCCGGGGATGGTGGTGGAAACGGCTTGGACGCAGGGGAGGCTGCAACCGGTCGTCGGCTGAGGGTGTGGTCTGCGTATTTTGAGGACAGGGCCTGCAGGACCTGCTGACAGACGGGTGTGAGGGTGAAAGAAAGAAGACGCCAAGTTTCAGCCCAAAGGACTGAGAATCGACGGGCCACCGCTGGATTGGAGAACTTTGGGGGCGGATAGAAGAAGATCAGGAGTTTGGTGGCGGCGCCCAGAGGGAGGTGCAAGCCGGGTGCTGCGTGTGTGGTGCTCAGGCGAGGACAGCGTCACATCACAGACCTTGCCACTCTGAGTGAAACTGCAGACCCAGCAAACACCAGCTCTGAGCCCTCAGAGGCCAGCTTAGCAGCGCTTGTTGACCGCAGCGAGCCAGGAAAAGAGGAGACCAGGGGGCCGGCAGCCGCCACGCGCTCTGGTTCTGGTCCTACAGAAGGCATCCCACCTGCGCGGCACCTAATTCACCCGGTGTCGTCGCCGGCGCCTGGATACGCAGTGTTGGCTGAAAAGCAGGGCAGAGAGGTGGGGGCTGACGGCCGGCTTGCAGCTCAGCTCTGCCAGGAACAGCTAGGCTCCCGGTTTTAGGTGCTGTGTCCCCAAGAAGATACGTCCTGTCCTAACGCCCAGAACCTATGAACGTGACCTCCTCTGGAATCCAGAGGGTCTTTGCAGACACAAATACTGCCGGTTAAGGTGCATCAAGGTGAGATGAGGTCCTGCTGGGAGAGGGTGGGCTCAAACCCATGATAAGGAAAGGGAGTTTGGACACAGACACAGAGGAGACGCACAGGGGAGGAGGCCACATGACCACAGAGGCAGAGATGGGAGTGATGCGGCCACAGCCAGGACACTTGGGAGACCGCCCATCTTTCCAGGGAAGCGGATTGGGGATGGACTACAGCAAGGCTTTCGGTGCAGCAGGCGCTCGGGTCCCCAAAGGGTCGCCTCTCTGTCTGTGAGGTCTCTCCCGGGCCAACAGGGCACAGCGGGGCAGAAGGAGGTCAAGGGCTTAGAGCCAGCGGCTGCCCTCCAGCCTGGCTAAGCCGCATTGCACCGCCAGGCCGATTAAAGACCCGCACTTTTGCCCTGGCCGGTTTGGCTCAGCGGTTAGAGCATTGGCCCATGGACCAGAGAGTCCCAGGTTTGGTTCCTGCTAAGGGCACGTACCTCGGTTGCAGTTTGTCCCCGTCCCCGGTCAGGGTCGTGTGGGTGGCGACCACTCGATGTGTCTCTCTCACATCGATGTTTCTCTCTCTCTCTTCCTCCCTCTCCCTCCCACTCTATCTGCAGATAAATACAAAAATGTCCTCGGGTGAGGATAAAAAAATAAAAATAAAGACCCGCACTTTTGCCTGTCCGACCAAAGCCACAGCCAGGGGTGTCAGAGAGCACGTGGCACTAATCAGAGTCCTCGCAGAAGCGCTCAGTCTCCCAGCAAAGGACACAGAACTCCCAGGCTCCAGCTGGGCCATCTCTGGGCACATATCTTCGTGGATGCCTCGAGCCAGGCTGTCTGGGGCCCAGAGTCCTGCTCACGGGGCCATGGCTAGGACAGGGAGACCAGGGCGCCCACACCCAACCCACCCACACGTCGGGGTAACCAACCTCAGGGACAGCTTGCTGAGGCTGTGGGGGAGCCAAGGTGACATCCCTGTCACACCGAGGGGAGTCAGCTGGCCTGAAGAGAAAGCAAGGCGATTCCTGGTAGAGACACGAGCCAGACAAGGAACTGCTGCTTGAATAGCCCTGGAGACGGACGGCTCACTACCTCAGCAGGCTGCTGTCCTTTTAGGGACATTCCGTTTGGAGAAAGTTTTTCCTACCTAGAGCTAAAATCTCGCTCCCTGGAGCTCCCACTCACCCAGGTCAAAGCCCCTTCTGCGTGAAGCTCGGGAGGGGTTTGCCGGCCCTGGTCTCTGGTTCTCCTCCAGCCCAAACACCCCGGGTTCCTCTGCAACCCCGCAGGTGTGTCCCTGCAGGCCCGCAGCCACCGCCTGTCCTCGAGAGGCTCGGGCTTAGAAGTAGCTGGTAGGATGGACACCTGCCCAGCGGGCTTTCTAGCCAGACACCAGCCGGCAGACAGAACCTCTTAGCCGTTACAGAGAAGCTGGTTCCAGAAGTCCCCTGAGCCCTGGAAGCTTCTGGAAGGAGGCACAGCTCCCTCCACCTCTGTCTCGCTCTTCCCCAGCACCCGGTCCCCGCTTCTCTTCGACACTAGCTCCTGGCTCAGATCCACCAAGACGCATACACTGTGGAACGTTTTGGCAGAAGGGGTTCGGGTCCTGAGCAGCCAAAAACACAAAAATCAACAAAAAAGGAAAATGAGACAAACGTCACGTATACTCGGTCCTGTCTCATCACGCCACCCCAGAGACTTCAGGCGATCCCTCCTGAGCACCCCACATGCCAGGGCTTCCTGGATGCCCCAAGCTGACAACTCAGTGCCCTGTGGGTTCCAGTTCATCCGAACACCAGTTACGGTAGCTCTCAGGTCACCCCGACCTTGGGTCTGTAGACCCCCTGTGCAAGCCAGGCCAAACCGACCAACTGTTTCATTTGGGGAAACGAGAGGTGCGTGAGCTCTGGGGGTCCCCACTCCGGGACGGTCTCTCTAACAGACAGCCTGGGGCAGCCACCTGCCCACAGGCTCCGGCCAGGGTCGGCGAGCTCACTGCAGTCCCTGGAGGGCTGAGACCAGCCAGGCAGGACCACGGGCAGGGAGCTGGCTCTGACCGGTGAGGAGGAGGAAGGTGGGGTTGGACACTTCCAGCCTTGAAGGATGTTCAGGTCCTGAGGGCGGTGGAGAGCTTGCTCCACACGGGTGGGCAGCTTCCAAAAGTCTGAGGAAACACGACGGAGCCAAGGAAACGGGCTTCATCTCTTAGTGCTTTCATTCCTGGCCTAGGGGGATGGTGCAGTTCGGACCCGCAGCTCGAGAACGCCTCCTCCGGCTATGTCCGGCGGTGATTTCCCCCTTCCAGCAGGCAAATGACAGCTCCCAAGCTCTCTGACTCCTCTTCGGAATTCTCCTGCATTATCTGAAGGTCGTAATGTTTATATGTGTATGTGTTTCCAATCCTTTTCTGTTTGCTCTGTTAGCTTTATTTCCACAGGTGCTAGTTTTTCTGTTTGCTGGGCCTGGTGTTCCTGCGACGCACATACCTGGGGATCGCTGGTTGCCAGGTCAGCGCTGTGGCTGGGACTGCCTGGCCCTTCGCTAACTGCCCCCCTCCCCGCCACCATGACAGTGTTGGGGGCAGGGAGATGGACACATTCCCCTCCCTTGTGGGACCTGCCTCTCTGGACCCTGCATTCACCCTCATGAATATTGATGAAGTAAGGCTCAGGACCTCTGTTCACTAAAACAGACCAGTGAGGGATACAGAGGCAAAGTCTGGAACTCCTGCAGCTACTTTGTTGCTATGAGGCAAACCATCCTGATGGCGGTGCCAACACAGAGATGCTGACAGAATAAGAGAACTACTGATGAGTGGAGCCAGAGCCCTTTCAACCACACTCAAAGCCCACCTGCCACCAGGCAGCTGGCTCTTCCTGCCACCTAAGAGCCTGAATGGCCAAGAACCCCAAGATGAATTTTCTCTCAATCAAGACCTGAAGACCGGGACCTGGTAACATATAATGAGCCCTCTCTGCCCAGTGTCCCAAGATTTGATCTTGTAAACCCTTTTCCTTCTGGGTGTGCCATACATCCTGCAGAGAAGAGCATGGGTCCAAGGTCACCCAGCTTGTGACTCTCAAATCCAGGATTCGAACCGGGGCCTCTGTGCTCCAGGCCGCATGGCATTCCTGACAGAAATCCAGCCGGCGGGCCTGCCCAGCCCGGCCCCCTGAGCGAGCTGCTAAATTGATACTTTGGGCAACGTGCGTGTTTCCAATTGCAGAGGTTGGGACTTTGAAGCGCAGCCCTCCCTGATGTGGTGAAGGACGGAGGTGGCTGCCTGGTGCGGAGCGCGATCTCAGAGAGCCTTCCGCAGACGCCCCGGGCACCCGCTCCCTGGAAGGAGATCAGAAGGCCGCCCCCCCCCCGAGGCCGCAGGCAGCGGGCTCCCCACTTGAAAAGGAGCCCGTATCTATTTCACTTTTTCCTCTTCTTGGTGCCTCCCTAATGAGACGATGTTAGCGTTGAGAATAAATAGATGTGTGGCTGGGTGAAGAGATAAATGGATAAATGAGGCACGGGTTTCTTCCAGGGCTGCCGGCCCGCTTCCCTCCTAGGGGCCTGCGTTTCCAGCCTGCTGCTGAGCGCCAGGCTCCGGGGAGGAGGCGGGAGAACAGGGCCTCGGCCCCCTTTCCTGAACACCACTTGGGTGCAGCCCGCTCTGCTCCCCTGTGAGTCTGCACGAGGACTCGAAAGAGGCAGACGTCACCCCCAGGAGGGTAGGGTGTTATTCTGACGGCAGAAATGGCCACACTGAGGAGGGCTGGAGGTCCCAGGACTGACAGTCTTCCAGGAACGAGGGACGTCGCGGGCTCTGTAGATGACCCAGCGCAGAAACGCAGTCGGCGGGCCAAGGTCAGTGCCCCGAGAGAGGTACTAGAAGAGGAATGAGGGTCAAGGAGGGTACCTACCCCCCATTACAGGCCCTGGGAGGCAGTGCCACCGAGAGCTGCAGTGCCGCAGTGTGCCAAAGGGACAGGCAGCTTCAGGCCAGCCAAAAAGGAGAAGGGACCTGTCCAGGAGAGGCCTGCACCCTCTCTCTGCTCCTGTGCCCCCTCTCTCTGCACCTGTACCCCCTCTCTCTGCACCTGTGCATCCCCCTCTCTCTGCACCTGTGTATCACCCTCTCTCTGCACCTGTGTGCCCCTCTCTCTGCACCTGTGCACCCCCTCTCTCTGCACCTGTGTACCCCCTTCTCTGCACCTGTGCATCCCCCTCTCTCTGCACCTGTGCCCCCTCTCTCTGCACCTGTGCCCCCTCTCTCTGCACCTGTGCATCCCCCTCTCTCTGCACCGGTGTGCCCCTCTCTCTGCACCTGTGCCCCCTCTCTCTGCACCTGTGCATCCCCTCTCTCTGCTCCTGTGCCCCCTCTCTCTGCACCTGTGCATCCCCTCTCTCTGCACCTGTGCCCCCTCTCTCTGCACCTGTGCCCCCTCTCTCTGCATCTGTGCATCCCCCTCTCTCTGCTCCTGTGCCCCCTCTCTCTGCACCTGTGCCCCCTCTCTCTGCTCCTGTGCCCCCTCTCTCTGCACCTGTGCCCCCTCTCTCTGCTCCTGTGCCCCCTCTCTCTGCACCTGTGCCCCCTCTCTCTGCACCTGTGCATCCCCCTCTCTCTGCACCTGTGCATCCCCCTCTCTCTGCACCTCTGCCTGGGGTTTCTCTGACTAGCATGTGCACAGGACCCCTGGAAGTTGTCCCCATTCAGCATGCTGGGCAAGTTGCAGTCGTGAGGAAAGTGCCAACTGATGAAGAAAGACCCCAGCCCCAGTCCGCTAGCCTCGGGGGATGGGTCTGAAGCTCCCCCGAGAGTCCCTGTGGGATGGAGCCCAGATGCCCACCACGGTCACCCACTCATGAAATCACAGGCTATGGCTTTTCTCTCCTGCCCCATGCCCCCCTCCCTCACTTGGCCTTCCTGGGATCACCTCCCCAATAAACTACCTGTCCCCCAAGTCCTTATCTGAGGCTCGGCTTTCGGGGGAATCCAAGCTAAGCCAAGGGGTTTGGCCAATACTTGATGTAAGTTCCCAAGGCTGTCACGGGAAGGTGTGGGCGAGGCTGAGGACAGAGACCGTGGGAGAGGAATGGACAGCTCGTGAGCATCCAGGGCGGGAGGGATGCCCCAGGCTTCTCACGGGGCAGAGGCGGGGCCTGGGGGGCTGGTCCTGACCGTCCTGGCGAGCAGAGCACTGGGCAGTGTGGCTGTGAGGGCGCTGTGGTCCCTCCAGAAACACCGGGAGGCCTCGGGGTCACACAGAGCTCCCGTGTTCCAACTGGCAGGGGACGGCTAACCTCACCCCAGGGGAACAAAGGGCAAGTCCCTCTCTCTCCTCATTTTAAAATGTCATCGTTTATTTTTTTAGATAAACAAGCACTTTCTTACAAAACTGAACATGCTCTTACCATACGCTCCAGCCACCGTGCTCCTTGGTCCTTACCCCAAGGCGCTGGGAACTTGTCTGCACCAAAGCCCGCACGTGGGTGTGCATGACAGCTCTGTCCAAAGCCGCCGAGCGGACACCGCCAACGCCTCCGCGAGCCGAGCGGATGACATATCCTCCACTCTAGGAAGGAGTGAGCAGTGAGCCCTGCAAAGACACGGACGCTGCCTGTTCGGAAAAGGCTACCCAGCGCGTGAGGCCAACGGCACGGCACTCTGGGAAAGGCCGACCTGTGGCCGGTGAACAGCGCAGGGGTTGCTGAGGTTCGGGGTGGGAGGGGGCCAGCGGGGCCCAGAGGCTTTCAGGACAGCGAGCCCGATGGCGGGCACGTCACTGCACTTTTGCCCAGACCCACAGAACACACAGCAGCAAGAATGGAGCCTCGTGTCGCCTGTGGGCCTCAGTCCATGACGTATCAACACCAGCTCGCTAACTGCGACACGTGTGCCACACTGAGGCACGACGTTGAGAATAGAGGGCCCGCCGGTGTGCTCAGTGGTTGAGCGTCGACCCATGCACCAAGAGGTCGCCGGTTCCATTCCCGGTCAGGGCACATGCCCAGGTTGTGGGCCCGATCCCCAGTGAGGGGCATGCAGGAGGCGGCCAGTCGATGTTCTCTCTCATCGATGTTTCTCTCTCCCTCTCCCTTCCTCTCTCTGTAAAATCAATAAAGAAAAAAAATGTTTTTAAAGAATAGAGGAAACTTCGTTGGGGGAAAGGGGGGCGTATGGGAATTCTCCGAACTTTCTGCTCAAGTGTTCTGTAACCCTAAAACCGCTGTAAGAGAAATAAAATCTATTAATTTTTAAGAACCCACCGAAACCTGATCCCCTGTGACCCACACTGTTGGTGGCCACTGCAGCTGGTGTTCAGCTCTGTGGGCAGAATCCTCACCCTGCCCAGCCCCTCGGTGTGCCGCAGGAGCGGACAGCAGGGAGGGCTGCGGCCTTTCTCCGGCCCTCCACTCGCGGCTCCGCAGGGGTCAGGGAGGTGGCAGCTGTCGGCCAAGGACGAGGCCAGGTATCAGAGGCCAAAGGTGACGCAGGAGTCCAGTGGACCTACGGAGCCCCCTGGGCTGCACCCGCGGGAGGGGACCCCTCCATCACCCGTCTCTGGACCACACCTGGGCTCTGGTTGCACCACCCCCCGGCTAGTGCAAGAACGGGGTCCAGAAGCCCTTCCCTCCGCCCCCCACTGGGGGTGAGCAAAGCTTTCCTTTCAGGAAATGAGTCACAGCCCCACGGGACGATCCTGGCCCCCGGTCCAAATGCAAGTTGTTGGTGACCAGACCCAAGGGACAGGCCACTCTGTTATCAGCCACCAGCCGGGCATTGTGGAGGCTTATCAGAGGACTCGGGTTACCCTCAGGGAGTGCTCAGCGGAGGCCGCCCACTGTGTCCTTGGCCCTGCCTCCCTGGCCTGGCCTCGCGGGCTCCCAGCCTCTCTCCTCACCCAGTCACCAGTCCAGGGTATCACTTGCAACTTCCTGGAGTCCTGGGGCCCCAGGGACTACCTCAAGGAGGGGGCTCCAGGCCCCCGATTCCCTTCATAACTCTTATGCTGGGAAACCTTGTAGAGTTTCTTTGAAAAATGACCCTGATTACAACATGGATGGGCCTTGAGGACATTACGCTGAGTGAATAAGCCAGTCACAGGGGACAGATACCGTACGATTATACTCTACGAGGTTCCTATCTGAGAGGACTCTACCTGTGAGATTCCCGGAGCAGTCGGTTACAGACAGGAGGGTGGGTGCCGGGGCGGGGAAGGAAGGAATGCAATGAGTGGGTTTGCTTTAAAGTAAAAGTGTCTGTGTTTAAGGTGCACAGCCTGATGCCTTGATATGCTTACACAGCAAAATGATTACTGCAGTGAAGTAATGAACGCATCCCTCACACGGTTCCGCGCGTGTGTGGGAAAGAGCACCGGAAACCTGTCTTTCCCCGCATTCGATACAATATCACTGACTCCAGTCATGCTCACCGTCAGATCTCTGGACTGTTCATCCTTCCTAACTGCAAGTTTGCACCTTTGACCAACGGCTCTGCACCCCTCCCACCCCCCAACCCCGGCACCACCATTCTACACTCTGCTTCTGTGTATTCAGTTTTTTTTAGATTGCACATATAAGTGAGATCGTGCAATTTAGGCAAAGGACCTGAATAGACATTTTTCCAAAGGAGACATTCAAATAGCCAGCAGGTAGCTGAAAAGGTGTCGACATCACTAATCATCGGGGAAATGCCAATCCAAATCGCAATGAGACGTCACCGCACACCTGCCAGAACGGCTGTTACCAAAACCACAAAAATCACACATGTGGAGAGGATGTGGGGAAGAGGGAGCCGCTGTGAACCATTGGTGGGAATTTAAGCCGGTGCATCCTCTGTGGAAAACAGTGTGGAGGTCCTCAAACACTGGAAACGAGGGCTGCCACGGGACCCCGCTGTCCCCCTTCCGGGGACGTGTCCAAAGGAGGTGAAATCAGGAGCTCAAAGAGACATCAGCATCCCCACGGCCCTGTCGGCGTCCTGCGCGGGGCAGGCGTGGGAGCAGCCTAAGGGTCTGTGGGCGAACGCGTGGACAGAGGAATGGGGGTAAAACGTGCGGTGGAAAATCCGTGAGCCTAACAAGGAAGGAATCCCGCCCTTCGCACCAGCACGATGGATCCGAGGGGCGTTACCAGTGGGACAAGACACGGGAGCGAGTGTTAACGGGGCCAGAGGGTCAGTCTGGGCAGATGGAGAAGTTCTGAACGTGTGTGGCTACATACATGAATGTCCTTACGACCACTGAGCTGCTCAGTAGAAATGGTTAAATGGTAAATTGTATGTTGTCCGTATTTTACTACAATAAAAAAAAAAAATGGAATGCTACTTACCCCAAATTCTGGATCGGGAAATCATCTTTTCCCCCTTTGAGTGTAGATAAGAGAGGCCGACAGAGTTCTGTACGATCTCGTCTTCTGAGCTCTGCGTGAGAATTAGTCAAGCACCGGAAAAACAAAAAAATTACAAGTGATTCGGCCACCCCAAAGTACATATTTTTAAAAGGAGTGTGAAAATCACGTCTCTGTTGCACCCTCCGCACAGAGGCAAGGATGGTCCTCCCAGACGGGACGAAGCGACCCCGGCCTCCGAGTCCCAGGTCGCCCATACGGTCTGCAGCTTTCTGCTCCCCCAGCCGAGCTAAGACAGCCTCAGAGGTACTGATGCTGGAAATGAAATCCCAGACTCTAACCCAGCCTGGCACGATGTGGCCTCGGCCCCCTCGCTGACCCCTCCCTGACCCCTCGCTCCAGCCACACTGCCCCCCAGTTTCCCCCCAGCTCCCCACAGGCCTAGCACAGTGCCCTGTATACAGCTGGTGCTCAGTGGGCCAGTGAGTGAATGAATGAGCGACATCTCCCACGTGTCCTCTCTCTGCCTGGGGCATTCCCTGGGACGTGGTGTCAGCAGGCCCCAGCCCATTCTACTCGCCCAGCCCTCCAACATTCATTCATTCATTTATTCATTCATTCATTCATTCATTCATTCATTCATTTCAAAATGTAGCGTAAAACATGATAGCCACCATCTTTTACCAACCGAGTGCGGGGAAGATGACAATGACCAATGCCTTTTACCATGATGCTAATTATAGAACAATAACCTACGTGTACACAACTAGATAAAGATACATGTATATAAATACACCAAAGCTATCCAGTGGGCAGGATGCTCCGGGGGGGTGCTTCCAAAATGCAACTGACAGCTTGTGGGCCGGTGACAGAACCACATGGCGTCACCGGCCTGGGACCCATCGTGATTCATCTTCCCAGCGCTACACCCCGGGCCCCCAGGCCTCTGGCCCAGGGACCCCTGTGACTGGAAAGCCACATCTCTTCCCCTTTGAATGTTACAGATCAGTAAAATAAAACCGAGATGGTCACACGTTATGGAACATGGTCCACGTTGAAGGTTTCATTTAGATTTGTGGTGGCTTCCAGAGGACACCGATGGAGGTCGGGGCTGCAGCAGCTCCCAGGAACCTCCACAGCCGGAGCGCCCGGGGGGGGGGGCCAGCGAGTGAGCCAGAGTGTTCAGGGAGGGGCTTTGGGGACCCCACCCGCAGGGAGCGGTCTCCCCCGCCCCAGCAGGGGGTGGGGGTAGCGGTTTGGGGGAACCTCAGTCAACTGGCCCAGAACCCCCGCCCCAGCTGAGCTCTGCCCGCCCTTTTCCCAGCTGCTCCCCCTCCCTCCTGCTCCTCTGAAAAGAGGCTTCCCATGTCTCCGCACCCCAATCTCATCTTGAGGCCACCACAAAGTCACTTCCTCCTTCCTGGGCCTGGAGGGTCCAGACCCCAGCAGAGCAGGGTGTTGGCACCGTGGCTTCCTGGGCAAGTTGTCAGCAGCCGGGTGTTCCTAGAGTGCGAGGTGGGAAAAGGAGACAGGCTGGCACGGGGACCCGGCCCGAGCTCTGGCTGCTGTCTGTGGACCCAGGTCCCAGTCCGAGCTGGGATGGGGGCCCCAGGACCGAGACTGATTCCAGGCTCTCTGACGGGACAACCACTGGCAGTTCACGCCCACTCGGCGTCCTTGCCCGGGAAGCAGGGCGGTGGCAGAGGGCACGAGCGCTGAGGGCTGACACCGTTTCTGATACTCCAGGCCTCAGCCACCCCTCCTGACCTCATCGCCAGCCGAGTCCGCACTGGTTCCTCCAGCCCCATCGCACACCATCGTGGGTGAAATGCTTCTCCCGCCTGTGTCCCTGCCCGTCACCAACAGTTGGCAAGCAGTCTGTCCCTTCCAGGTGAGTCCGCCCCCAGGATGAGCGACATGTCACAGTCACGGCCGTCTGTCTCTCTCAGTCCCCCGCTCCATGTCTGCCCCAAGGAGCAGCTCACCGCCAGAAGTTCAAGGAGAGAATGAATGGAAGGAAGATTAATGAGTAAACGCTTCTTCTCTTAAAGGAACCCCAGGTGCAGAAAGCGCCCTAGACAGTTTCCTGCCACGGGGAAGATGGCATGAATGACGGGACACGAAGGCCTTCGCGGATGGTGCCCGTGGACCTTACTTAAAGGTGAGGTCCACGCAGATGCTCAACGCCCCACTTCAGCATCAAGGGTGAAAGCACCGTGTCCCCAGGAAGGAATAGTCCCAACATCCCTTTCACGTGGACAGAGGCCACGTCCACGCGGTGGAACCCTGGGCGTGTAAATCCTGCCCCGTGAGCCTGTCTCAGAGCTCACAGCCGTTCCGTCTGTGCCCCCAGCACAGCTGGCCCCGGGCACACAGCCCGACGGGCAGTGAGGGCCCCTGCCGTGGACAGCACTGTGGGGTGGGGGCGCCCTACAGGGCTCAGAGCCTCCCGGACCTGGAGAGGGGCTCCCCTGTCTCGCCTCGGGGTCAGGAAAGGGCTGGAATGGGCAGAGGAGGAAGACCCTGCAAGGTGCCCCAGTGACATGGTATCTGCCACCGATGGAAAGGGAAGAGGATGTGCACGAGGCCTGGGGGGAGGGGACAGAGAGGCCTGGCAGGGAGAGAGAGCGGCTGGGTCCGGGGCGTTGCATCCCCTCTGGAATCTGTGACCACGTGAATGCATTCGCCGTTGGAAAAATGAAACGTATAGGTTAGCAGAACCGACACAAACGTGTGACCGGATTCATGTAGAAGACCCTGCTGGCGTTTCTGCCAGGCCTGTGTCGGGGTCACGACCCAATGGCACGTGAGGGGCCGAAGGCCTGGAACCCCCAAAGGCGTGGCAGCGAGCAGGCGGGCTCTGTGCCCCCCGGGCCCCGCGTGCTGCAGGGCCTGTGCTCCTCAGGGCGCCTGGCCCCCACACTGCGGACCCTCCCCCAGGGGCACAACCTCTCGCCTCGTCGGGAAAGGAGGTTCTGCCAGCACATCACCTGACCGGAATCCCACAGAGGAGTCGAAAGCCAGCGGAACCCTGACCGGCCTCCACCACCAGCCAGCAAGGAGAGCCCGCGGCCGGCCCTTCCCCCTTTCCGAGGACCCAGCTTCCTGCTGGGAACAGGCACTGGCCCTGCGAGGACTAAGGCTGCTGCCCCCTCCCCAGGCCCGGCAGCTCCGTGGGGATCCCGGAGGCCACTGGGTGCGGGGCAGGTCTCCATTCCCAGGGGCCGTCCCCTCTGGATTCTCCGCAAACCCACTTGGCCTCACAGGAGGACCCCACGCTTTGCAGGTTTGGAGAAGGAATGAAGGACTTGGGGGCTGTCCCTACCTGCCCCACCACACACCCTGCTGGACTCCGCTTCCTCTGAGTGGGGCGGGGCGGGGAGCCCTCAGCAGCCTGCGGGGCTCAGAAGGGGCAGAGATGCCCCCCACGGCCACAGCTTCCGGGGTGGGACCAGAGTAGAGCTTCTGCAGCTGGGCGTGGGAGACCCTGCCGAGCCAGACCGTCCTCAGCCCCACCCTAGCGCCCACCGAAATCGCAAGCAACCCTGTGTGGTGTACTAACATCCACAGCCTCCCGATGACCTCATCCCAGCACGGGCACCCGTGGGCGGTGGGGAGGGAGGCATTCAGAGGGCCTCCCATCTCCTAAAGCGTTTCTCGGGGCCTCGGGTTTGCCACGAATGAGTCACCGAGCCACATGGTCAGAGACAGGAAGGGCGGTGTGCCAGGGCCTCCTCGTGGCTCCGACCATTCAACTTTCAGATTCACTGGATAACCACGTCCGACGGGACCTCAGAGACCTCTAAAACCACTCACAGGTGCGGAAACGGGGGCCCAGAGAGGCTATGGGACTCGCCTTAGGGCGTCTGGGGAGTTGGGGAGACCTGGCTGTCCTGCTGCCTGGTCCGTGGGCCGCTGCGAGAATCATCTGGTGACAGCATGGGGCTAGCCAGGACAGGAGGGCCACGGGGCTCCCAGAAGAAGGCTTCCTGGAGGAGGTGGGACCTGCACAGGGGTCTGGCGGGTGAGTGGACTCACGGTTGACCTGGAGGAAGTAGGAAGGGGCTCCGGGACCCCCTATAGGTGGGAAGGGAAGCTGGGTCTCCAGGTCCCAACTGAGAAGTGAAGGTGGCTGGGGACAGACCCTGCGGCCTTCTCAACGCCTCTGTGAAGAAAACAGTTTGGTTTTTGACGTGTCTCTCTGAGAACAGGACCCTAATCCAGACAAGGCTTCTGGGTCCGCCACGTGTCACCTGCCCGTCTCCCCTAGAGCTGGCGTTACCTGCTGAGGGGCCAGGACCGTGCCCTCAGCCCCCACGAGCGTCTGGATCCTGCACCCATGCTGCTCGGCCACCTTCTGGACTTTTCCTTCCAGAGTCGCTCCGCAGTTGAGATCGCTCACAGCAGGGGAGAGGATGTTTGGACACCCTGAGAAGCCTCTTGAAATTCCAGGGTCCTGAGTTTCCAGCTGAGCTCAGTCCTTCTGGGGTTCAAGTTCACTCGATGTTGGCATAATCCCGCTTCCTGTTTACCGGGGGCGAGCGGAGGGGCCGGGGAAGCCTTGGGAGAGATTCCGAGGGCGGCCAGGCCCCAGCCAGAGCGGATAGCGTGTGCCGATGAATTAAGGAGAGATGAATCAGAAACAGCGGATGACATTTCCTTTGGAATACACCCCGGTTTAATAATTAAACGAAAGATAACTTGGCAAACAGAAGTGGGTTTTTGCTGAACCCGAAGCCTTTGAAAGGATGCTCGGCTACCTCCAGCCCTGGGTGAGGCCCATCCTTGCAGAAAGGCCACCGGTGGCCGTGGACAACTTCTGCCACGCTGGTGAAACCCACTGGCCGGGCCCTCTGGCTCCCGGCTCCTCCGCGCCGTGTGTGCGCATCCGGGAGCGGGGCTGCCCCACTCGGGACCTCCCCTCGGGAGACCTCTTCACTCTCCAGCTCGAGAACCTCAGCAACAGCCGCCGAGAGGCCGTTCCTGAGGGTTTTAAAGACCTATCTTGGACGATTCGATTGCTTTCGAGACTAGAAAGACTTGATTTTGATGAACGAAAACGAAACACGAAGCTTCAGCAGCAACGGTGCGACCACTGTCCCCATGCAGCCGCTCCTCTCCGTCAAGAGGCCTCCGAGAAAGCCAGGAGCACAGTCCCAGACATCAGAGTGGCCTCCAGGAAACCCCAGCTGCGGTAGAGCGGCCCGTCCAGCTCTGCGGCAAAGGCGGCCCTCGGGCGCTGTGCCTGGGTCCTGGCTCAGAACCGCCCTCCCGAGCCTCTGGGTGCAGGCGGCCAGGGACGCCCCCAGCCGTCTCCCACGCTCCTTTGCCACCACGCCTCTGGGCTCAGGGTGTGATTTCTGCTGTTTGTAAGGCAGGTCTTTGTGAGCCTCTGGCCACCAGCACTGCACACCCACATTCCCACAGGCGTCTTCTCAGCAGACATGTCACGGACGACCGACTGGCAGAGACACCCGGATGAAAAGTCACAGCCTGTGCCTGAGCTACTCCCAGGAGGGGACCAACTCAATAGACACTTACAAACCACTGTGAGTATTTATCTGCTTACCCACTCACCCATCTATTAGTCCTCCCACCCATCCACACATCCATCCATCATCCATCCACACATCCATCATCCATCATCTGTCATCCATCCATCCATCCATCCATCCATCCAATCCACCCACCCATCCACACATCCATCCATCTACCCATCCATCCACCCACCCACCCATCCACATATCCATCATCCATCCATCCAATATTTATGAAGAAGTGTATTATTTTTCCATGCCTGTTGTAACAAAATAGCACAAACTGGGTGACTTAAAACAACAGAACTGTGTTTTGTCACAGTTCTGGAAGCCAGTAGTCCAAGCTCAGGGTGCTGGCAGGCCCGTGTGTCTCTGAAGGCTCTAAGATGGAGGACCCTTCTTTGCCTCTCCTAGCTTCTGGTGGCTGCTGGTGATCTCAGTGCTCCTTGGCTACGGCGGCCTCACTCCACCCTCTGCCTCCGTAACCACATGGCCCCGAGGAGGCCCTCTCACAGCACAGTGTGAGAAGCCTGCTCTGGACCAGAGCCTGGGAGGACTTCAGTGCTGATCCCTTCTGAGGGAGCTGCAAGCCTTGGGTGGTGGGAGAGAGAAAACTGGGGTGTGGAGCAAGGCCAGGTGCCCAGGAAAGGGGGTGCTGTGCAGAAACACACCAGGGGTCTGAGCAGGGCTCGCGGCTCGAAGTGGCTCCCCATGGTGGGGGTGGGAGAGGACGGGGAGAACTGCTCAGTGGGTACGGGCGTCCTTTTGGGTAACGAGCTAGACAGAAGTGATGGTTACACAATGTTGTGGGTGTAATTGTTCGCTTTAAAATGGCGAATTTTGTGTTATATGAACGTCTCCTCAATAAAAGAAAAGTGTGTGCCACGGAATGTTAGCCCTCCTGCACCTGTGTGGCATCGCCAGGTCGCTCCCTCCAGAGGGCCCTCGGGACACCGGGATCCAGCCCACCGTGGCGTGTTGGGCACCGCCGGGGAGAGAGCAAGGAGGTGGTGCAGAGTCCCAAAGACATGATAAAACCTCCTGTTCGGTTATTCCATTTCTTACTAGCACCATTCTCCTCTCCACGGCACCAGCTTTGCAGCGGGTCTGGCCAGGCCCAGGTCCTGTCTCCTCAGCTGCCAGAAGAGTCACCCACGCTGACAGGAACAGAGGGAACCCTGGCTGGTGTGGCTCAGCTGACTGAGCCTCGTCCCATGCACCAAAAGATCCGGGTTCAATTCCCAGTCAGGGCACATCCCCAGGTGGCTGGCTCTGTCCCCTGTAGGGGTGTGCAGGAGGCAGCTGGTGAATAGTTCTCTCTCCCATCCATGTTTCTCTCTCTCTCTCCTTCCCTCTCCCTTTCTGTCTCTGTAAAATCGATAAAAACATATTTTTTAAAAGAACCAAGGGAGAAAAGACCTGTCCGTACGATTCAGAGAAAAGTGCTTCTGTACTGAGACATCATTTACCATCCGGGGACTGTGTGTCGCAGGAGCGCGGCTCCGGGGCTGGCCATGCCCTCGTGAACCAAAGGGCAGGGAGAAGAACCTGCAGGTCCTGTCCGCTAAGGACTGGCGACAGAGATCAGCGAAACAGAACGGAAACTGGAGATGCACCCACATAAAATATGACCGAGTGATTTTTGACAAAGGTGCCCAAAAAACCAGCCAGTGGAGAAAAGGATAACCTTTTAACAAATGGTGCTGGAACCTCCATGTGCAAAATAATAATAATAATAGAATAATAATAATAATAAACTTCAAAACATAGACCTTACATCCTCTCCAATAAAAGCGACCATACCTCATACAAAAATTAACTCAAAGTTTATCCTAGATCTAAACTTAACCCATAAAACTGTAACACTTTTACGAAGAGATGCATGAGAACGTCTGTGACTTGGAGTTAGGCAGAGTTCTCAGCCATGGCATCAAAAGCATAACCAGAAAAACAGACACATTGGACTCCATTAAAAGTAAAAACACTTGTTCTGAGAATGACACTGTTAAAAGAATAAAAAGGAAAGCTACAGACTGAGGAAATATATTTCCAAATCAAATAGCTGACAAAGGACTTCTTTGTATTCAGAATATGTAAAGAACTTTCAAAACTCAATAGTAAGAAAAGAAGCAACCAAATTAAAGTGTGTGCACCAGACTTGACCCTTCACCGGAGAGAGAGGCTGGAGCAAGTACACACTGAGACCATGATGAGATACCACCACACATGTTAAAAATGTTAAATGTACAATGCTAAGTGCTGGCAAGGATGTGGGACAAGTGAAACATTCACATATTGTTGGTGGGGATGTAAAATGAGGCAGCCACTCTGAAAAGCAGTTTGACTGTTTCTTAAGAAGCCAAACATAACCTCACATTGGACCCAGCAATTCCACTCTTGGCTAGTCACCCTCGAGAAATGAAAGCGCATGTCCACGCAAAACTTATGCGCAAATGTTAATGGCGGCTATACTCACGGTGGCCGAAATCGAGAACGACTAAAACGTCCCTCTGTAGGTCAGAGGATGAACAGGCCGTGTGCCTCACGCAATGAAACACTAGTTGGCAATAAAAAAGAACTTGCAACAGTTTAAATGACGCAGAGATATCATGGTGAGTAAAAAAAAACTAGTCTAAAAATGTTACATACTATATGGTTTCATTTATAAGACATTCCGTAAATGACAAAATTACAGCAAAGGAGAATAAATCTGGGGTGCGGGAGCATGACCATTGAAGAATAAGACAGGGAGTTGGTGCGGATGACGACACCGTCCTGGGTCCCGACTGTGCTGGTGGTTACATGAATCGCACGTGTTAAAATTCGTAGACCTTACATCCTCTCCAATAAAAGCGATTCTACGGTATGATCATTTTTAAAACAAAAAAAAAATAGAAATGGATGGACTATTAAACAGTGTAGTAGACCCAGCTGAAAAAAAAGACACAGTGAAGAAACTGTCCAGAATCAGCCCAGAGAAAGGATGGGAAAGTATGAAAGCGTGCGTTAACAGTGTATGCGGTGCTTAAAAGGAAATCTGGAATCCCAAATATTTAGTAATAAGTCGTGTCCAAGTTGGGTTTATCTCAGGAATACAAGATTGGTTTAGAAAATCTATTAATGTAATGTATCACAATAACAGATTAAAGGAGAAAAACCAAATGATTGTTTTAATAAATGCAAAAAAATATTCAATAATACTCAGTACCCAATTATGGTTTTAAAATCTTAGCAAAATAAGAATAAAAGGGAACTTCTTTAATCTGATAAAGAACATCTATCAAAAATACCTACAATAATAATCATACTTAATGGGAAGATGCTGATATAATTACTTTTAAAATCTTATATTGAACACTTCTATATAACATCAAACCTAAGGTCCTAACCCTACGCAATAAGACATGAAAAATATATATATAAAGGAAGAAAGGTACAGAAAAAAATTCTTATTAGTTGTAGATGAAAAAAATATTGTCTACATAGAAAATCCCAAAATAACCTGTGGGAAAAGTATTAATAAGAAAGTTAAGTGAGATGAATGACTATAGAACCAATATACAAAACTCAACTGTATTTCTATAAAGCAGCAACCATTAGTTAGAAAACACATTTGCAATTGCAACAGAAACAAAGAAACAAACAAATATATATATATATATATATATATATATATATATATATATATATATATCACCTAGGACAAGTCCTGAGTTTCTTCACCTGAAAAACAAAAGGATGGAAATAGAGGATCCCTAAAGTCTCTTCCTGCCCCGAAACCCTAAGCTCTCTGGGGCTGAGGGGGCGGGGAGGCAGATGAGGTCCATTTGACAGTTCTCTGGGGCTCCTTTGCACTGCCCACCCGAAGGAAATGAAATAATTAACTAGGGAAGGAATGGGCTTAAGACTCCACCCCGAAACCGTGATTTCTAACAGGTAAAGCAAATCACGACACGTCCAAAACATTATGTAATCGCTGCAAATAGCTTTTAAAGGATTACATAAACATGGAAAATATTCGTGACATGTTAAGCGAGGAAAACTGCACCTAGACTATAATTACGATTCTGAAGGCAAAAACAAGATCCAGGGTGCAAGTTCCCCTTAAAAAATGCCAAGGCTGACAAACACTGGACCAAATTCCCAAGCAGCAATTCGGTAGACGTGAACTGGGATGACCCCTCAGATGGGGCCATGCGCTGTCCTGCTGGCCACTCCCCCACCTGTCCTGCTTCTCCCTGTCCAGGTGAGTATGCGACCCTGGATTGTGACGCTGTGTCAAAAGCTTCGTGTCTTGTTCGTGGGCAGAGACCCCCGAACGTGGGTTTGACCTTCTAGTGCCGTCTCGTTTCCTCGCTGGCTGTACCTTAGAAATAATACCCTGTCCTCAAACCGAAGGAAGCTAAGGCCACTTGGGCGTCTCTCTGTCTTTGTCGAATGAAAACCCAGACGAGACAAAGCTCTTTTTTTTTCCTCCCTTGGTTCTCTTTTCTGCTTCCCTCTCCTTTTCTTTCTGCCTCCCCTTCCCCACGGCCTCTTTCCCCACGACGTCTGTCTGTCTGTCTGTCATATCATCCGAGTCCGTGGATGCTTTGATCTACAAATCACATCGTAAGAGAAAAGGTTTTTTAAGCAGGACCAGGGGTGCCACAAAAAGACAAGAACCTGAAGAAACAATGTCACCTGTACCTCATCCACCACCCCACATCCGGGGTCTCTCTCTTCCCTCCCCGCTCAGAGGAGCTCGGTCTGCTGGGAAGAAAAACCAAGGGGGAGGAACAGGAAGTGTGCCCGTTCACAGGAGAAGCTGGACAAAGGCAGACTCAGTTCCTGCGGGCTGTGATGAACGCCAGCGGGGTCGGCAGGACCATGCTCCTATCTGAAGGTTCCTGCTTAAGTCTGTGGGTATCTCTGGCCAAAAGTTATTAACCTGGGCAGGAAGTGGCTGAGACTTTTTCCGAGGGCCAGGCGGACACACAAGGGAGAGGTGGAGGGCGCTTACAGCCCCGAGTCGGCCCCTGTCACCAGGGGTCATTCTGGAGAGAGAGAGCCCGGGGATGGGGCTGAAGGGACCTGCCTAGGGCTGAGGTGGCCGCACCGGCTCCTTGGGTCCCCACTCAATAAGCTCACCGCCCCCCTTGTCCCTGTTCCTAGGGACCTGTCCCCACACCCCTCGAAACTGCAAAAAAGGACCTGGGAGAGAATTTTCATAGTTTTGTATTTCCTTTTCTTCTGCGTCCTGACTCTGATTTTTGGTGGTTGGTGTTTGGGCTTTGGTTTGGTTTTGTCCCATTCCGGTGAAATTCTCCTGACAGAGAATGGACCATTTCACAGTGAGCAATGCGCCACCCCTGTCTAATCCCCAAACATTCCAGCGCCGTCCCCGAGAAACCCTGGCCCGTCATCGTCACGCCCGCTCCCCCTCCGCAGCCCCTCGCGACCAGTACCTCCCTTCTGTCTCTATGGACCTGCCCGTTCTGGACACGTCCCACTCACGGAGTCCCGCGGTCCGCGGTCTCCTGGGTCCGCTTCTTCCCGGAGCACCGTGCTTCCGAGGTCCGTCCACACCTGTGGCGTCCGAGCTTCACCCCTTTTCATGGCTCAGCAACACCGACTGCACAGGTGGACCACACTGTGCTTCTCCCCTCGCCCACGGTGGGCTGTTCCCCTCTGCCGGCCGCGAAGCACCCTGCTGTGAACACGTGGGAACAAGCGCTCTCGCTGCCGGGCGCACCGCCGCGAGCAGAACCGCTGGGTCGGGCCGTCCTGCGCTGGGCTGTGTTGTCCTGACTGTTCCTCCTGCAGCTCCAGGTCCCCAAAGCCTCCAGATGTTTCTCTCCGACAGGTCATCTCGACAGGGCTTCATGGGGACCAGCTGTGTCGCTTGGACCTCTTTGGGGGCCCCACCTAAAGCCCAGGGATGCTGGAGATGCCGTTCCAAAGAAGGAACCCCATGCCCGGCCGGTGTGGCTCAGTGGTTGAGCGTCGACCCATGCACCAAGAGGTCGCCGGTTCGATTCCTGGTCAGGGCACATGCCCAGGTTGTGGGCCAAATCCCCAGTGGGGGGCATGCAGGAGGTGGCCAATCAATGTTCTCTCTCATCGATGTTTCTGTCTCTCTCTCTCCCTTTCCCTTCCTCTCTCTCTAAAATCAATAAAGAAAAAAAATGTTTTTTTTTTAAAAAAAGAAGGGCCCTGGCCGGTTTGGCTCAGCGGTTAGAGCGTTGGCCTGCGGTCCGGAGAGACCCGCGTTCGGTTTCCGCTAAGGGCATGTACCTCGGTTGCACGGCCTTGTTGAATCATTAAATTTCCTCAGTGGGTCCCGGAGACACATATGTTATTATCCGTATTTTACAGATGAGGAAACTGAGGCTTGGAGAGAGTCAGCCCCCTGCCCCGGCCTCACGGAGCCCAGGTGCGTATCCATCCTGGGTCAGAAGTGACCGAGAGGGTTCCAAGGGAGTCAACGTTCAGCGACCTTTCAGGACAAACCCGACAGGGTCATCTGAAGGGCTGGTTGGGACCACACGCTATTGTAAAAAGAATAATAAGAAAAGTGTGAGAAGAAGAAACTCAGCATTTCACCAAGTGTGTGCTTACAGATCAGAGGGTCTTAGGAGCTGGTTCACTGACCCTTTGGGTATTTGGGGGCAGGACGCATGTGGCCGGGAGGGACAACACGTTCTTCGCAGGATACCCGGGACTGGAGTGTGGCTGCAGATGGCCGTGGGAGCCCACCTGACCAGAGCACCGAGTGGAGCTGCTAGCTGGGACCTCCAGGAAAGCATGGAAAAGGGAAGAAGCTGGTCCCTGGCCGGGGTCTCTCCACCGTCTTCTTTCCTGGAGCCTGGATACGGAGGGCCAGTCTCCATCGTGTAGCCCTGCAGACGCACTGGCCAGGGATTGCTCTGAGGACCACCCCTAAGCCAAGGGCTCCCCCTTCCCACCTCCGTCCCAGGCCGCCCTTTACCCCTGCCTGGGCAGCGCCTCCCCTTGGAAGTCCCGTGGCAGACCTCCCAAATACGAAGTACTTGAGACCGAACTTCTGGTCTCCTCCTCCAGGCTCGCTCTACCCGAGGTCTCCTCCAACTCGGAGGACCGCAGCTTCCCACCCTTCCCATGGCCCCAGCCAGGCACCTGGAGTTCTCTGACACCTCAGGCCCCACGTGCAATCCTCAGCAAACCCTGTCTGTGTCCCGCACCCACTGGGACCTCAATCAGTACGTGTTGAATGAGTGAGTGAGTGAGTGAGTGAGTAATGAATGATGAACGAGTGAATGAGTGTGTTCTCAGCACCGGGCACCACTCTGGTTGTTGCCGATGTTAACATTATTAAAACACAGCGCGATGTCCACAAAGAACTCAGGGTCCGCGAGGGGCAGACAGATAAACAGAATTGTGCAGAGAGCGGTCGCCGTGAGGGTCATGAGGACCGTGTTCGGGCTCCTCTGCTGCCCACACTCCACCGACCATGGGTCCCCACCCTCCTCCCACCTGGAACCTGCTGGGGTCCCTGGGAAGAGCGGGAGCTCAGGGTGGGGTGGGGACAAGGGGGAGAGTGAGGCTGAGAAACCCGATCTCCAGGGGCCTCTGGAGTCTGAGTTTAAGCGCGAGGCCCGTGAAGAACCAGGGCATGACAGGCGCGCTCGATGACGCCGTCTGCTCTTCAGCCTGTCCTAGCGGGACTGAACAGTCGTCACCCTGCGGCTGCATGGGGTGACCCAGGGCCCGGGAGGACCCCCAGCGTCAGGGCTCAGCTTTGGTTCTGTTTCTCTTTTTATTTCTTAAATACGTTTTTATTGATTTTAGAGAGAGAGGAAGGGAGAGGGAGAGAGATAAAAACATCGATGAGAGAGAACATCGACTGCCTGCCTCCTGCATGCCCCCACTGGGGATCGGGGCCACAACCTGGGCATGTGCCCTGACCGGGAGTCGAACTGGCGACCTTTTGGTGCAGGGTCGATGCTCAACCACTGAGCCATACCGGCCAGGGTGGCTGTTTCTCTTATTCTTCCCGTCTTCCAGTCCAAGGCGGAGCCCCCGGGACTCTCCCCTCTTGTGCAGGGAGATTGCTTGGTTCCGAAGCAGGAAAGGGGAGAGGTGAACACGGTCCTCCACCGCTCCAGCCAAGACACAGCTTTGTGGCGAGTGTGATGCTCTCACGGTCTCGGCCTCGGAGCGTGCCAGAGAGGCCTAACCTCGATCGGGCCGTGGGGTGTCTTCGGTCCTGCTACCCCCTGTCTTGGCCGAACACCTGAGAGCAAGGTCCTAGGTCCTAACCACACTGGAGGAAGGGAAAAGCCACCCGTCCAGATCAGGGGTGGCTTGGTAACCAAGCTCACCGGGACAGGTCCCCAGCAGCCCTGCGGTGGGCAGTGATGGGTGAGAAGGTCTCAGGGCACCTTGGAGAGAACACAGGTGCTGGAAACAAGGCCCGTGGGAAAGTTTTAGCTGATTATGAAGGAAATTCCATGCACATGAGTCCGGGAGCGACCTAGCTGAGCAGAGTGGAGGTCAGAAGCCAAGCCCAAAGGCAGTGAGTCGGTGGGCGGACGACCCAGCTCGGGCCCAGGCGCATGAGGCCTGTCTTGCTGTGTCCTGGGACCTGCCGCTCCTCCCCGACACCCAGGCCCCTGGGGTTGGGACACACTCGAGCTGCCGAGCTGCCGTGAGCAGGTGTGGGCAGAGCTGAGAAGCACACAGCCAGAGGGCGGTACTGTCCCACAGGCGTCCCCAGTGCCTGCGGCCACTTCTCTCTGCCTAGCTGCGCAGTGTTCCTCCCCCTGCCAGGTCGCCTGTGTTTGCTCAGTCCTTGGTCTCTCTGAGACTCAGCCTTCCCCGTCTTCATCCCCCCAGCCCCCGGGCCAACACCCACAAGTCTCAGCACCAAGGTCACCGAGGCCAGGGTCCCAGGTGGAGGGGCTGGAACTCAGCATCTCCGCCAGCCCGGGCCTCCCCCACCTCTGCTCTCGGGGCCTGGGCATGTCCACAGGTGCATGTGCTCTGTGTGTCTTTACGTGACCTCAGCTGGACAAAAAGCCATTTGAGGTCAAGGACAGACTTTGCACATGTCTGTCTGTCCAGGGGCCAGAGGTGGGGACATGGGAGGTGCTGCAGGGAATCCCAGTGCCTGGGGGGGCTGGGGCTCGTGTCTTCTCTGCTGTGCGAAGAGCTCACTCTCTGTCCCTCTGCCTGCGTGTCTCCCTGCCTCTGCACCCCTCTCTGTCTCTTCCCACACCGGTGAGCTGTGAGGCCCTCCCGGCCTGTCCCTTCTCCGGGGCATTTCCCTCGCCGCCCTCAGGTCTCTGAGTATGTGGGATGGACCTCGGCACCGCCTGGAGGGTTCCCAGGCCAGAGGCGCATGGGGAGAAGGAAGGAATTTATGAGCGCTCCCACGGTGGCAGTGGGAGGAGATGCCACCTCCTAGGGCGGCAGGGTGGCTCTTGCCCTGGACTGCAGGTGTTCTGGAAACCAAAATCTCACTTCATCTGCACACAGAATTGCTTCCCCTCTGCGGGCAGCCTCAGGCCAGCTGTGGGACAAACCGGGAAGGCAGTGGCCGGCCTGGAGGATGGGCTGACCGCCCCCTAGCTCTCCCTGACTGTGACCCCACACTCGGCCTCAGTTTCCTTGTCAGGAGAGGAGGGGATGGGCAGAACATCTCCAGGGGCCCTCTGGCTCGACGTGGGCTGGAGCAGGCGGCTCAGAGCCCAGCGTGGTCCTTCATGCGCTTTGTGCCCTCTGCCCATCTCCCGAGCTGCGCGTGCAGGAAGTTCCGGAGGCAGGGCTGAGCTGGTCTCTGACCCCCGGTCTATGGGCAACACCGTGGTGGGTCAGGGCGCTGCCTCCGTGTCCCTCCAGGACTGGGCTGCCACCCGGCTGGCTCGCTGTTGATGGGGCAGCCTGGTCCAACCTGCTGGTGAAGAAGGCACAGCCCTTTCCTCCGGGCGGCTGGGACCCTGGCAGGGAGGCACAGAGCTGCAGGAACGACACTGCCTGGGTCACATTTGCACAGACTTCTTTGCAGGGAGATCCCTTCAAGGCCCCCTGATGCCAGGCTGGGCTGCTTCTGTTTAGAATTGCTCAGCTGGAAACTCACTCCTGTGACTTTTTCACACTTTGTTTTGATTAAAAGTGGGTGCCCGCCCAGCCCGTGTGGCTCAGTGGTTGAGCGTCGACCCATGCACCAAGAGGTCGCCGGTTCGATTCCCGGTCAGGGCACATGCCCAGGTTGTGGGCCCGATCCCCAGTGGAGGACATGCAGGAGGCGGCCAATCGATGTTCTCACTCATCAGTGTTTCTATCTCTCTCTCCCTTTCCTTTCCTCTCTCTCTAAAATCAATAAAGAAAAAAAAATTTTTTTTTTTAAAAGTGGGTGCCCACCCAGCCTGGTAATCTACCTCCCCCTGAGAGCTGATGGCAACCTTTAGCTGTGTCCTTGGAGCAGCAGCCGCCTCCGGAGAGGCCCAACTACAGGCCACGTCTTTACCCAGAACCCTCCCTCGGAAAAGAGAGGCTCAGCTTTATATTGGAGTTCTTACAAAATCTCACACGCCAGCCTCTCTCCCAACGTTTTGTTTTATAATTAATAGACTTTGCTTTTTTGAGCAGTTGTAGATTTACAGAAAAATGAGGGGAAAGTACAGAGAGTTCTCATGTACCTCTCAGCCCTGCCTCCGTTTCCGTATTAACATCCTGCAATGGCACTACCTCCATCCCCACTGAGAAGGCAACATTGTTACCAGGTCAAGTTCCTTGACGCGGGGCTCACTCTTGGTGTCTGCGTTCTATGGGTTTAACAAATAGATAATGAATGTGTCCATCCTACAGAGCAGTTTCCCTGCCCTGAGCGTCCTCCGTGGCCCAGCGCACCCCTCCTTCCCCAAGCCCTTGGCGACCACTGAGTTTTTACTGTTGCCATAGTTTTGTCTTTTCTAGAACTTCATATTGTTGGAATCACGCGGCATATAACCTTTCCAAATGAATTTTTTTTTTCTCTTGGTAATATGCATTGAAGATTCCTTCAGAACTTTTCATGGCTTCTGAGCTCATTCTTTTCTGCACCAAGTAATACCCCATTGTGTGAATGGACCACAGTCGACTCATCCCCTCACCTGCCGAGGACGTCCTGGCTGCTTTTGAGTTTGGGCACTTACGGATAACGTTGCTGGAAATATCCGTGTGCAGGTTTGGGGTGGACATAAGCTTTCAACTCCTTTGGGTAAAGACCAAGGAGCGCAATTCCTGGAGTGTATGTTTCGTCGTGTAAGAAACAGCCCAACTGTCCTCCAAAGGTGTCGCATTCTTCTGGGTTCCGGGCGCCCCTCGGTCTCACCAGCCCCGGTGCCGTCAGCGTTCCGGGCGCCCCTCGGTCTCACCAGCACTGATGTCGTCAGCGTTCCGGGCGCCCCTCGGTCTCACCAGCCCTGGTGTCGTCAGCGTTCCGGGCGCCCCTCGGTCTCACCAGCCCCAGTGTCGTCAGCGTTCCGGGCGCCCCTCGGTCTCACCAGCACTGATGTCGTCAGCGTTCCGGGGGCCCCTCGGTCTCACCAGCACGGGTGTTCCCAGCTCCACGTCTTGGCCGTTCTAACAGGTGTGCGGCGGTCTCTCCCTGTTTTCACTTACATGTCCCTGACGACGTGCTGTGGAGTCTCCTTTCATATGCTTACTCACCATTTGTGTATCTTCTTCGGCGAGGTCCAGTTATTATTATTATCTTAGCAAAGGCGCACAGTCTAAAGAAGACATTGTGCAAAGGTATCAGCTGCCAGCCCAGGATCTTACTTCCTGACTTCTCGGGAAGGATCACTAAGAGGTGCTGGTGGGATTCCGAGGGCACTCCGTCTGCTTCCTGGGACTTGGACGTGACGGCTGCTCCCCGGCCACGTTAGACCACGAGGTGTCTTCGAAAAGAAACTGCACTGGGATGGCAGAGCAGGCCGACGGAGAAAGGAACAGGGCTCCTGGGAGTCACGCACTGCTCACCTCCACTTCTTTTATGAGAGAAACACACCTGTGTGCTCTGTAAGAAACACTTATTTTACGCATGTTACGTATGACATGCGGTCAAACCAGCTCCTGTCTGAGAGGGATCCAGCGGCGGGAAGTCTGTCTCCGGTGACTCATGCCCACTGTGGATGAAAAGGGGTTCTGTGGAAAGTAGCCTCACAAGATGAGCTGATTTGGAATTCCTCGCTGGGCAGGTTCCGGTGGGCAGTCACACCCCGGGCCTCAGGCTTCTTAGGCGAAAGGCTTTAAGCCAGCCCAGCCCATGGTCCTAGTGCGTCTAGGTCAACACACCCCTGGAAGCCAGAGTACCCCTAAGGGGGCATAACCCTCGAGGGAGACAGAATCTTGTTAACTCCCCTGTGACCCGATCCCTGCCGGGTTCTCTCCTACCTCCGTGGACCCTTCCTTGCGCTCCCTCCTGAATTTCAAATGCATAGAAGAAGCTGCACTCTGTTCCCTGGAGCGTTTGAGATCTTGCTCCTTGGCAGTGTGGTCAGCTTGGTGCAGATAAACTCATGCCGTGTTACTAACTATAAAATAACCTGCTTCCTTTTTTTAAACAAGTATCATCCATTTATACAACCCAATAGTCATTGCAGTTTCCTTCCTGTCCCACAGGCACTTGCTACAGAACACGCCCGATGACCCCAAAGAGGTGGTGGCCCGTGTCCCCAGAGAGAAGACAACAAGAGCTACTTTTGATTGGCGTGGGCATATTAACTTTGGGAATAAAGGAGAAATGGTGAGACATCTACTTATTTAATTCATTGGTTTAGTTGCACTTTTGCCCTGGCCGGTTGGCTCAGCGGTTAGAGCGTCGGCCCGTGGACCAGAGAGGCCCAGGTTCGGTTCCTGCTAAGGGCACGTACCTGGGTTGCAGTTTGTCCCCGGCCCTGGTTGGGGTCATGCGGGTGGCAACCACTCGATGTGTCTCTCTCACATCGATGTTTCTCTCTCTCTCTTCCTCCCGCTCTACCTGAAGATAAATGCAAAAATGTCCTCGGGTGAGGATAAAAAATAAATTAAAAAAAGTCATATATTTTAATCATGCCAGTTTTAATGATCTTCTACTAATAATGATCACGACATTCTAACAATTCTAACAATATTTTCTAATCGTGTGGATGTCGTGTTGCATTTGCCCAGCGAGTGAGATGCCCGAGGGAAGGGCCAGCGATGCCCCTCTCACCCCTGGACTTGAACTTGACCCCTGCCCCTCACAGAAGGGCCGCCACCTGAATGAAGTGGCTCAGAACCCACCCCCCAGGCCCGTGAGCTTCCACAAGCTCTGAATGAACGTGTGCTCTCCACTCTGACCCGAACCCCAGCATGACTGCTGCACCTGCCGGGGGTCGGGGGTCAGGTGTCGGGCCATCGTAACCGAGAGGAGACCTGGCCCCACTCCACCTCCCCGGGCTCCTCCTCCCTGACAGTGAAGGAAAGGGTGCCCACTGCTCCTTCAGATCTCTCTCCTGGACCCCAGCCCCTGATGCTCGCCCTGCGGGATGCTCGTGTCCATACTCATGAAGTCCTGGCTGCTGGAGATGCTCCAAGGCCACTCCTGTCAGCTTCGCTGTAGCCCCCGGCCCCCCTCGCCGACCCAGGACGGTGTGCCCCTCCGACGGAGGGTAAAGGAACGCCTAAGTGGGGAGCAGGGCCTGTCGTGGTCCTCATTCTTCACTCATCCTTGTCTACGTAAGAAATGATCAAATCTGGCCCGGCCGGTGTGGCCCAGTGGTTGAGCATCAACCTATGCACCAAGAGGTGGCCAGTTCAATTCCCGGTCAGGGCACATGCCCGGGTTTCGGGCTCGATTCCCAGTGGGGGGCATGCAGGAGGCAGCCGATCGATGTATCTCTCATCAGTGTTTCTCTCTCTCCCTTTCTCTCTCTAAAAATGAATAAAAACATATTTTTTTGAAAAAGAAATGACCAGACCTGTAAAGAACTTTCATAAGATTTTATTTGAGCCAAACTGACGACATACTCCAGAAGCCAGATTTCAGATGCTTCGGAGAAAAACAGTCTTGCAGTTTCTTTCACGTGTTTGAAATTAAGGAGGGCGCTAAGGAAGAGTCTATGGCTGTGGGAGAAAGCAAGGGAGAGACTGCATTACAGGAGGGCTAACAGGATGCCGTGCTCCCTCGAGGGTGGTTCTGCCTCCGAGGGGTCTGACAAAGGGGCGTTTCAGAGGGCGTTGACCTAGATGCACAACGACAATGCACAGAGCCGGTTAAAGCAAAGGCAGACCTTTGACCAAGGAAGATGAATACCTGGGGTGTGACCACCCACCAAGCCCTGCCCAGTTAGGAACTGTGATCAGGTGCCCTGTGAGGTTACTTCCCGTTAGACTCATTACAGAGCCCCCTGTAAGGCCGGTCCCCACCTTTGACAGGTCACAGCTCCTTCCGGCAGAGACGCGTGGACTGGGACTGAAGTTCGGGGACAAAGGGGTCTGGAACTATGGCAGCTCAGTCGTTTGCTTTGTTTTGAAAGCTGCTTGCAAACTTCACCAAACCGTTTGCGGCAGCTCCCACGGGGGGTGGTTCAGCCTCCATCCCGCCCCTCGAGGTTATCGGCCAGGAGCTGGCCACACCCTGGGCTGAGAGCCCACGGAACCTCGGTCTGCTCTGTGCGTTATTCACGCCTCTATGTTTTCCTCCCGAGATTGACAGGGCCTCGGAGAACACTCCTGCGAGGACACTGGACGGATTTTGACTTTCACATCGTGCAAATAGCTCCTCTCCCTTCTCAGAATAGGGGCCTCGGGACAGAGCGCTTGCAACTGCTCAGGGAAGGATCTGGTGGCCAGAATGACGGGTATCTGTGGTATGTTTCCTATTCGTGGGCGTTCACTAGCTGCTGGCGGGTTTTATTTTGGGGTGGGTTTTTGTTTTGTTTTGTTTTTCCAGTCTTGTAAGAGCTTGTTGGAACTGGACGCAGAAGAGTTGAGTCAAGTTGCTCAAGTGAGTTCTGGATGTTCATGGGGCAAGTTCAAGTTCTCTGCGTGAGCCAAGGCTGAATCACCCGCACGTTGGCCCCTGCCCGCTCCAATGACCTGAGGTCCCACAGAGCCACTACGTAATTTTGATAACGAGGTTCATTCACCAGGAAGACTCACGGCTGACCGAGGACAGCATGCCTCCTGGGATGGTTAAGGATCCCTGATATATAAAGAGCTCTTACAAACTAATGAGAAAAAGAAGAAAATCCTATTGGGAAAAGATGCAGAAAAGACATGAGGAGGCAATTCACAGGAAAGGAAGCCCAGTGACCTCTGAAAAGTGCCCAACCTCACTATTCGTTAAATGAGAGCTGAAGTCATAGGAGAGGTCTCACTTTTGTTCTGTCTACCGGATCGGCAGGGACGAAAGGGGTTGGCAGAACCCCACGTCACTCTTGGTGGGAGCAGGAAATGGGTCCCGCCTTCATGGGACCATATGGACCTATTGACCAAACAAACTGCATACTCTCTGACAGCAATCCCACACCTAGGAAGGAATCAAACCTAACCAAACAAGGGCACAAAGACAGATGTAAAAGGATATTTGTTATGGCATCTTTTTTTAAAAATGTATCTTTATTGTTGAAAGTATTACAGATGTTCCCCTTTTCTTCCCCTCATTGACCCCCTCCACCCTGCTCCCCCCCACACACCAGGCCTTTACCTCACTATTGTCTGTGTTCATGGGTTCTGCATGTATGCATATAAGTTCTTTGGTTAATCTCTTCCTGCCCGCCCCCTTCCTTCTGAGAATCGTCAGTCTGTTCCCTGCTTTCGTGTCTCTGGATGTATTTTGTCCATCAGCTTGTTTTGCTCACTAGATTCCGCATATAAGTGAGATCGTGTGATACTTGTCTTTCTCTGACTGGCTTATTTTGCTCAGCATAATACTCTCCAGATCCCTCCACACTGTCTCAAAGGGTGAGAGAGCCTCTTTTTCACCGCTGCATAGTATTCCATTGTGTAAATGTACCGCAGCTTTTTTATCCACTCCTCTACTGATGGGCATCCTTTTCAAAAGCAAATTTTAGAAACTCCCTGCCCCCACAATACTACCAAGCCCCGCGTTTCACAGGGACACACTCCGAAACCTTCCATTCTCATGCTCTTTAAAACTGTTGGGCAGAGAACAAGAAAGAAAACCTTCCGATTATCTTCACGAAGAAGCGTGACACTGCCGCCCAAGCTTGGTGATGGCTTCAGGTAAATATCTCCTTTGAAGATCGAGGGAACTATGCGAACCGAAATGTGAACAGCACATTAAAGAATTCAGACCAAGCCTGGCACAGCGCTAGGAAATATGTTAATAGAATTGACCCTATTAGCTGACTTACGGGGGAAATTAAAGGGTAGTTTCCAGGGTGGGAAAAGCATTTGACCAAACCCCTGATAAAGCACTCACTGCAGTGAGAGGTCCCGAGGATGATGGGACAGGCCCATGCCAGCCAGCCTCGTGCTTGGCGGGGTATCACCACCCAGGCCAGCAGCAAGCATCACCCCACTGTTAGGTAAGTGTTCCAGACAGAGCAGCAGATACCATTAGACACGATGAAGAAGTTAGAATACACAAGTGCAAAAGAAGGAAACAAAAATTTTACTATTTGGGGATGATAGGCTTACATTGTAGAAAACTCAACCCATTGAAAAGCTATTTCAAGCAAGAAAATAAATCAGCATGGCAGCAGACTATATGAAACTGTCATAGCTTACACACACACACACACATGCACACACACACACGCTCACACATGCACACACGCGTGCGTGCACACACATGCTCACACACATGCACACACACACACAAGTTATATTGGAAGAAAAAAATACCCAAGTCTCAGTTAATTTTTTTAAGATAAAATACTAAGAATAAGCATAACAAGATGTTTAACGATCTAGACGAAAAACACTGCAAACGATTGGAGGACGGAAGGAGAGAGCTGGGAGGATAAACCAAGTCCTGGAGCTCAGTTCCCCCTAAGTTACTTTACAGAGTTCACTTGGTCAAACCAATGAAAATACATGGTCTTTGATTAGACAAGGCAATGCTAAAATTCGTGTGGAAAAATAAATAAGACAGCCAGGGAAACCCTGAAAAAAGGGGGAACAAAGAGAGGGGTTACCCTGGAAGATAGTAAAACATACCATAAAGCCTCAATCATTAAAACAGTGTGGGACCAGAGACAGACAGATAGACAGACAGACAAAGACATGGCCCAGAAGGCCCAGATAGACTCAGAATACAAACAGGCCCCTGGTACAGGAAAGAGAAGGCGTCTGTCCACGGAGGAGGCGGCCGGCGAGGGGTGGGCCAGGCGGGCAGCTCGTGCACATGCCAGGGTAAACTCCAACTGGACGAAAGAGTTACACGAGAAAGGAGAAGAGAAAAGTCGTGACAGTGCTAGAAGAAAGCATGGGAGGACCCTTTTACAGCCCTGCAACAGGGAAGGCCTTTCCATTATGACTAAAAATATAAAAGGGACCAGAAAAACTTAACTACACAAAAATTGACATTTTCCACATGGAAATAAAAAAGCACCATGAGAAAACTCGGGAGGCCCTTGGAATTTCAGAACCAGGAGAAACGCTAGCGGTCACCTTCAGGGACCCTGTGAAATCACACGGGTGGGCAGTGCTATGGGCTGGACTGTGTGCCCCACACCCAAAAAATCATATTTTGAGGTCCTGACCCCCCAGTGCCTCAGTATGTGATTATATTTGGAGACAGGGCCTTAAAAAAGGTAATTAAGGTAAAATGAGGTCACTAGGCTAGGCCCTCATCCAATGTGACCGGCGTCCTTTTAAGAAAAGATCAGGACACAGACACACACAGAGGGATGACCCTGTGGGGACACGGGGAGAAGATGGCCGTGAACCCGCCAAGGAGAGAGGCCTCGGGAGGAACCAGCCCTGCGGCCCTTGGATCTCAGACCTCCAGCCTCCAGGACTGGGGGACAGTAAGTGTCTGTTGTATAAGCTGCCCGTCTGTGGGACTTTGCTATGGAAGCCACAAAAATTATACAGGGAATATCCTGATGACCAAGGGTATCTTGCTGGTGGGGAGTATCTTGCTGGTGGGGAGTATCTTGCTGGTGAGAAGTATCTTGCTGGTGGGGAGTATCTTGCTGGTGAGAAGTATCTTGCTGGTGGGGAGTATCTTGCTGGTGGGGAGTATCTAGCCTACTAAACCCGGCAGGTTTTTTTTTTAAGTTTTTTTTCTTTATTATTTTAGAGAGAGAGGGAGAGAGAGATAAAAACATAGATGAGAGAGAACATCGATTGGCCGCCTCCTGCATACCCCCACTGGGGATTGGGCCCACAACCTGGGCATGTGCCCTGACTGGGAATCGAACTGGTGGCCTCTTGGTGCATGGGCCAACGCTCAACCACTGAGCCACACGGGCCAGGCAAGCAGCAGGTTTTCTTATGAGACTCCCTCTGCAACACCACAGGAAGCTGCTACTGACCCCACCGGCTGCTGCTGACCCTACCCCGGCCTCTGCCCAGCTCCTGCCCCTTCTTGTCCCTTGCATTCTGGACTCCTCACTCCCAGCTTTGACACCTCCTGCCTGGGCAAAATCTTCACACCTGGAAATTGTTTGGGGTCCCTTTGGCCCCTTGACCTGCTGACTTCAGCCCCTCTAAGTTCCCCTTGGTTCCCTGACTGTGACAGCCCAGCCCCCGCCCAACACCCTCTGTGTGCATTGACAGGTCCCCAGACAGCCTCCCACCCTCACCGGTGCTGGGTGGCCTTGTGTGAGGAGCCCACCACGCCCAAGAGGGGCAGGACTGGGAGGCAGGGGGCGTCCTGGACGGGGGGCAGGACTGGGAGGCAGGGGGCGTCCTGGACGGGGGGCAGGACTGGGAGACAGGGGGCGTCCTGGACGGGGGGCAGGACTGGGAGGCAGGGGGCATCCTGGACAGGGGGCAGGACTGGGAGGCAGGGGGTATCCTGGACGGGGGGCAGGACTGGGAGGCAGGGGGCGTCCTGGACGGGGGGCAGGACGTCCTGGATGGGGGGCAGGACTGGGAGGCAGGGGGCGTCCTGGACGGGGGGCAGGACTGGCCCTGGAGAGTGATGGAATTTCCACCCGTGAGCAGGAGGAAAGACAAGGAAAATGCTCCTTTAAGCCACCATCCAGTCACCCCAGACACTGGGAAACAAAAAGCGCCCACTTTCTGCGTGTTTTGACTAGCTCCAGGCCCCCCCCCCCCGGAAATGTCTCCCAAAGCACCCATGTTCTTCACGATCCTGTCTCTGCTTTGCACCATGTCGGATTCTCGGGTGTTTTGAGAGATATTCGATCCTTACGTTCCAGATTTATTTATATCGAAATCATCAAAATGCTTTTCGGTCTGTCTGAGGGGTTTTGGTGTTCTTTTTAGAGACCTGTTTTTGCTTTGGGTCAGACAACCTCCACATCCCCCACTCCAGTTCCCTCATTGTCAGACCCTCAGAATCGAGGGGCTGCTGGGTCTGGCTAAACGATTTCCCCTCCGTCACTGGAGACGACCCCACGCCCACTCCCGCCCTTGACCTGAAGAGGCTTCACCTGACCGGTGCCGCTTCCTGGCCAGGAGCAGCGGTCCCTCGTCTAGATTATAAACTCTCAAGGCGGGGACCCCGGTGTAGGTGGGGACCTCAGTGTGGGCAGTTCCGGCATGCCTTGGGGCGGGATACCCTTCCCTGAGTGCCCATCCTTGCCACATTTTAAGAAACTCTTCCGTGGCCCTGGCCGGTTTTGCTCAGTGGTTAGAGCGTCGGCCCGTGGACCAATGAATCGCGGGTTTGATTCCGGTCAAGGGCACGTACCTCAGTTGCGGTTCATCTCTGATCCTGGTTGGGTCGTGCGGGAGGCAACCAGTCGATGTGGCTCTATCACATCGATGTTTCTCTCTGTCTCTCTCTCTCTCCCTCCCTCCCACTCTATCTGATAAGAAATAGAAAAATATCCTCAGGCGAGGAATTAAAAAAAAAAAAAAAAACTCTACTGTGGCCCCTGTGTTCACTGCAGCACTATTTACAATGGCCAAGAGTATGGACGCGGCCTAGGTGTCCGCGGGAGACCCCGGATACAGAAGAGGTGGTGCGTATATATACACAGTGGAATATTACTCAGCCATAAAAAAGAATGGAATCCAAAGAGCAACATGAACAAAGAAAACAGAAACAAACTCATAGATGCAGAGAACAAACTGAGGGTCACCAGAGGGGAGGGGCGCTGGGCGGAAAAGGCGAAGGGACGCGTACGCACCCATCGGTGGTTCCAGAACCGTCCGGGGACGCGAAGCGCAGCACGCGGAACATGGTCAATAATACCGTGATGGCTATTACGTGTCAGATGGTGTAGACTTCGCTGTACACCTGAAACGGATACAATAGCGTATGTCAACTGTCATGAAGAGATACATTGGAAACCTTCCCAAGGAGATGACACGCGCCTCTGTACAGGGCAAGGAGCAGCCGAGGGCGGCAGAGTCGGATCAAAGGCGCTGAGATGCGAGGAGGACCCAGGCCGGCTCACCTTGCACGGCTCCTGGGCAGCCTGCGGGCGGTGTTCTTGGGAGGCCCGTGCCCTCGCGGCGGGGCCTGTCCCCTGGAGCTCCCAGCCCGCCACATACCTCTGCCCCGTGCAACCAGATCCCACAAGACGCTAAGCCTTCGGATGCCTGTAATTCCTGGGCTAATGCTCAGCTTAATTAAGACATAGGCTTTAATGGTATTCTCACCGATTACTTTAAGAAATGGCAGGTCTGTAAGATGATATTTCCTGGTGTGCGGGGATATCATGATGAAATCTCCAAGTCATCATTTCAACACAGGAAGTTACCGGCTCCCGGGGGCCGCGCGCGCCCCGCCGCACAATCGGCCCGCTGTTCCGAGCGTTATTCAAGAGGCCACGCACCCCGGTCCCCAGCAGTCGGCCAGGGGGGGAAAGGGATCAGTTGAGTCGTTTAGCTCCGCCTACAGACCTTCTCAATGTTTGGTTTGCTTTGATGCAAACGAAAAGTAAGCTCTATACATTTGAACTTGTCGCTCTATCTTCTGTCATGCCTCAGAGTCAGCTAAAAAAAACCGGCCGGCTCGAGTTAAATCAGCCCTGCTCCGTTTCCTTCCCTGTCTGCCTGCGTGGCCTTTCGCTGTAAAAATAGGAGTCATATTTTTATAAATGCAAGAGGCCAGGATGTGTGCCGTTCGCAGTCCCTCCCGGGACGAGGCCACCGAGCCCTCGGGCACGCAGCCTCGGGTCCACAGACGCACTCGCCGTCCATCTGGTTGGCGGGGGCGTGGCGGGAGGGGACGGGAAAATCTGTGTCTATAAGGAACTGAGTACATGATTTCTGAAAAGCATTCTTCCCCCTAACACGCGGGCATCTCCCCGTGTGCAGGACATTGTTCTTTTTATGGCACGCTGCTCGGCTCCCCGGGGAGCTGTCTGCTATGAACACAGTGTGAAAACACCCCTACGCTGCCCCCTGGGTGGGTGCCGGGGGCTTTCCTGGGCTCCTGCTCCATCATCCACACAGCATCATAACTGGGCACGGCGAGAGCTGGGTCAGCACCCCCAGGCCCTCATGTCGAAGCCCTGGGCGGATCCTTGACCAGCTCACCACGTGCAGCCACAGAGCGCTGCCCCGGCCAGTGTGCATGGCGGGAAGAGTGCTGGGGAGTGGGCTCCTGACCATGTGCGTGTGTCTCTCGTGAAGCCTTAAACGATGTTGACATGGGAACGGATGTCTCCTAACACGGAGTCACCACAGGAACCCCTCCTGCCGCTGGTCAGTGCCAAACGCAGGCCTGGAGAAATGTGTGGGTGCTTGGGAGACGCAAGTACGTTATCACGCCCCCGCACACGGTGAGGATGGTAACGAAGCTGGGAAGCCTTCGCGCAAACCAACAATGAACAGAGCAGAGCGTACAGGTGGAGACAGGGCCACCAGTGACCTGGACGGAGCTGAGCGTGCAGGTGGAGACAGGGCCACCAGTGACCTGGACGGAG
Source organism: Tadarida brasiliensis (assembly GCA_030848825.1). NCBI lineage: Eukaryota > Metazoa > Chordata > Mammalia > Chiroptera > Molossidae > Tadarida > Tadarida brasiliensis. The sequence continues at coordinate 3,808,410 of CM061268.1, read as the reverse complement.
CTGAGTGTGCAGGTGGAGACAGGGCCACCAGTGACCTGGACGGAGCTGAGTGTGCAGGTGGAGACAGGGCCACCAGTGACCTGGACGGAGCTGAGTGCAGGTGGAGACAGGGCCACCACCAGTGACCTGGACGGAGCTGAGTGCAGGTGGAGACAGGGCCACCAGTGACCTGGACGGAGCTGAGTGCAGGTGGAGACAGGGCCACCAGTGACCTGGACGGAGCTGAGTGTGCAGGTGGAGACAGGGCCACCAGTGACCTGGACGGAGCTGAGTGCAGGTGGAGACAGGGCCACCAGTGACCTGGACGGAGCTGAGTGCAGGTGGAGACAGGGCCACCACCAGTGACCTGGACGGAGCTGAGTGCAGGTGGAGACAGGGCCACCAGTGACCTGGACGGAGCTGAGTGCAGGTGGAGACAGGGCCACCAGGGACCTGGACGGAGCTGAGTGCAGGTGGAGACAGGGCCACCACCAGTGACCTGGACGGAGCTGAGTGCAGGTGGAGACAGGGCCACCAGTGACCTGGACGGAGCTGAGTGCAGGTGGAGACAGGGCCACCAGTGACCTGGACGGAGCTGAGTGCAGGTGGAGACAGGGCCACCAGGGACCTGGACGGAGCTGAGTGCAGGTGGAGACAGGGCCACCAGGGACCTGGACGGAGCTGAGCGTGCAGGTGGAGACAGGGCCACCAGTGACCTGGACGGAGCTGAGTGCAGGTGGAGACAGGGCCACCAGGGACCTGGACGGAGCTGAGCGTGCAGGTGGAGACAGGGCCACCAGTGACCTGGACGGAGCTGCGTGCAGGTGGAGACAGGGCCACCACCAGGGACCTGGACGGAGCTGAGTGCAGGTGGAGACAGGGCCACCAGTGACCTGGACGGAGCTGAGCGTGCGGGTGGAGACAGGGCCACCAGGGACCTGGACGGAGCTGAGTGCAGGTGGAGACAGGGCCACCAGGGACCTGGACGGAGCTGAGTGCAGGTGGAGACAGGGCCACCAGTGACCTGGACGGAGCTGAGTGCAGGTGGAGACAGGGCCACCAGGGACCTGGACGGAGCTGAGTGCAGGTGGAGACAGGGCCACCACCAGTGACCTGGACGGAGCTGAGCGTGCGGGTGGAGACAGGGCCACCACCAGTGACCTGGACGGAGCTGAGTGCAGGTGGAGACAGGGCCACCACCAGTGACCTGGACAGAGCTGAGTGCAGGTGGAGACAGGGCCACCAGTGACCTGGACAGAGCTGAGTGCAGGTGGAGACAGGGCCACCAGTGACCTGGACGGAGCTGAGTGCAGGTGGAGACAGGGCCACCAGTGACCTGGACGGAGCTGAGTGCAGGTGGAGACAGGGCCACCACCAGTGACCTGGACGGAGCTGAGCGTGCGGGTGGAGACAGGGCCACCAGTGACCTGGACGGAGCTGAGTGCAGGTGGGGACAGTGCCACCAGTGACCTGGACGGAGCTGAGTGCAGGTGGAGACAGGGCCACCAGTGACCTGGACGGAGCTGAGTGCAGGTGGAGACAGGGCCACTACCAGTGACCTGGACGGAGCTGAGCGTGCGGGTGGAGACAGGGCCACCACCAGTGACCTGGACGGAGCTGAGTGCGGGTGGAGACAGGGCCACCAGTGACCTGGACGGAGCTGAGCGTGCGGGTGGAGACAGGGCCACCAGTGACCTGGACGGAGCTGAGTGCAGGTGGAGACAGGGCCACCAGGGACCTGGACGGAGCTGAGTGCAGGTGGAGACAGGGCCACCACCAGTGACCTGGACGGAGCTGAGTGCAGGTGGAGACAGGGCCACCAGTGACCTGGACGGAGCTGAGTGCAGGTGGAGACAGGGCCACCAGTGACCTGGACGGAGCTGAGTGCAGGTGGAGACAGGGCCACCAGTGACCTGGACGGAGCTGAGCGTGCGGGTGGAGACAGGGCCACCACCAGTGACCTGGACGGAGCTGAGCGTGCGGGTGGAGACAGGGCCACCACCAGTGACCTGGACGGAGCTGAGTGCGGGTGGAGACAGGGCCACTACCAGTGACCTGGACGGAGCTGAGTGCAGGTGGAGACAGGGCCACCACCAGGGACCTGGACGGAGCTGAGTGCGGGTGGAGACAGGGCCACCAGTGACCTGGACGGAGCTGAGTGCAGGTGGAGATAGGGCCACTACTGACAAACCGGGAAGAAACACCCCACCAATGTCGCACTTGTCCTCGCTCTGAACACCCTGGGCTCTGTGGCGGGAATGTCTCTCCCAGGAGGGGACCTGCACGGCTTTGGGTCGGAGTTCGCCCTGCCCCAGGGCCGTGGCCGTCCTCGGTGAGCGGACAGGCTCACCTGCCTCTGCAGAGATGCTCAGACCCCTTATCCATTCAGTCCATTTGATTTGTGCATCAGACTGAAATCACCTCTCTTGGATAAGAGCCCCAGAGTGGGGGTGGCCACATGTCTCCGGAGCAGAGGGTGAGCAGGGGGCCCACGTCATCTGTTCACCCCTCTGGTGGGTCCCTGACATGTGTCAGGCCACCGGGCGGGGGCAGGGCGTCGAAGCCAGGGCAGACCAGCACTGTCCCATCTGGGTGTTGCGGGCCTGCCTGGCCGGAAACCTGGAGTGGGACCTGCTGCCCCCATTCCCTCCTCAGAGGTGCCCGCGACCCATGTGTCCATGAGGAGGGAGCAGACCCAGGACCAGACAGGTCATTGGGAAAGTCTCTCCTACAGCTGAAGCCCGCATTCCCGGCTGGGCAGCCAAGTCTCTGCAAACCAACTGCTTTCCAGAAGCTCTGCCCCCTACCCCCAGCTCTGAGCCTGTGGTCAACCCACCCGGGCATCTGCCCTCCTAGCCCCGAGCTCGCTGTGGCCCTGGGAAGCTGTGGGCACCCGCTCGGCCACCGTGAGCACCCCGACATCGGACGTTGGCTGCTAAGGACTCACAGCCACCTCCTCGTCCAGGGGCTGAGTGAGAGCCACTGTCCTGGAAACCCGCGCTGCGGCCACCCGGCCTGGGAGAGCGCGGCCAGGGTGACTGACCAGGCGGGACCAGCTCTGGTATGACTGGCGAGCCCCCGCGGGTCCGGCTGAGGCCATGTTCCGAGGGGACCGTCAGCTGAGCTCTGCCTGGCCCTCCTCACTTCCTTTCTCTTGAGGGCCCCCCTCATAAGTCATGTGGACTCGAACCCCCACCTCGGGCTCTGCATCCCGGACACCTGACCCCAGACCCAGCCCCTTCGTCTCCTTGGCTTTGCTGCCTCCATCTCCTCGGGGGAACACCGCCTTCTCCTCGTTATGAGCCGAGTTGTGTCCTAGCCCCAGTACCTCAAGGGGACAGCCTGTGCAGACAGGTCCATAGGGAGGTTATTAAGATCCGATGAGGTCACGGGGTGGGGTTGTCACAAAGTGGGGGTGAAGACTCACCCAGGCACGACCCTGTGGGGACACAGGGAGTAGTAGACGGCCGTCTACACGCCAAGGAGGGAGACCTCAGGAGGAACCAGCCCTGCGACCCCTGGACCTCCAGCCTCCAGGACAGAACTGTGGGGCAGCACGGGTCTGCAGCTTAGGGTCTGGAACTGCGGTGGCCGAGAGCAGACCCACACAGCCCTCCTCTCGGGGACGCTGGCTTATCCCCAGGTTGTCTGAGAGAGACAGGATAAAGCCTTCCTCAGGAACATTCTCGCGCATCTCTTTGAGATCACCTCCACCCGTCTGTCAGCCCCGTGCATCCCGTCCCTCCCAGCCAAGCAGCAGCTGCTTCACTTGCTCACCTTCGCGTTCCACGCAAACCTGGTCAATTCTCCGTCTCTGCTGTCAACTTAAAAGCGGGCTCGGATTGAATTCCGCCTCTGCCCAGAGCAGACCTTCCTCCCCCCCGCGGACCAAGTTCGGTAACAACCCAGATGCTATCGCGAACTGGCACAGGGCAGAACGAGATCCGGGCCGGGCCTCAAACACCGGCTCCATTCAGGTGGCCCTGGGGACAGAGACTGGGAACTTAAATTTCCTTCCATACAGCTGGAGGCTTCCTAGGAAGTCGCTGACTGAACACACCTCGCCCGAAAGATGAGAGACGATACTGAGCGCCAGGGAGGTCTGGGTTCCCGGGGGGCCCCTGATCTGCAGGGCCGGCGTGCCCCGAGACCCCCCTCAGGATCGAGGCTGCTGCGGGGCCCTGGCCCGACAGGTTCGTTGTCTGCTAGCGACGGGCCGGAGCTATCTGCCTGCCAGACACCGAATCTACGTGTCGGAACCGGCCACCATCCTCCAAGATGCGGGGTTTTTCTTGCTCCTTGAAATGGATCTTTTGAGATCCGTCCAGAGGAAAGGCTGTGGAAGGATGGGGTGCGGCGGGTACCTCGGTGAACGAGGCCCTTGACCACAGCGGGAACGAGACACACTTCCTTCGGTTACCTGCGAACGGCCGGCAGAGAAACCACCCATTTGTTTTCCCGGAGAAGGGGAGGAAGCGTCCGGAGCACGGCGGCCTGCTCCCCTGTTCTCCACGGTCAAGAGCGTTTCTGAAAGTGCAGGGCTCTCCTGCCCCAGCGCCCCAAGAACCCAGGGAGCCGCTTTGCATAGACTGCAGGTGGGCAGAGGGGAAGGCGAAGGTCACAGGAGGGGTCCTGACGGCCCAGCGCTCGCCTGTGGACAGGAGACGCCTCCCCAGACCCGACCTTAGCTACAGCCAGGTTGCATTTTTAAAAGGACGCTTGTGCATTTTTCTCCCTCGCAGGACTTAAGAGTCCCTTAAAAGACATCAAAAGTGTTTGGTGTGGATATTCAGAAGAAACGAGACCTTTTTTATTTTTTTTCCCCCAGTGTGGTTGCCTTTGTAATAACAGTCTTCTTATGTGCTGGATACTTATGTAACTTAAGATGAAAAGACATTTTATAGCCTCCTGGCAGAATGACGGGAAATGAGCAGCGTACCTGAGGCTCCCGTGTGCCTGGGGGGGTCTTTTTCGGGCCATGGGAAAGGGGCACTTTTGCACGGCTCCTTGGGACCAACCTCCTGCTTGGGGATATTTCCATGCAGGGACTTTTCCTGAAGGCATGTAAAAAATACCTCGGGTAATTGTGATGAGAGAACGTGATAGCCCAGTGGTCACGGAGACCCATTGAGGGTTTGCCCAAGAATTCGCTAAGTAACTGGTTTCTGAGTAGATTTGTTTAAATGTTCGTGTCCCTCTCTGATTTGGAGACATTAAACTGAACCGGGCAAGCTGGCATTGGAAACAGAAAGGCCCGACTCGCAGGCTCTAACTAAGCAAGTCGGCTCGCCTTAATGGGCCTCAGATGACCCAGCTAAGAAATGGGTCTAATTATACCCGCTGCGTCAGACCGTTTTGAAGTTTAATTAACGCTTGAAAATGTTTTGAGATCCTCGGGTGAAAGGAGACCGCAAAGGCAGAGTGTTATTACGGGGTCCAATGGGGCGGTTTCCTTTCTGCAATGAAATGCTGGGCCCCAGCTGAACTGTGTCCCTTCCAGCCGCAGTGATTCCTGGGAGGTCCCTCTGTCCAGCACACCTGCTTTCGAGCCCACCTAAGGTCCTTTGATTTCTATGGGCCACCGTGCCCCAGGTCAGTCATCGTTAGGCCTGAACCCACACCGTAGTCACACAGTTTCCAGGAAGGAGAGGGGTCGCTGCCCTCTGCTCCGAGTCTTGTCCATCTCTCCATCGTCACCGGTACCGTTTGGAGATGCCTGTGGTGCCCGCCACCCCTGGCTCACAGTGCTCGGACTCACAGTGGTCTTGCTTTTTTTTTAATTCCTCACCTGAGGATACTTTTCTATTTATCATCAGATAGAGCGGGAGGGAGGGAGAGAGAGAGAGAGAGAGAGAGAGAGAGAAACATCGATGTGAGAGAGCCACTTCGACTGGTTGCCTCCCGCACGACCCAACCATGGCCGGGGATAAACCGCAACCGAGGTACGTGCCCCTGACCGGACTCGAACCCGCGACTCACTGGTCCGCGGCCGATGCTCTAACCGCCGAGCCACACCAGCCGGGGCCCCAGGGGCCATCGTCTTCTCTTTATTCTTTCCTAAGGTAGTGAAGTAGACTGGACTGATCTCAGCGACACCGGGTCTCCAGGAAAGGGCTGAGGGGCAGTCACGTGTTGTTGTCGCTTGATCTGCCATCTCTGAGACGCGTTTTTTTCTGCCTGGATCGTGTCCGCCGGCAGGGGCAGTGGCCGGAGGATCTGTGTGGTCCGAAGCTCCCGGGCTCACCCAGGACCTGAGGTTGTATAATCCTGCTAAGCTATTTTCTCAGGGGTATTATGTGAAACTGAATAATTTTTATTTCTCAACTCTGAATGGCTGGAATGAAAGGGGTGCTCACCTCCCTCCTGTGGTCTCTGGCTGCCCCCTCTGCCCAGGACACTGGACCCCGATGGTCACTTGGTTCCGTCCTTTGTCCCACTCAGCTCCACGCAGACGCCCCTGCTCTCCTGGCTGCTCCCCTCCCTGGCGCTCTCCCCACTTCTCTCTCCGTCTCCCACCTGGCGCTATGTCAGCCCGGGATGGGTTACCTGTCTCCCACTGCGGACTGCAGTGTCCGCGGGGCAGGGGCAGCTGTCGAATTCACGGCTATGTCTCCAGCTCGATGACACTGCCTCACACACGCTGAGAACGAGAAATCGTGTTGGAGGAACAGCCTCAGCTCCCAGTGGCACTGAGCACGCTCCATCCCCTTAGCCCAGGACCCTCAGAAGGGGACGCAGAAGCAAAGGCTTAAGGGACAGTCCCTGGTGGGGGAGCGTGACCTGGGGGCGGGGTGAGCAGGGCAGGAAAGGAGAGAGAGGCTGCAAGGAGGCAGTATGGGAGCTGCGGTCGCTATGGTCGCTGGTCGCCCCAAGTCGTTTCCGGGGACTCGAGTGAAATGCATTCCAGGACCTTCCTCTGGAGAGGGGGACGGATCAGTCCCACCTTTGTCTGTCAGCTGCCACCCTCCACTGGCAGTCAGCCCACCGATGTTGACTTCCTAGCACTTCCAGGAAGTGGGGCATGAGTGCCAACCTGTGCCCACATCATCCTGAGAAGCCTGGAGGCAGGAAGCAAGGGGCACAGGCGGGCGTGATGCTGAGAGGTGTCGCTCGCACTTCTGGCCTTTGCTCTTGAGTCCGTGCCTTCCAGCCTTTCGGGACACGGCACCAAGGAACGGCCATTGTTTGGACGCATTCGCCACAAGGGCGAGTGAAGGAAGACCGGCCCCCAGTTCAGCTGGGCATCGCCCCTCAGCTGAGTAAGAGGCTGTGCCGGCGTTCCCTCGGGGTCACTGCTCCTGGCTGGTGGGGCTGTGAGGCCAGAACTCAAGCTTGTGTGCTCGGTGCTGTGTCTGCCCAGCTGTGGGGTGCGTCCTTGGTCCACGGCGTGTGGCAACGTCCTGGTGACAGCTTCTGTGTGTCCTTCGACGGGCGCAGAGCAGGCAAACCCAGTCAGCTCCAGGACAAGACGCCTTGCTATTCCCTGCAGACTAGCAGGGGCCCCAGTGTGACCCACTGACCCCCACGTGGTGAGCTGGCTCCCCCAAGGAATGGGGCCTAGTGAAGCGTCATCGTGTATCTCTGCTGCTGAAGGCTGGGCACCCAGCACACGCACCTGCTCTGTGGGCAGGCCCTCTGGTGGGCATCGAGTCTCCACCACTCTCTGCCCTCTCCCGTGGGTCCATCTGCGCCCTCTTCTCCAGACTGTCCCGGACCCAGTTCCGTTCTTCCCGAGCTCCTGGGCCATCTGCCCAGCCACCGGCCCGCGTCCAGGAGTCCGTGTACATTCTTTCTCCGGGACCTTCTCTCTCCGTGCACCGTGGACAGCCAGGCACGCTGCCTGACAGCCCCCACCCTCTTTCAGGGCCACTCCTCCATGGGGACCCACGTGAAAGACCTCAGTTTCCAGGCGGCATCGACACGCGGCGCCGGCCCGTCTGGGAACCACGCTTAAGCACCTCCCGCTTCCGTCACCTGGGCGCAGAGCGCACCCCCGAGATCACGGGTGTGAGCTGAGGGCCAGGAGTGGATGCCTCCGAACAGGCGGCTGCGGAGTCCAGGCCCTGTCCCTGTCACTCAGGCCTTCCAGACCTGCTCGCACCCGGCCTCCGTGGCTCCGTGCCCGTCGCAGCCGCTGCTATGCCTGCTGGAACCCGCCCGGGGAGATCTAGCGCCCAGTGCGCCGTGGACAGCTCCAGTGGCCAAACCACACGGTAGCCCACGGCCAGGCGGCCGATCTCTGCTGGAGCCAGGGCGTGCTGTGAGCACTTTTCCGTGGCCGGTAGCGTTTATTATGAAGAGCGGTCTTTGCTGCAGACGCCACGGGTCCACGCTGAGCCTCTCCGAGCCACACTCCACGGTGGGGCCTGCAGCCTGTCTGCTGAATCAATGTCCCTGGGGCTGGGGAGCTTGGACCACCACCCCCGCCCGCTGCCGAGCCCGCTCTCGCCCTGGGTCCTACCTGAAACCGGCAGCCTTTCAAACCACTCAGTAAACTGCTTGAAACGAAATTTCCAGGCATGATATGTGTTGCCCCCAGACCCATCTTTCTTAGTAGTACGAGAGGCCAGCTGGGCCACAGATGGGCCCTTGGCTCAGACGGCCGTCCCACAGGCTCCTGAGGCTGGATCGGACCATTTCGTGGGCAGTAAACGCCCCTGAGTTTGTCTTCCACTTTCCCCGAATGCGCGCATCCTCCTGGGGCTTCGTGGGCCTGGCCGCTCCCCGCTCACCACACGTAGGGAGCAGACGCTGTCGGTGACGCCAACCAGCGCGGTCTGGAGAATCTCCAGGTGACTCTGGGCCCTGGGAGGTAACCTGTTGGCCCCCCTCCCCGAAGTCACCTCTCCATCTTCTCCCTGGGGAGCCCTCGCCCTCCTGTGGGTGCCAGCTGCGTTTGAGGGGACGTCCCCACTCACCGGCACCTGACCGTTCTCTCCTCTGTCTCTCAGTCGTTTTCAATTGTTCTGTGATGACTTTATAGGCGTCGAGGCCCCACCTGGCTGGAGGCTGCAGGTAGAGCGAAGAAAGCTGGTCCCGGCCTGCCCAGCCCGTCTTGGGTCGCGGGACGTGGGACACGGGACACGGCTCAGAGGAGTGCCCGGCCCAGGCTGCGGGGACTGCGGCACAGGGCACAGAAGAGAGACAGAGAGCATCAGAAAAGTCCCTGAGTGACATGGGAGAGGCAGCAGCACCCCCACCCCGCCTCGCTGAGGCCTCAGGCCCAGAAGTAAGGGGTCCCAGGATGGACCTGCCTCCCTACCTGGAAACCCTCAAAGCTATAAAAGCCATAAGATAGGACAACAAAGAAGCTTGGAAAGTTCCTGTTCTCTCCGCCACACACGCCCTCAACCGAAGAACAACTGCAGGCCCTGTTTGCCCCCGGAGGGCAGGGCGAGGGCCCGAGCGGCCGGGCCGCTGCCGGTGGAGACGGAACTGCCTCGGCCGGGACGCTGCGGTCGGCTGTCCAAAATCAGCCCGTCTGCAAGTAGGCAGGTGGGGTGCGCCCCGTGAAGATAAAGTCCTGATCTGGGAGTTTAAAGAGGTTGTTTAGATGTTTTTATTGAGTGCAAAACCAAGAGAATGGGGGGGGGGACTTAATTAATAAAAATGTGACTGAATTAAGTCAGAAACAATGACGGGATTTGAAAGTCATCGCCTCCTTGGAGGTTTCTACAACAGACTTTACAAGCTGGTTGTCCTTCTCCTTTTCCGTGTCAAACCTAGCTCAGTGAGGAGCCTTCTAAATCGCTGTGCACCACATAATTGTCCATTCCTGAACCATGATTGTCCTCGCTCACGGGCGGGCGGCCCGCTTCCCACGGGGGAGCCCCCGACACGCGCCGCCGGGACTCATCGGTGCGCATCTGCAGAAGCCGGTCAGTGGTGACCAAACCCCCAAGGGGTGCGGGGCCTCGGGCGGAAGACCTCGTGCTGTTAGCCTGTCTCATCGCTCAGTGGCCCCTCTCCTGTCCCTCCGCCACCCTTCACGCCAAAATGTGGAGGTGGGGTGAGAAAAACCCCATCAGTGGCGATGGCACAAAAGAGGAGTCTATGGGCTGAAGTTCTGTGTCCCTCAAATTCGTACTTTGAAGCCCAGCCCCCCAGGTGATGGCGTCAGGAGGTGTGGCCTTTGTGAGGTGACTCAGTCATGGAGGTGGGGCCCCATGAATGGGAACAGTCAGAAAAGTAGCAGGTGCCGAGGAGTGTGAGGGTCCAGACAAACTTGGAAGGTCCAGTTGGAAGGACCTGCTGATGCTTGGACCTGGGGTTTGAGGGGACAACTCCGGTCAAGGATGACCGCAAGTTTTGGGGCTTCAACCCCTGGAGAAATGGGCTTCCGCCCGCCAGGATGGGGACCCGGCAGGATGGGGACCCGCAGCTGAGGAGGGGGGGAGGTGGGGGAGGTCAGGAGTTGCGGACGCCTCTGAGATACTAAGTCTGGAACGTGTGCTGGTGGCCAAGCAGATGCCACACAGCAGCCCATGAATGCAGGTGGGGACCGAGGCGGTGTCCTGGCTGGACAGAGCGCCCCGGGGGTGGCCAGCATCGAGCTGGCCCTGAGCCTGGATGGGGCTCGATGGAAGAATGACGAGATCTGACAACAATCCTGGGAAATGTCAGTGGGCTTGATTGGTGTCGCATGAGAGAGGTTTGGGGAGGTTTACACAAATCTGGGACGGGAGGGGCTGCCTGTTTTTGGTCCATCCGAGTCACCAGTGAGGGAATTGAGCTCCTGCCACGCCAGGGGTCCCACCGCAGACTCCTTCCTCCGACCCCCACCCTGGCGTTCGGGTGCCACCCCGTCAGAGGGTGCTGTGAGAGAACAGGTACGGGTCCTTCCCACTCTCGAAGCGCCCCCCCATTGAAGTGAAGCCCCCGTTTTGTCTACTGGGCCCAGCCCCTGAAGCACACCTTGGTCCCCCGCCCCCGGCCCTGGAGCCCTGTCCTCCCTTTTCTAAACCAGAGCGAATGACCCTCCCGGGGTCCGGGAAGCGCATCCCGGCCGAGCGATGTGCTTGCCCTCAGGAGGGGGGGCAGGAAGGGAAGTGACTCACCCCCGCGGCTCCTGTAGAACAGCGAGACCGCAGGTCAGCGCGTTGCCCTCCACACGCGTTTGCCCACCGAACCGCGGAAACTCCGTCCTTCAGGGACAAACGATTCCTCTGCTCCACGACTGTGACGGGGCACAGAAAGTGGGGTGCACGGTGGAAGGGACCCAAACAGACTTCTGAGCCAAAGACGCCTGGAGTCGTGCCGTTCAGCCTCCACCAGGGCCCCGGACCCAGAATCCACGGCAGGGAGGGAAAGCAGCAAAGCCCAGCCGAGCCGGGGGTCGGCAGCAGGCCCACGGAGGGCACCTTTGCAGTGTTGACCAACGAGCATGGTCACGGTGACAGGGGTGACTTCGGGAGATTGTGTGGGGACTCGCCCCACCCTCTGGAAGTAGGCTGGCCGGGTGGCTCCGTCGGTTGGAGCATCGTCCAGGACACCAAATGGTTGGCGGTTCGATTCCCGGTCAGGTTGTGGGTTGGAGCTCGTACGGGTGGCAACCAACTGATGTTTCTCACATCAATGTTTCTCTCTCTGTTTCTCTCCCTTCCTCTCTCTCTAAAATCAATAAAAACATATCCTCAGGTGAGGATTTAAAAAAAATTAGTCCTTAACAAAGTGTTTATTTTAAAGTTTGAAATACAAGCAGACTCTCAGCACTTTTAAAAAAAAAAGAGTCTACAGCAACCAAGCAGGGTTTACTCTCAAGAAAAAGTTGGTAGCAGCCAGCAGGGAAATGAGTTATTATATTAGCACGAGAAATAGTAAAAGTTCATTTAACTGCCTCAATAGACGCGAAGGAGACACTTGAAACAATTCACTATTCGAAAATTCGTAGGACAGGTTTTATCCTAAACATAATGAAAATTGTGGATTTAAACCCAAAAGCCAATGTTACTTAAGTAATGAGTTCTCAGCATTAAAACTCAAATCATCCTGCAATGTTCCCTGTTTTAATATAAAACTAGAAATATTGGTGAAAGTTATCTACCATGAGAAAGAACTAACATATAAATGTAGGGCTAGGGCCCGGCCGTGTGGCTCAGTGGTTGAGCGCCGACCCATGCACCAAGAGGTCGCCGGTTCGATTCCCGGTCGGGGCACATGCCCGGGTTGTGGGCCTGATCCCCAGTGGGGGGCATGCAGGAGGCGGCCAGTCGATGTTCTCTCTCACCGATGTTTCCATCTCTCTCTCCCTCTCTCTCTAAAATCCATAAAGAAAATAAATAATAAAGAAATGCAGGGCTAGAAGGCATGACGACATCAGTTTTGTTTTAGTCATGACTGCCAACCTCGGGGGGCTGCCGCTGAGTGAATTCCTTCTGGACGATGTGGGACATGGGGAAATGTTTATCAACAGCATCTTAATGTCAATATCGTGCAACTGGAAAATGCATGCAAAATAAGATTTTTTTTTAATCCTCATCGGAGGACATGGGTTTTTTAAAATATTGCTTTTAGAGAGAGAGGAAAGGAGAGAAAGAGAAACATCGGTCAGTTATTGATCAGTTTCCTCCCGAGCGTGCCCCAACCAGGGATCGAACCTGAAACCTTTTGAGCACCCAGCCAGGGCAAGAGATTTTCATAGCAATTAAAAAGTCAAATAATTGAGTATCCATTAACTCGGGGACCCAAAACCCTAACTCAAAGGCCATAATAAGACCCTAATAGGAGAAAAAAGGCAAAAAGCAGAGATTTCCTGCTCCCCTTCGGACGAAGAAACATAATGAAGATGACCAGCCGGTTCTGGCCAGCGGACAAGAGCCAGTGGGTAAATAATTTTTAAAAAACTGAAATCAGCCATGGTGGGAGCGTTTACACCTTAGAAATAAGCAAAAGCCGCCAATCAGGGCTTTTCTGTCCGGAGGGCCAGGTTCCCGACACACGTCACATTTGGTGAAGGCAGATGTGTTTTACAGGTACGTGATCCATTGTGAAATCCCAGTGTTCCTGTTGGAGAACGCGTGTGAGCTTGTGCACCTGTGTGCCCCTGCACACGCGTGCCCCTGCACACGCGTGCACCCATGCGTCCATGAGGGCATGGGTGTGCTCACTTTAAAATGTAAAAAAATTTTTAACTTGTATGTAAATACCGAGAAAAGCCTGAAAAGATTGACAAAAGATATTACCAGTGCTATCTGGGTGGTGATATTACTTAGTTGTTTTTTTTTTTTTTCTTGTTTTTGCTCAACTTTATTTTCCATGATAAACATGTATTACGTGCATAAGGAGAAAACACACATTTTATTTTTTTCAGATTTATTTTAACAAGCTAGAAGAAAATAGAATAACATCTTTCCCATCTGTGGGAAGGAAACAAATTCTGACTAAAAAAAATGGAAACATCTCATTGGAGACCAGACGGCGGGGTTTGAGTACGTGAAAAAAGAAAAATTAAGCCTATTATGTAATCATAGTCATGATAAGATAGAAAAAGAACGACAGCGCTGGGCAAACGTGTAATAAACGTAAATAAAAGGCACCTCTCTGTGTATACAAAGTGTTGCTATAAAATACACAAGATCCATGTCCAGTTTCAATTTCCTAAGTGATCAGAGAAGAAGATACAATTTATACACCAGAAAATCCAGAGAATAAACCATCACATGGACAAATGCAAAGCTTCTTCACTCGCAATTAAAGAAATAAATGCTAAATAATACGACAGCATCATTAGACCCCCGTGAATCCAGCTGAAAGAAACAAAACAAGACCCTGTGTGGGAGAAATTTTAAAAAAATGGTACCTTTCCACATGGCTGGGGGCCTGCCACAGCCTGGGTCTGTCCCGCAAATATTGTCACAGCCTTTTTCATCTTATTAGGGAAAAAAGACAAGCTACTTATATGTTGTTGTTTTAATATTTTTTCTTGATTGATTTTACAGAGAGAGGAAGGGAGAGGGAGAGAGAGCTAGAAACATCGATGAGAGAGAACATCAATTGGCCGCCTCCTGCATGCCCCCCACTGGGGATCGGGCCCACAACCTGGGCATGTGCCCTGACCAGGAATTGAACCGGCGACCTCTTTGTGCATGGGTTGACATTCAACCGCTGAGCCACACCTGCCGGGCTACTTCTACGTTTTAATATCAAATTAGGAAAATACGTTCAGAGGCAGTGTTTCCCAAGGAGCAATGTTTCTGGAACCCTGCCGAAAGATGTCAATAGATATGACAACAGGTGTTCTGTTGACAAACCAGCATGTTTCTGTCCTGCAGGACTTCTCAGTGCCTTTGCAAACATGCCCTAGGACTCTCCCAAGTATATAGTACTTACCCAGTGCATCTGACCTCAGAGTCTTTCTATGATAACTCCATTAACCACTCACAGAGCGCTAGGCGACTGGGAATCCGACTGAGATGAAGACAGTGTTTTGTATGAAGTTGCTATGTGCAAGAATGAAAACTGGAACGGCCTGAGTGTCCCCTGCCTGGGAGAAGTCATCCGATTTGGTGAGAGTCCTTTGAAGGCAAGTTTCCTCTCGTCTGCGGTCAGACACGCAGGCCACTGGGGCCTCTTGGTGAAGCGGATGTGCGAGGAGTGGGCAGGACTGGAGCCCCATGGCTCCGCACTTCCTCAGTGGCCATGCTCAGGGTCCCTGCTTCACTGAGAACGCCAACCGACTGCCTTATCGTCTCGTCCAGAGATGTTATCTGAAATCACATGTCCTGCGGAAGCCAGGCCGGACAGTTGGGGGCTCACTGTGGGGTGTCTCCCTGGACCTTTAGAAAGGGAAGGAACGGGAGCCTGGCTCCCCGACCGTGTGTCAGCTCGACTCACTGAGCCCTGCTTGGACCTTAGCTCAGTCAGGGTCAAAGCGTGCCTGTAGGAGCCCATTCGTGTCTCATTCAGCCTCCTACTCTGGTCTGTTGGCCTTCCGTTTCCTAGTGAGCATTCCTGTTTAAAAACATCCAATCTGCCCGGCCGGTGTGGTTCAGTGGTTGAGCGTCGACCCATGCACCAAGAGGTGGCCAGTTCGATTCCCGGTCAGGGCACATGCCCAGGTTGTGGGCCCGATCCCCAGTGGGGGGCATGCAGGAGGCGGCCAATCGATGTTCCTTCTCATAAATGTTTCTATCTCTCTCCCTCTCCCTTACTCTCTCTCTAAAATAAATAAAGAAAAAAAAAAGTCCAATCTTCTCCTAGTCAAATGAAGGGGACCCAGAATTCACCTCCACTTTGGTACCCGTGAGGGGGGAGGCTGAACAAAGAAAGAGAAATAAACCAGAGCATGGAAGATGACATCGACGCCGCCGTGTCCTGTGTTCATAAGGACAGCGGTGGTGAGTGCAGGCTAGGGGGACGCTGCAGGGACAGAGAGGACGGGACCCACGGCTGCGTGTCTTTTGATTCTTCCTCCCCATCTCCATCCCACCCGTCACTCCCACACCCCATCCAACCACTTCTATCCCTCCTCCCAATTTCCAAACATCTAAACACACACACACACACACACACACACACACACACACACCAGCTTGTCGTCTCAGTGGCCTGATCTGGTGACTTAGGAAGCAAGAGAAATACACCAAAGTGGTCACTAGCCAAAAAGAACCCATGTGTCCTGGGTGACCCTGCCCTCAGGAAGATCTCTTGGGACAAACCCCCGACCTGGAGTGGCCTGCAGGTTCTTCCAGCCAAAGGCATGCCTTTCCACCCTTCACTCCACTCTTTCCTTCATTCCTTGGGCCAGCACGGCGTGCAAAGCCCTGACTGTGCTCCTGCCTCACCGAGCTCGCAGTGTGGGACACAGGTAGTCCAAACACTGGTGTCGCACAGAGTGACCCTTCCGCCGTGTGCATTAGAGCTGGACGGTCGACAAGGATCTGAACTCCCGAATTCCCAGAGCCAGCCGCGGAACGGCTCTTCCCGTGGGTCCCGGAGACTCGGGAGTCGGGCCTTTGCAGCGCCGGCCTTGGTGGCCGCCTGTGGGGGCCGTCCGCAGCGTCTGGTCACAAGCGGAGGTTTGTAAGTTTATCACATTAACTGTGCCTGATCCCTGAATCCAAATTACAGGCCAAAGCCACAAAATTGTCTCCCAATCAGAGGCCTCTTGCTGAACGCCCCCACAAACACCAATCCCCTTAATCAGGCCGAGGGGAGGGGCCGGTGCTCCACCAGGGCGAGCGCGGTCCTCGTTCCGACTTCGAGTCCCTCGCAGCGGCCTTCTAATTTCCCATCCAGGGTCTTTAGAGGACGTTTTGTGCAAGTCAGAATGTCACGGCACACAGAACAGCAGCGATGACAAGTGCCCCGAGGGTCTGGGGCACCTTCTCGGGAGGACCTGGACGGTCAGCATCCTGTGTGTTTTCACCACCGTTTCCAAAGAGCTGCCTTTGCAGACAGACCCCCCCCACCTCTCTGTACCCCAGCTCTGCATCAGCACTCAGGGAAAGCTTTCTAACTCCCAAGACTGCCAAAGGGAAGTCTTCCTTGGGGCCCCTCCGCTCCATGAGCTCCTGGGAAGGCCGGATGGTGGTGGGAGGAGACGGAGTCACTCTATGTGCAACAACTCGACGTCAGCGATGTGTGTGGCACTGGAGGAGTGAGGGGCTGGTGCACAGCTGCGCAGAGCGGGCTTTGTAGGGGTCGGGGCTGCACCTGGGTCCTGCATCGTAGGGGACATTATTGCAAAGGGCATTCTGAAAGCCAAGGGCAGAAATAGGGGGCAGGGTGTGCGAACGTAGGAGAGGGAGTTTTACAGGGAGGAATGGAGATGAGGGAAGGGACGGTGGCCTGGGCAAAGAGGGTCTTGGAATGCCAGGCGAGTGATTTTAGGACATCTTCAGGGAACCTTGGGAAGCCACGGAGGGTCCCTGAGCGTGGAGTGGCATCGCGAGGCGTGGGGAAAGGAGTTACATACAGCGCAGTGTAGCAGTCCCGCTGTAATCATCGGGTGATGATTATAATAATAGCTAACAGTTACTCTCAGTGGTGGCTCTACTCTGCAACATAGCTTTATAGTAAACCTTGAAGGTGGGTAATGTCCGCCCTCCAGCTTTGTTCTTCTCCTTCCATATTGTGTTGGCTGCTCTGGGTCCTTTGCCTCTTCATATAACTTTAGAATTGATGTGTCAATATCCACAAAAGAGCTTGCTGGGATTTTGATCCGGACTGCGTTGAATCTCTAGATGGAGCTGGGTAGAACGGACATCGTCACCGTGGTGAGTCCGCCTCTCCATGGACCTGGGATATCTCTCCACTCACTGAGCTCTTTGACTTTGTTCATCCGTTTTTTAGTTTTCATCGTATAGATCGTGCACCTATTTTGTTAGGTTTATACCTAAGTATTTTGTATTTGGGGGTGCTAATGTAAATGGTACTGTGTCTTTGGTTTTCAAATTCCGCTGTTCATTGCTGGTATAAGGAAAAGGATCAATTTCTGTATATTAACTTTGTATCCTACAACTTTGTTTTCTGCCCCAGCCTTTTAGTGACTCAACCCTTTCACTCTTCGCTTCCACTCAGCCCATTGGCTAGGACTTAGTCCCACAGCCACACCCAGCTGCAAGGGAGGCTGGGGAAGGTAGTCTTTCGCTATGTAGGAAGTGCTCAGTTAAACATTCTATTTCTGTGGAAGAAGGGGAATGGATATCACAGACACTGAGTGATGGCTGCCACACAGTGTCCTCCCCACGCATGTCTCCCGTCGTGACTCGGTCTATACAATGCCCCTGCCAGGAGTCCAGGGTGGGACACTGTTAGGTCTAGCCTCATTCAAGGCGGCCTTATCTGTCCTGGTAGACAGCACTAACCACTGATGCAAGCACACACACGTGTCTCCCAAGAACCACATGGCTTCTCAGAGATAATGTAGTCAAAGTCCGTGTTAAGGAAAGACAGCTGGCCCACGGCGTGTCCCTCAGCACCAGCCCAGCTGGCCACAGAGGAGGGAGCGTTTCACAGTGTAGGCTGGTCTGTGGGTTCCCACGTGCATTTTCTCCGGCTCCAGCCCATGCCCTGCGTCCTAGGAGGAGAGTCGGGCCTCCTCAGCTCCTGGGTGGTCACCACTCAGTGATGCGAGGACCTGGCTTTGCCTTCAAGCGGCATCCTCCTGGGGCTGGTTAAACCCTGCCCTGAACACCAGCCGCCTCCTCCTCTGTGTGCTGAAGGGGAGGTTGGATGAGAATCGGGGGTCCTCCTGAGCTGGTCACTGGGGTCAGGGCTGGGCTGCTCCTCCACCGTGGAGACACCCCCACGTGGCTCCTGCACGATGAACCACAAAGGGTCTGGCTCAGGTGCTCCGAGGACAGCCGGCGGGGCTGGGGGCCTGCAGAATACCGGGGTGTGTTTGGAGTTATTTCTGGTTGCATTCTCTTTTTCTGGCTATAAGATAATATGTGTTCATAAGAGAATACAATATGTGGAAAGCACTTAACGGAACATAGACTGAGGGGAAACATGACTCTTATCACCCCACAGTCTCCCTCCTTCCATCCTGTCCCGTGTCCGTGGAACCAGCTGCCTGTCCTGTGCGTGAGCTGCTGATGTCCGTCTGCGCTGCCATCTGGCTTTCTCCGCTAACATTCTTCCATCCTCTAAATGTGCCCTCAGCCACTGTCCCCGCCGTTGGACGTGAGACGGCTTCACGGGCAGATCCTGTGCAGATTAACACCTGGCTGTGACGTCGCAGCTCTTGGTTCAGGTTGCAAATGTGCTCAGTCCTGGTGCCTTCCTCCTCCTAGTTGTGGTTGCGAGAAGTAAAACCCAACACTGGTGGGTTTCAGCAGAAGAGGAAAACCGGGTGGAGAAAGCCGGCAGCACAAGGGAGGTAAGGAGCACGAATCGCAACCCAACCGCACCCCGGCTCCTGCCCCACGCCCCCACCAGACCCTGCCGTGGCCCCACCCTGTCCCTGGACCCTGTGGCCTCTCCCGTGCGGCCTGAACCTGGACACCCCGCCAGTCCTACACCGGCAGGACTCTGATTCTGTCCAGGACTGACTCCCAATTCCAAATCCCGGGTCAAGAAAGAAGAAAAGATGGAATGTGTAAACGATACTATTTATAATGGCATCCAAAAATCAAATATTTAGGAAGAGATCTAATGAAAGATGCACAAGACACACACGCACACACATGTGCACACCCACATGCACACACACGCATGTGCTCACACACAACGCGATTAAAGACTAAAGAAATGAAGGGATGCACCCTGCTCATTGAATGACTTGGTTTGTAAAGACGTCGGTTCTCCCCACGTTGGTCCATGGTGAGCTACAGTGTCCATCAGTCCCAAACCCCGCACCGTGTGTGTGAGCCGGCCGCGTCATGGATACGAAGATGCAAAGAGCCAAGAATGGCCGAGACCATCGTGATGAAGAAAGGGGAACGTAGACACCACACACCGAGTTAGTGTCCTGTTGCAATCAGTAAGACGGTGTGACAGAGCCCGGCTGGTGTGGCTCAGTGGTTGAGCATCAACCCGTGCACCAAGAGGTCGCCAGTTCGATTCCCGGTCAGGGCACATGCCCAGGTTGTGGGCCCGATCCCCAGTGGGTGGCATGCAGGAGGCGGCCAATCAATGTTCTCTCTCATCGATGTTTCCATCTCTCTCTCCCTCTCCCTTTCTCTCTCTCTAAAATCAATAAAGAAAAAATAATTTTTAAAAAAATAAATAAAAAGACAGTGTGACAGGGACAGGACTGGAAAACTGACCTGAGAACAGGACAGGAAATCCACACAGAGACCCACAGCTGCACGTCCCCCTGACTGAGGACCGAGGCCCACCGTCGTGCTGGTTGGCTTGGCTATGCACGTGGGGAGAATGGGCCTCGACCAGACACGGCGCAGTTCCAGGGGCTGGCGAGCCAGGAGAGAGATGAAACGACAGACTGCGCCCGGCTCTCTGCACTTCGGCGCCTGCGCCTCCTCAGCCTGGACGTCCCACAGGTGCCACAGCCTCCAGCACGAACCCGTGTCCCCAGCCTGCCCCACTCATCACGTCCTTGTGTGCCCCCACACACTGGTCTGGGGTGGTCTGTGTAATCAGCGGCGTGTGGCAGAGTGGTGCGGGACACCGGAGGCAGGGAGGGGACTGAGTTGTTAAACCGACTGAGGCAGACGAGTTTCTTTAGCTTTCTGATGCTGTGGTTCTAGCTCTGGGCTGCTGGTGGCTGGGGCGGAGGAGACACCGGAGGGCCACCAGCCGACCCCCAAGGCCCTGCCCGCACAGGTGCCCAGTGCCGAGCGCTGCACCCCGGGTGAGCCGCCGCCGAGGGCTCCGCAGGCCGACGGAGACTGGGGAGAGGGAGGGAGGACTCTGGCAGAGCCGACACACCCCAGATGCCCGTGCCGAGGCCCCTGGGAACCCCCTCACCCACCCCAACCTTCACAGCGCATCGACCTCGGCAGGCTCATCGGGACACTGTGTCCATCCCGGGTTTCTCCACCTCACAGCAAAACAGTTTCTCACGCATCACTGCTTACGGTTCCAGACATGTCGACCTCCTTGTGGAAGGAATGGGAGGAAAGACGAGAGAAACCGAGAACAGGAGGAGGGCGAGGAAAGAACTGCGAGGCAGGAGGGGCGAAGTGGCTGAGAGGGCCTCACTGGAAGTGTCCAGGTGTGTCCTGGTGCCCGGGTCCCGGAGAGCTAACCCCCACGAGGTCGTCCTCGGCTGGAGTACCCGCTCAAGACCAGCCCTGCTCGGCAAGAGAACCGGACCGTGTCCGCACAAAATCGTGCTTGGTTCTGACGGCCAGAACACGGCACCGCCCGGACGTCCACCAGCTGACGGGTGGGTAAGTAAAAGGCGGCCCACGCACACGGCGGGATCTCACTCCGCCGTGGAAAGGAATGAAATACTGATCCGGGCTACAAATCCTGGATGCTCGGTGAAAGCAGCCAGGCACAAAAGACCTCAGAGTGTAGGATTCCAGGTAAGCACAGTGTCCCAAACAGGTAAATCCAGAGACGGCGCGCGGATTCCGGGCTCCGGGGCTGGGAGGAGAAGGAATGACTGCCAGCGGGCTTTCTTTCGGGGATGATGAGCATGTTCTAAACGTGATGCCGGCGGCCTCATTCTGAGAGCCACTGACTGTACACTTTACATGGGGGAACTTGATGGTATGTAAATCATATCTCAATAAAGCTGTTTGTTTTTTAAAGGTGAATCCTGCAACTTCTAGGTGCTTTGTAATTTGCCTTTTCCCCCTGGGTTTTAGAGTGAGACAGAGCCAGAACGCGTCCCAGCTCTGCCGGCCTCAGTTTCCCCCTCTGGGAAATGGGGCTGCTGGGAAGATGAGTTAGAAGAGGCTGTGCAGGTGGGAGGTCTCAGTAGGCAGGGTCACGTGATCACTCCCATCAGCGTCACGGCTCTTTGTGGCCCTGGAGCAGCCTGGGTGGACCAGGAGGGGCTGCCTCTCAGGGCGAGCTCCTAACTTTCCTGTCTGCTCACCTGCCCTCCCTCCTGGCCTTCCCCCCCCCCGCCCCGCCCCCACCCCCTGCAGGGCACTCACACCTCCCTCACCACCGGCCTTATCTTTCTCTCTTTTTCCAAACAGCCTCTGCTGCCCTGAGACCTGCATGGGAATCGCTGGGGGGTATTCTGAGCTTGGCCTCATCAGCCAGTAACCAAAGGGCAGGAGAAGGGGTGTGTGAGGCCCCGGAGGGGGCCTCCCTCTGGAAAAGCCCAGACCCATCTTCCCAGGAGCTGCTCCCGCGGGCTCCCCACCCTGCTCCGGCCTCCATGACCTCAGTGGCTTCCTCCTCGCAGGTGTGACTCCGACCTGGGAAGCAGTCCCTTCACCCAGGACAAGGTTCAAAGGAAAGCCTCAGGCGTTCTCCCCGCTGGCCCGAGGAGGGGAGCTGGGCACAGCACCCCGCTCGGCTCCTGTCCACCTCATTGGCAGCTAGAGAAGCCTTTGATTAAAAAACAAAGGGAGAGGTCGGTTGTGACCTGATGAAGTCACAGTTTCAGAGTGCAGAGTCGACGGTGGGCCTTTGCTAACACGGGCCGGACTTCCCTCCCCAACCCGGTCAACCTCTGTAAAGACCGTGAGGCCAG
This sequence comes from Tadarida brasiliensis, assembly GCA_030848825.1. Lineage (NCBI taxonomy): Eukaryota > Metazoa > Chordata > Mammalia > Chiroptera > Molossidae > Tadarida > Tadarida brasiliensis. The sequence goes on along the minus strand of CM061268.1, from coordinate 3,786,368 downwards.
CGCCATCATTAGCTCCATTCGATGGGCGAGGAGGCCGAGGCTCCGGGAGGGCCAGGCTGCCCCACGAGCAGGTGGCGGACTGGGAGCCGGGTCAAGTGTTCGGAGACGGCTTCTCGGGCGTGTCCACCTCCACCCTTGCCTGTCCAGTTTCCACCCTTCCTCCATCGAGGGCGAAGCCTTTGTCCTCACCCCTCCTCGGAGCCCTGGGCAGTCACCCTGCTCCTCCCTCCGGGAAGGAGTGCGCAAGAGGGGGATCGTGGGCGCCTGCGGGGGCACCTGCGGGGGCACCTGCCAATTGGGCCAGGAACTGTCATTTTAAAAAGGTGTGTTTTTTTTTTCCATGCGTGACCTCCAGTCTCCAGTGGGAAGCCCTGAGAGGACAGAGGCCACAGTGCAGTCATGTCTGGGCCCTGTCCCTCAGCCCCCGAACACCCAACAAACATGGCCTGACTCGGACCAAGTCCTTAGCCGTATAAGGATTTGACTGCCCACTGGGTGCTACAGAGCACACCCGTCTTCTCCCTCTCCCCACCTCCAAGGCCCGATTTCCACCGGGGTGCCGCGGGAGTGTTTAAAACACGCAGCACCCGACTGTTTAGTCAGGGCACTGCCCTCGTCCCTTAGCTTGTCACATAAAAAAATGACAGCGGCCAACACAATAGCCATCGGTGTGAATGAATCAAAAGTATACCTATTTGTTTTTGGCAGATTGGCAAAACGGCTACTTTCGGGTGGGCTGCAGAATGTTAGCAACTCGTTTGTGTGTGCCTTGAGTGCAAAACGGCTGCAAGTCGCTGCTCTCGTGGTTGAATGGTGACCCCCAGAATCTGTGCCCACCTCCTCACCAGCAGAGCCTGGGTACATGACCTTATTTAAAATAAGGTCTTTGCAGATGTCATCAAGTTAAGGATCTTGAGGTCACCCGGGATTATCCAGGTGGGCCCTAAATCCAATGACGTTCTGAGGACAGAAGAGGAGAAGACACACAGAGAAGTCCGAGGAAAGACAAAGGCAGAGAGCAAGGCAGCCACATGCCAGGGACACCTGGAGCCCCCAGAAGCTGGAGGGGGCAAGGAACGACCCTCCCCCGGGCCTCAGCCGAAGCCTGTGAGATAGTGTTGTTTCAAGCCCCCAGTGTGTGGTCCTTTGCTATGGCTGACTTGGGCTTTGCGGGGCCCAAAGAAGGGCTGATGCTCATGCTGGCGGGATGATCACTCAGCTCACCCACCCCACCCCACCGAGCTCACAGAATGGTGGCCTGCTGGCCCAGCTGCCCGCTCTAAGGTTGCATTTTGCTTGAAGGCTTTCCAGCTGGCGCTGCCAGTTTTGTCTGTGGTTAGAAGGTGACTAGCCAGCTCTGACTGGTTTGGCTCAGCGGTAAGAGTGTCAGCCCGCAGACCAGAGAGACCCGGGTTCGGTTCCCGCTAAGGGCACGTACCTCGGTTGCAGTCTGTCCCCGGCCCCAAGGGTGGCAACCACTCGATGTGTCTCTCTTACATCGATGTTTCTCTCTCTCTCTCTTCCTCCCTTTCTCCCTCCCGCTCTATCTGAAGATAAATGCAAAAGTGTCCTTGGGTGAGGATAAAAAATTTTTTAAAAAGAAGGTGACTAGACAACTCAGTGCAAAGGACTCTGGGTGCCCAGGTTCCTGGGGCACAGAGGATGTTCTCCAGCCTGGCAGGGCCTGGAGCCCTCTCTCCTCAAGAGGCTCCAACAGTACCTTCTGTTTAACCAGCCTCTCTGTTCCTTCCCTGCCCCCACTGCAGCAGGACCCCCAGGACAGGCTGTGTCCCAGCCATGGGCTGACGGTGGCTTCTTGACAGTGACCTCTCTTTGCTTCCAGCCTTGCCAGTGGCCCATGCCTTTGGCCAATTTCACCTTCGGTTGCGTCCCCTCTCCCACCTGGCAGAGAGTGGCTCCTTTTAGCCCTGGGCAGGGCCTTAGGCTCTGGCCTTTGACCGGCAGAAACCCTCCCTTTGATGTCTGTCCTTCACGCCTGCGTTCACACTTGTGCCTAATTAACGTGCTTCCTTTTTCAATCAAGTCTTTTACTCCTTTTGCAGGGCGAGAAGGGAGAAGATTATTGGTTAAACTTTTAAAAAATGTATGTATAAGTACATTCTAGGAGTTAAATCTCACGTTCGGACAGCTCTAGGAGAAGTCAGCAAATAAAAGTGAGTTTATGGACTATGAAGCCACTTTTAAAATTCTCTTTCTGAATATAAACTGAGATGTTTAATTAATGCCACGTCCAACACGCATCACATGGCCTTCACTCTGCACAAGAACAAGTACATGAATGAATACATTTCACAGGCCTTGACATATGCCAGACTCTGCTAACTGCTTCACGCGTATTACCTTAATTACTCTTCTCCTCGGCCTTGGGATGGCACGATCCTGCCCCATTTTACAGATGGCCACAGAGAGTTGCACAGCTACTGGCAGATGTAGGTCTGTGTGTGACACTCTTGTGCGGTCTCCCAAGTACGGTTGCAAACTTCCTGGCATCTTGAAGAAGTGACGTGAGTTCTTGAAAAGGTAGATTATTACCCGGATCAGCTTGGAAGGACCCGGGAATTGTTCCCACAGTGCCCATGACAGAGGAAGGTGCAGCCTAACAGCTCAGAGTGTGGGTCTGACAGTCAGATCATCATAGTCGCCAAGGCCGTGACCCTGGACAAGGTAACCGTGCCTCAGTTTCCTCACCCATTATGTGTGTGGAGGGGGAGTTGTTTTAAAGATTAAGTGCATGACAGGGACAGGCTTTCGGGGGGAGGAAGGAACACCTTGCAGGAGAAATGAGGAACTGAGGATAGGGACATGAGTGAAGGCTTTTTCTCCCTACCCTTCAGGAGCTCAGAGAAAGGGGTCTCCTTCTCTTACACTGGGAGGGGCGTGGCTGTCACAATGATGGGCTGGAGTGTGTCTCCAGCAGCCTTTTCTGCCCCCATCTCCATCCCTGCCTCCATGTGATGGTGGCCAGCATTCTGTCCAAGCCAGGATTCCAAGAGGTGACAGCGTCAGGAGGGGATTCAGAATTTCTCTGACCCAGCCGAGCCTGGGGGTCCCAGCGGGCCCCCAGGAGGCAGAGGCAGGCATCCTGTTGGTTAAGGGCGGGTGCTTTGTCTCCAGCTGCCCTCTGAGGAAGGAACCTGCAGGGCTTTTTCAGTGAGAGCCAGCTAACAAATGTTTTCCTGTGCACTAGGATTCCGCTTCCCAAACGCAGCATTGCACTGAGCCACGACCTGATTTTGATTAATAAAGAAAAGAGAAGAAAACTATCCCACAGCTGCAGCTCCTCTTCTGCGCTGTCACTGCTGGGAAGTAATAATGGTCACTGGTCCGGTTCGGTCACGTTCCTCAAATGGACAGTCACCTTATTACGGATAGCAGTGGGGCCTGAGCACCCTTCCAGCCTGTCTTTACAAAGAAATATGACATTGCAGCCGCAGTACTACTCTCCTTATTACGTTAAAAGGCAACCCCTATCCACACTTTGGGAGAGGGCCGGCAGCGCATCCTGGGAGGTCCGTACGCGCTCCGGAGCCGCGAGTGCGCGCCTTCTCTAAGCCTTACGGTAAGCGCGGCGCGCAGAGCAACCACGTGGCGGCAGAACCGAGGCCGGGCGGGAATGCGTGGAATGCGCGGCGCGGTCCCGCGCTGCTCCTGAGCCAAGGCCTGGGTTCCCGAAGCGCGCGCTCCCACCTCCCTTCTCTTCCCAGCCTTGCCGCAGCCCAGCCCCAGGCCCCGTCGAACGGACCGCAGGGACAGGTCGAGTCCCGCAGGAGTGTCCCGGCGAGGCTTGCGGACGGAGAGCGGCCCATTCGACCCCTCAAACCCCACGCGCCCAGAACTCCCCAGTGGGTCCAAACCCGTGTCCTGCCACCAGGCCCGACAGCACTAGGCAGAGGGAACCATGAGGGGGGGTGCAGGATGTTAGGTATGGACCCCCTCTCCACTCACATGAAAAAAGTTCCCCACCCCTTCTGGCAGTGTCAAGAGCCTCAGAACTCGGAGGGTCCCCATAATCAAGATCCCCCAGCCCCTTGCCCAGGCCGTCCCTCCATCCAGCCACCCCCAGGGCCATGGCGTTTCCAGGGCAGAACGAAGGTGACTGGAAGGCACGAGGATTCGGGGTCCTTCCCGCAGGCTCTGAGAAAGGGTGGAGGTTGGGGGCCCAGAGACAAGTCCTAGAGGCGAGGAAAAGGGCCTCAAGTCCTTCCTGGCCGGGTGGGGACGCCGCAGGAGTCGACGAGGGTCTTAGAACCGGTCCTCCTGGGGAAGGTCTTCCCTTTCCCACCCCGCGAGTCTCCGCAGCGGCTCCCTGCGCCCTCGTCCTGGGCGGGGGTCTGCTCAGCCTCAGGTGGGCCGCGGCCTTGCTTGCTTGGTTGGTCAAGGGAGACGCAAGAAGGACATGGCTCCCTAGGTCATTACCCCCACCTCCCGCCGGATTTGCCTTAGTTGGAAGTGGTTATCATCTCAATCTGGGCGCCCACTCTGCGACACTTGGTCAGCGACCGGCCAGGGGCCTGAGCCAAGAGGCCAGGAAATTCCTAGTGGACTTGGGGTTTCGTGTTGCTCAGGGCACCAGGCGATGCGTTTTCAGGGGTAAAGATCAGAGAGTTCGAATCTTCTTTCACCCCCAAAAGTGCACCTTCTCCCTCGGGATCCCAGAGGCAGGGGGAGCCAGCCCCCTCCCACACCTGTTGGGGTTTGCTTTTTAATTCTCACGCACACCTCACCCGAGGCCTTAAGAGGTGGGGAAGGGGTGTTCCGACCCCCAGCCTGCCATACCGACGACTGGGGTTCGGAGGAGGGGAGTGGTCGTGTGTGGCTGAAATTAATTGATCAGAGATAGAAACGCAAGTCTGCGGCTTGGGGCGGTGGGAGATGCGACCGCCCCGGTGCAAACCTGTAACTGTCCCGGGTGAGCGCCCGGGCCAGAGGCCGCTGCTTAGGGGCGCCGCGGGTCCGCACTGCCTAGCCCCGGCGGACCTACCGCAGCACGTGGACTGCCATGCGCGCCCCCAAAGCCAGCAGTCTGGGGGAAGGGGAGCCCGAACGCCCCCGGAACCCTGGGGCCCTCTTTCGGAAGCGTTTTTCTAGGGCGACTTAAGGACTTAACAATGGAAAACTCGCGGAACTGGAGCCAAGTCCTTTCAAGTCGCCGCCAGGTATGCGGCTGCAGGTGACCCCACCTGGGTGCGCCCCCCCGCCCCTGCCTTCTTGGGGGAAGGCGGGTGCCGGAGGTCGACACCCGTGTTAGCTCTCGATTGGGCCCTGCACCCCCTCCCCAGAGCCCCCTCGCGGGGCGGCGCGCAGCCGCGGTGCTTCCCAGGGTCGGCGCCGCGGCGCGCCGGTTCCTGAATGAACGCGCTCCCTTCCCCCGCCTGAATGAAGGTTCCCACAGCCAGGGACGGTGGTAAACGCGCTTGCCGCGGAATTCGCCCTCTCGGGGCCGACGGTCCGCCCCGGCCCCGGTCACCCTGGTTGGGGGCCAGGGACTGAAGAAAGCGGAAAGGTGATTTAAGTTACTTTTAGATTTCCTTTCGAACCAGCGTGGTTTCCCTACTGATTGGGCCTCCGGCCCTTTGTCTCCAAATGGTCACCAAGAAATAAGTGCAAAACACTGTAAATGAACCCAGAATTCGCAGTTCCTGCTTCGTGGTGGGTTTTTTTTAAAGCAGTGCAAAATTAAAACTGCAACAGCAAAGTGTGTGTTTTTTTTTAAGTTGTTTTTCTCTTAGGAAAAAAAACACAATTTAAATCAAAACGCACCCTCTCCTGTCCTAGAAGGAGCAGCCCTCAAGGGTCCAGGGCCGTTGGCCCCCTCGGGAGCCCCGGGGAACGCAGATCTAAGCTCCCTGGTGGGGGCTGGGCGGCCGGCGCTCCCCGGCGGGCCCCAAATTCCAGCGCCTCCCCCGCGGGTTCCTGGACGGCTCTTCACGCTCACTGGCCGGGCTTGCACTTTTGCGCCCGTCCCTGAGCGGGGAACTCAACGAAGTTCCTCGTTGAGATCTGCCCGGTCCGCCTAGTAACAGCGCCGCGCCCCCATTGGCTCATGCTAATTCCAGTTTCCTCTGCCTTGCTCCCGGGTTGGGGGGAAGCTCCCTCCTGGACCCGCAGCCCGTTTTGCCGGAGTGGGCGAGCCTCTTTATGCCCCGCTGCCCCTCTCCTTCGCTGGCCGGCCTCGGGCCGCGCAGGGGCGTTCGCGGGGCCCGGGCCCCTGAGCCCCCCGGGACAGGAGCCGCCTGGTGATAGCGCGCAGTCCCATAAATCACCCAGGCGGCCACCCGGTCGGAATTTTATGAATGAAAAATCAGCCCGGCCGCCCTCGTGCGCGGGCTGATGCTGCGAGGCTCCTGCGTGCCCCGGGCCAACGCGAGCGTGGGTGCCGGGGGAGGGCGACACGCAGTGGGTGCTCCTTGCTCGGGCTACCCACAGCTTCCCAGGCGTGAGCCCAGGGGTAGTTACCCTCCTGGACCCCGAATATTTTTAACCCTAATTCCTGGCGGGGGAGAGGACGCGGGAAGAATCAGCCCTGAAAGTGGGGGTCTCTGCCTTGGTGTGTGCGCCCTTTCGAGGAGGAGGGGGCTTTTTGTCCGTTTTCTTCGAGCCAATGTCCTGTTAGGGGATACGGTGGTCTGACGACACTAAGCTGTATTCAGAGGGAAGTAAATGAACAGTTTTCTTAATTTCTTAATTTGGGGCAGGTAGCGTAAAACTTTTAAAAATGTTAAGATTGGGTAAAATGTCCTTTTATTAAAAAAAAAACACTACAAAGACGGAATCTAATAATACATATTTTATGTGTTCTTTTATATATCTTAAGTTTGCAATAATATTGGGGACCCTCTCGTATAACCATGAACATGTATAGATTTTTGTTTAAAATCATCGGATCAATACCCCCATTTCTATAACTTATAATTGCTCTTATTTTTGTCAGCCCCTGCCATCCCCATCAGGCTCACGAATGCAGCCCCAGGGCAGATTATTAAGGTGAAAAGATGTCTACACCCCCAACAGAACCAATTAGGAAGCTTCCGGTGGTCTTGCCCCAGGCAAAGAAGCCACTAATATTTCCAGTGATTTATTTTACTTTTTAATGTAAAAATGAGACAGGACAGAGACCACTGTTTTGCTGCCTTCTACACAGGGTGTTCTTCTAGCAGTTAAATTGCTGGGAGGGGATGGTTGGGATTTGAGGACCCTCACAAGGATGGACTTGGCCAAGGTAGGAAGACAGCCGGCAGATCCCCGAAGCGAGGAGGACAGGATGAAGGAAATGCTGGCCACCATCTTGGGCTGCCGCTGTAATTTTCGGGCATTTATTTTGTTCTATTTTATTTTATTTTTTTGAGCAAGCGCATGCTGGGCTGAAATCTCTTAAACGTTTAGGGTTCCCCCCTGGTCATTTGCAACGACCCCCCTGTGCACCGGAATGAAGCCTCCAGCAAGGTTGCGGGCTCTGCCGGGTGTCTCTGAATGTTAAATGGTTCCTGAAATTTACACGTGTTAATGAAAATGAAAGGAGATGTAGACGCTGAGATTCCTTGGCCGCCTCGCTGCCCGTGGGTGCCCTCGTGGCGTTCTCAGAAATGCGCCCATTCTCCCGGCTCGGATATAGGGTGTCGCCAAGTCCAGGGTTCCCCCTCCTTGCAGTCTCCCCCCGGCTGCGTGTGGCCTGCCCGCCCTCCTAGTTGTCCCCCTCTTCAGAGCCACCTCCACCCCACCCCCCAAATCCCAGGGGACCCACTCAGGGCAACAGCCCCCCTGAACCCCTTTTCCCCGGCGGGGAGAAAGGCTGCCTCGGGGCGATTTGCATTTCTATGAAAACCGGGCTACGGGGGCAACTCCGCCGCGGGACTCTGCCCCTCGCCGCTCCCCGGCGCTCCGCGCCCGCGCCCCCTCCCCCTGAGCCCGCCCCCACCCCCTCCCATTCTCTGCGCGGCTTTGATCTCTGAACAACAGTAACGTCACACGGACTATAGGGGAGTTTTGTTGGAAGTTGCAAAGTCCTGGAGCCTCCAGAGGGCTGTCGGCGCAGTAGCAGCGAGCAGCAGCGTCCGCGCGCTCCGGCAAGGGGTAGAAGAACTCGAGGGAGCGCGGGGCGCAGAAGCTAGAGCCGAGCGCGGACCCAGCCCCCGACCCACCGCCCGCCTCAGGCCACCCAGCAGAGCCCCAGCCATGGCACACCAGCTCCTGTGCTGCGAGGTGGAGACCATCCGCCGGGCATATCCCGATGCCAACCTCCTCAACGACCGGGTGCTCCGGGCCATGCTCAAGGCGGAGGAGACCTGCACGCCCTCCGTGTCCTACTTCAAGTGTGTGCAGAAAGAGATCCTGCCGTCCATGCGGAAGATCGTGGCCACCTGGATGCTGGAGGTGCGGGGCTTCGGGCGGCTCTCTTAAGACCTCACTACAACTTGTTGCCCAAACTCACATTTTCTTGCCACTCATCTTCCCTTTTCTCCCCCCCTAACTTTGAAGTTTGCCGGGGTTGTTGCTGGGAATCATATTTTAAATATACAGATAGATAGATGTGGGTATTTTTTGAAGGAAGAGGGGGTGGGGGCGTTAGAAATACCCTTCCCTGGGGGGAGGGGAGCAGCCGGGGAGGGGTCCCTTCTGGGCAAGCCAGTGCCAGACGCACCCCAGTTGGCTCGAGGGTGCGGGCCGGCAGGCTGGGCGCCCTTTGTGGCCCCCGCCTGCGCCCGAGCCCCGCTGCGCCTCCTCCCCTGGCTGCTGGGCACCAGCTCCATGAGGAGGGGGCATGTATTTGATTTTTAAATTAATATCCATGGACACGTATGCAAGGGCCGCTCGTGCCAGTATTATGCGCCATCTTTGTTCTTTTATTGCAAAGCTAAAGTGTTTATTAATAATTGGGGGCAGGGTGGGGGCGGGGAGCGGCCGGCGAGGCGCTGGGGCCGAGGCGAGGGGCCGCGCGGATGCGGGGAACCGGCGGGAGGGGCGCGGGGACAGAGCACGGGCATTTTGGGGGGACCCCACTCAGGAAGGGGGGCCCTTTGTTCAAGCAACGAGTCCCGGGGCGCCCTGCATGGCCAGCCTGGGCCGGAGAGCACGCCGGGCTGCAAGGTCGCGTGGCCCCCAAGACGCTGGGGATTGACCCTCGGCTGCAGGATTCTCAGCTTGGGGGACCTGTCTGGAGCGAGCCGGAGGCTCGGGTCACATTTTCAGGCTTTCAGTGGGTTCCTGGGGGACCCGCAAGTATTTTTAAATAATTTTTGAAAGTGCGGCGTGGTGCCCTTGTGAGAGGGAAACAGCGCCCGCGCCCAGGGAGAAGGGGGGGCTCTAAGTTTGAATTCCTGGGGATCTCCCCTGAGCCTGCAACGAACTCCCGACCCCCGGCTCGGGTAAAGGGCCGCCCGGTGGTCATTTTCATGTTTTTTTTATGTACTCAGTTATTTTTTAAATATTTTTAAATATTTTTTGAAAAGATGACGTCTGGGGAAATGCGGCGCGGCGGCCTGGGACGCCACCTTTGTGTCTCGCAGGCGCTGCGAGCACGGCGCCCAGCCCCGCGGCCCCGCACCCCATTTGGTGCGATCCTGGTCCAGGCGGGCCCCCGAGCACCCATCTGGACCGGGGTCCCCGGGGCCGGCAGCCCGCGCACAGCGCACGCCGCTCAGCCTTGCCCGCTCCCGCTCCCACCGTGCCAGCCTCCCGGGACTTTCCCTTTCAGTTTCGGGGTGGGTGGGTACTGGGGACACTCGAGGGAGGGGGCGCATCAAGAGAAGCGTCTGACGCCCCCTACCCGACCCTCCGCGCGCTCAGAGACCCTCGAGCCGGGTGAGGGGCGCGGGGTCCCGCAGAGGGGGGCCCCGGGTCACGGCCCCGGTGCCCCAGCAGGTCTGCGAGGAGCAGAAGTGCGAGGAGGAGGTCTTCCCGCTGGCCATGAACTACCTGGACCGCTTCCTGTCGCTGGAGCCCGTGAAAAAGAGCCGCCTGCAGCTGCTGGGGGCCACCTGCATGTTCGTGGCCTCGAAGATGAAGGAGACCATCCCCCTGACGGCTGAGAAGTTGTGCATCTACACTGACAACTCCATCCGGCCTGATGAGCTGCTGGTAACCCCACCGACACCCGACACCCCGTTAGCCAAGGGACCCCGGGTGGGGGGAGGGACGGGAGGCCCTACAACCCGGTCCCCCCCCAGGAGCGGGCGGACCCCCGCCGACCCCCATCCCCTCCGCCCCACCTCACTTGATCCGACTCCCACAGCGTCTGCGTCCCTAGCGCGGTCGAAAAGTGGGCGGCGCGCGCCCTCTAGCGGCTACGGCGCGGGCAGCGCGCGCTAAGGACAAGGCCTTGCGCGTGTTCCAGGTGCACACGCGGGAGGTCTTTCTACTCAGCACTTGAGAACTATCATCTGAATAACGAGCGGGAGCTTTTTCCTGCGGCACCTTCGCTATTTTTTAAGCTGGGGCCTCATGTGGTACCCCATTTTCTGGATCCCCAGCCTCACCATCACTTCTCTCCAGGCCCGGGTCCAACTCGGCCCCCCTCCAGGAGTTCCCCTGCACCTCTCCTCATGCTTGGTTCCCCATCTCCACAGCAAATGGAGCTGCTGCTGGTGAACAAGCTCAAGTGGAACCTGGCCGCCACCACCCCGCACGACTTCATCGAACACTTCCTCTCCAAGATGCCGGTGGGCGAGGACAGCAAGCAGATCATCCGCAAACACGCGCAGACATTCGTCGCCCTCTGTGCCACAGGTAGGGCACCTGGGCCTGCTCTCCCTGGGTGCTCCTGGTGGAGCTTCTTGCCTCCTGCCTCAGTTTCCCCACCAGGCCCCGCCTGTTCTCAGAAGTGCTCCTCTTCCCCTGTTCTGTTGAGCGGAGGGCTTGGGCTGCTGTTGGGCCTGGTGGAGGAGGGTGTCATCCTCCTGGGCTTGGGTGGCTGGTCTGCCTGTGTCCGGATGACCTCGGCTTCTGCTCCCCACACCCCGCAGGGGCCACTCCATGCTAAAAGGGGTTTACCTTGGCTGCTGCGCCAGCCTCTCCCCACCCCTCCCCAGTCCTTTCCTGTGTCCTCAAGGAGCCTGAGCCTTGGGGCCCCCTCCTGGCCTCTCCCAGGCTGGGCCACCTGCCAGGGGCGCCTACAAGGGTGGGGAGCCCAGGCCGCCAGTGCCTGCACCACGTGCTCTGGGCGGCCAGCGTGGCCCTCCTGCGGGGGCGGCCACCAGAGGAGCCTGGCTGCCTGAGGCCCTGCTAAGGGGCGCTCAGCGGAGCCTCGGAGCATCGGGAGGGGCTTTGGAGCTGCTTGCTGCTGTGGGTGGTGTCTGGGGCAATGTCCCCCACCTCCATCCCGGCCCAGGCCCCCCGCAGCAGCCAGCCTTTCAAAACCCAGGGTAGACACACACACACACACACACACACACACACACACAATGTCGGTTCCAGCTTCCCCCAGCCCCTCTCCTGACCCCCGTGACCTCTTCCTTCCCTCCCTGGAGACCCTGACCGTGGGACCTATGCCCCATCCTGGCTCAGCCATAACATTTCTTTGGGGCTTACTCTAGGCAACCTGAGGGCCACACTTGATCAAAGGGGGAGGCTGGCCCCCGGTGTCTTCCAACCCCCTCCTGAAGGGGCAGAGCCCCCAGCCTGGCATTTCCTTGCACCCTCCTGGTGTCCGGATGCTCTGGTGACTGGTATTTCTGGGTTAGGCCAGAGTTGGGAAGATTCTGCTGGCCTCCCCACCCTCCTCCAAGTCCTTCCAAGTAGGCGTGGGGGTACGGATGGAGAAGCAGGGACATTGCTGGCCTGGATGGACCTGAGGGACGGGGCACCCCCTCCCCAGGTGCTCCAGCGCTGGCCTGTGGGCACGGGTGGGGAGCCTCCCACAGGCCGGCCCCTGTGGCTGGGGCGCCTCAGAGGAGAGAGGCCTCCAGAGACTTCCAGGCAGCCTTTTATGGAGCTGAAAGTTGTTTGGAAAAACAGCAAAGTTTCCTGGAGATCATACGAGGAGTGGGGGAGTGGTTCGTGCACACCCTCCCCCCAGGAGAGCGGGGGCAGCCTGCAGCTCCCCCTCCCCCGAGATGCCCGGAAAGCGGGGTGTGTGGCCTGTGAGTGCTGGCAGCGAAAGGAGCGATCCTGGCGCAGGCGGCAGACTGGCTTCGGTCCAGCAGGAGCCGCCACAGCGCTGGGCCCAGCAGGCACCCAGCCTTGCGCTCAGATCCCCAGCCCCCGCAGTGACCCAGCTTGGTGCAGACAGTAGCTCCAGGGTCGGGCCCCACACTCTGGCCAGGCCCCTCAGAAGATGCTGGGGAACCTGGTCCAGACCGTGCCGCACCGTGTGGAGGTGACATGCAGCCATGCCCGTGGTCACAAAGGGACCTCTCAAGATGAGAGCTACCTGGAGCTCAAAAACCAACAGGCTGTGGGAGGTGGCGCGAGCCAGGGTCCCCCTGAAAGATGCCTGCGGGGGGCCCATCTTCCTGAACCCCGGCACGTGTGCACACGTCACCCACCTGGCGTCACCCACCTGGCGCTGGGTTTCGATTTTCCTTGAACGGGTCCGAACACGTGTGCACCGAGCCCTTTCCTTTTGCTGTGGTCATGCCGAGGGTGCCACGCCCAGCGCTCCGGGCTGAGGGCCCCCAACTCCCCCATTAAAATGCTAAATCACTGGCCGCCCCACCACTAATTCCTCAGGAGGTGTTAAGTGTCCTCTGACTGCCTCCTCTCCCGAGACAGGCCCCACCCTCCAGGAGTGCAGGGAGGCGGGCAGTGGGCCTGGCCCGGAGCAGGGGCCGCCCTCCCTCACTCGATGGGGGTTCCTCCAAAGTTTGGGGAGGGGGCGTGCTGACACCGTGGCGGTGGACAAAGTGGGGATAAGCGTTGATTTGGGATGCCGGCTGCCCTGGGTTTGGCCCCCCACGTGGAAGCCTGTTGGGGTGGGGGTGGGGAGAATGCCCGAGGACCTGGGTGAGGCTGAGGCTGGGCCCGGTGCAGGTGAAGGCCCTAGCGGATTGCAGGTGTCCGTCCCTGTGCTGGTGCAGGTTCTTAGAGGCGACGCCTCTGCTCCCCTGTGGGTTTTGTCATCTTTAATTTGAGTAAAGAAGCTACACGTTCAAAAGGCTCGGCTGAAAGGACGAGAGCGGGTGTCCCCCTCACGGGGTGCCCTCCCCAGGCCTCTGCTGTTTGTGTCAGCGGGTGGGACCGCCAGGGGCCGCTCGGTCCGTGCGCGAGTGCGCACGCTCCTGTGCCCGGTGGGAACCAGACCCAGGTGCGGGGACTCCGCGCTTCCTCAGCCAGGGGACGCTGTGCATGGCCCACTCAAGCCCCCTCGCCTCTCCCCTGCCGCAGACGTGAAGTTCATTTCCAACCCGCCCTCCATGGTGGCCGCGGGCAGCGTGGTGGCCGCAGTGCAGGGCCTGCGCCTGGGGAGCTCCAGCAGCGTCCTGTCCTACCACCGCCTCACGAGATTCCTCTCCAAAGTGATCAAGTGTGACCCCGTAAGTGATCTCGCACCATCCGGGGACCTGCCTGCTCTGGCCAGACACCCCGCGCCTGGGGCACTGAGGCCACAGCTCCCTGACGGGGACTGCTTCGGCTAGTGCCAGGGCCCCGAAGATGCCGGGTCGGGGTCACATGGGGGCGGGCAGCGGCCTGAGTTCAGAGTCACAGGACCTGTCACAGGCCAACCGAGTGCCGGCTTCACCCACCTCTCTTGGGGGCTCCTTTGGAGGAATAAGCACCTCCTGGAACTTGAGGACAGGTCCGGAAGGGTCCTCACAGGTCCCTGGAGACCGCCAGGGCTCACAGGAGCCGTCAGGTGCGTGCCCTAAAGGGGTGTGGATTGGGCCCAGTCGAGCTTTGCCTGGGTTGCAGTGTGAACCGACACTAAATAGATGCTTTAAAGGGGCCGCTGAGCCCTGGCCGGTTTGGCTCAGCGGTTGGAGCGTTGGCCTGCGGACCAGAGAGTCCCGGGTTCTGTTCCCGCTAGGGGCACGTACCAAAAAAATAAATAAAAAATAAAGGGGCTGCTGGGCGGTCTGGGGCGGTGAAAATGGGCCCAGTATGACAACCTTGTTTTTACGGCCCCCTCTAAGAGGCTGCAGCCGCTGAAGTCAGGGTCGATTGTGTCGTCTTTAAAAATGCCATTGTTTTATTCCCATTTTCTGGCTTTCCTTAAAGAATTAAAATAACAATGACAAGGCTTTGTGGCATTTACCGAAATAGACCAGAGTGGTTGGTGGGTCAGCTGTCTGTCTCTGGGAATGAGTGGCCACCTCGACCCCAGCCCAGCTTTGGCTGGGGACCCCTTCTGGGGCCCACCCTGGAGGTTTGGGAGGCTCTGGACCCCAGCCAGGTGCCAGCTCAACTGTACCACTCGGGGAGGGAAAGGTGTCGGGTGAGGCAGACACCTGCCCGGCCTCTGGCCAGCGGCACGTGGCTGCCAGCCTGTGTCCCCAGAGGACACGTTCTCGCCCAGAGACGTGGGTGCTCCCAGGAGGGACCTCCCCTGCCCCTGGCTGCTTCCGTCACTGCTCTCGGCGGCCACGGGGATGAGGTGCTCACCAGAAATGCAGCCAACAGAACGCTGTCCGCAGCGGTGGGAGATGGCCGAGTGACCCCCTTTCCACAGAGGCCATACAGGCCTCACAGCTAACGGACAGGGTGGGGGGAGTCTGTTGAGGCTGACATTTGTTAGTCTGGTTACCCAGTGACAAATGTCACCCCTCAGCAGTGGGGGCCTGGGTTGTCTGCCCTTCTCCAGAGCTGGCCCTCAGGGACCAAAGTCAGCTCAGCAGGGTGGGGCTGCGGGTCTGAGTGGGCTCCTGGGAGCAGGAGACGAGGGCCGCCAAGGGGAGTGCACCCTCTGTTCTCTGCCCCACCACCCCGCCCCGAGTCACCCGGGCGAGTCAGCCGTCACCCCTAAAGCTGCCCGTCGGGAGCTGGCCCAGGTGGGGGGGGAAGCGGGCCTCCGCAGTGGGATGGGGCTGTGTTGGGTGTTGAGTGAGTGGATCGAAGCTGACAGGTGGCCACTGGGTGTCTCTGGCTCCCCATCAGACCTGGGCCTCGGGTTCCCCCTCAGTCACGGGGCTGCACGGTGAGTATGAAGGACAGTGGGAAGCCCCGCCCTGGAAAGGCCTAGCGCTCTGAAAACGGGAGATCGCAGGGTCGCTCGAGCTGTCTGGCCTGGGTCCACTTTGGGGCGACACCCCCCGTGTCCGGCCCCAGTGGCTGAAAGTTCAGCAGCTTCTTCCCCGCGGCTGGGCTGTGACTGAACCCCCGTTCCTGTGGGAAAGGCGATTCTAGAATAGAAACCCCGGTGTGGCATCCTAGGAGCTGGGATGCCTGCAGCCGCCTGTCCAGACCCTGGCAGCCATGAGGTCACCCGGCTGTGAGAGAGGCACCTCCACGCTGCTGGGACATTTGTCCCTAGTGAGACCAGGAGTGAGTGGCCCCCGGACCCTGGGATTCCTCTTCCCTGTTGAAAATGTGGGGTGGTGGCCACGAGAGGCAGTCTGGTGTGGGTGGGCACAACACAAGACCAGAGCACTGTCCAGGGTATGGGTCCTGGTCCCCCCGGGCCACCCACAGTCATTCACCGTCACGCACAGCTTAACGCTTTTGACGGCCATTCACCACGGAAGGCTGGGTTCACCGCGGGGCTGACACGCAGAGGTTAGGTCCCAAAAGCAGGGCTCCCTGCCCTGGATCAAATGGCTGGACTCGCCCAGGACAGTGGCAGGGCCGGTGGGAACGGCGGGGCCGGGGATCAGAGCCCAGCGGAGGAATTCCAGCGAGAGGCCAGGGCCGTGCTGCTGGATAGGGACAGGCGGGGAGGGGAGGGGCGCAGGACAGGCGCGTGTTCGCAGATGGCCAGCAGCCCTGTGGTCTTTGGTTCTGAGCGGGGCCATCACTGCCCGGCTGGCATGTGGGCTTCTCGGGCTGGGGGCTGCTGGGGAGCAAACAGGGCCCCTGCTGGTCTGTCCTAGGGTTTGGGATAGCAGCTCCGAGGTCTGGGGTGGGGGGCAGCTTCGGACAGCCTCACTGCTAAAACGCCGTCCGGACTGCGGTGTTTGGGGGATGGCCCCTCACGGCAGGCCGCCTCCTGAGGACCCGTCTCCCTGCCGCCCGTCTCCCCAGGACTGCCTTCGGGCCTGCCAGGAGCAGATCGAAGCGCTGTTGGAGTCCAGCCTGCGCCAGGCCCAGCAGCAGAGCCTGGACCCCAAGGCCGCGGAGGAGGAGGAGGAGGAGGAGGAGGTGGACCTGGCCTGCACACCCACCGACGTCCGGGACGTGAACATCTGAGGGCGCTGGCGGTGAGGGAGGGGCCGGCCCCCGGTGCTCCCGGACGGACCCGCTCCCCTGCAGGACGGGTCACTTGACAGGAGGGAAGGTTCCTTCTCCTTCTGTGGGTTTTTTTTCTTTTTCTCTTTCTCCCTTCCATCTCTGACTTTAAAAAGTACTCAAAACTGTCTTTAAGAAAAAAAGGAAAAAAAAAAATAGTATTTGCATAAGCCCAAGCTAGAGGGGAGGAGGGTTGTGCCCCCAAAACAGGATTTTATAGCCCGTAACCGACTAGTTTTATGCGAACGCGCTGGCGTCTGTGTTTAAGGATAGGCATTAACACAAGGAACAAGTCTGCAGGGGGGCTTAGATTTGACTCTTTACGTGTTTAAAGCAAAAAAAAAAAGCATAAAAACTTTTCAACAACCCATGTTAAAGTAGCAGAGGGTCTGTAGGTAGAGAAGCGTGTCCTCGTGCTTTTCCGAAGGCGCACAGCTTTAAGGCGGTCGTAGGCACCCTGTATCTCGCTTGCTTGTGCATGTAGTCACTTTATCAGTCACTTGTACGTGTTTATCGTATCGCGAAGGTAGGCGTGTAACCTCTTCACCTGTCCATGGCTGACGGAACCTGTCGGGTAGAGTAGTGTAGCCGGGCCTCGCCGGGGGCTCCCCCTTTCTGCCCGTGGACCGACCACCCGAGCGGGTGTCGGGGCGCCGGCCAGCGCCGCCAGCACGGGAGCCGGCCCTCCGACGCCTCCTGCGCTTTTAAGGAGAAGCCGCAGTAGCAACGTCATAGATTCTATTTTTGTAATCCTCGTATTTTTGTAGTTACCCGTGTAGGAGACGCTGTCGCCCACCAGACCGGCCGCCTGCTCACGTCCAGGTGAAACCCACAGCGGGTCTGTCCCCTCTCAGTGTTCAGAACCGCTCTGCGTGCAAGCACTTTCGGTCCGGGAGCTCTGGGGAAGTTCTCTTGTCAGGCTGCGTGGGGAGGGAGGGGCGGTTTCCTGGGGGACGGCTCGGGAGGCGCACGCACGCGTGTGCGGGCAGGATCGCAAGGCCAGTGCAAGTAGCCACGGTGTTCGCGGGGGGTTTTGGAAGGCGAGGGTCCAGTCAAGGAGGAGGAAGTATGTTCTCACATTGCCAGGATGACGTCCCTTTTCCTGTAGCGAGGTCCAGGTTTAGGAACCCTTTGGTGCCAACTGGTGTTTGAAAGTTAGAGGCCTTAAAGGTTGACCTAGAGAATGCGTAGTTTAAGGGTTAGGAAGGTTTTTTAAACACTAAAATATATAATTTATAGTTAAGGCTAAAAAGAATATTTATTGCAGAGGATGTCTGTAAGGCCAGTATGATTTGTAAAGTCATGCACTCTCCCCTTGGTTCACACACACCGCTTGCTGCCTCCCGTGGGGCAGGTTCGGTAACACCGTTCAGAAGAGTTAGGTCCTTTTATACGAGGGGGGAAATCCCCAGACAAAAACACAGACACGGATTCGGCCTGTTTGGTGTTTCCCAACGTGATTCCATCTGAGAGGCATCAGAGATACAGGAAAATTGGGGTACTCGGATCAAGCTCGGTTTCAGCATATTCTCAGTCAGTGTCCCCTCCTTTGAGAAAGAGACGTGTTAGCGACCGATGGACAATTTGCACATCTTGGCTGTGTACCTTTGTGTCACTGATAAGTAGGGAGTGTTGAAGGCAGGTGGCGGGAGCCCGGCCGGTGCTGGGAGGCCGTGGGGGAGGGGTGGGGGCAGGCGGACCCCGGGACAGCTGCACGCTCCGTTTCTCATCCACTCGCTGCTACGATGCCTCCCCGTGCGGTCTGGAGACACCCACAGCGCTTCTCTGTATTTCTCACATTGTTTTGCTGCTATGGGAGGATCAGTCTTTCTGTTTTACGAAGTCATATACTGCCATGTTCTACTTTTAATTTTCTCATAGAAAAAAATGTATTACGGATGCCTTTTTTTTTGGTAATTTTTTTTTTTTTATGTGATCAATTTTGACTTAATGTGATTACTGCTCTATTCCAAAAAGGTCCCCGTTCCACGATACCTCATGCTTTGCTCAGCCATGTGTAGACCGGCGGCCAGGCTCTGTCTGGCCCGTGCCTCCAGACACGCGGACGAGATCCCCCGACGGGCCTGGTGGGGACGGGCGCCGGGCGGCGTGCGGGCAGCCGCCCGGCGTCCCTGAGGTCCGGCCCGTGTCCGTGTCCTTCCCCCGCGCCCGCTGCGCTGGACTCTCCGCCTGCCCTGGCATTGACCACCCTCGTAGTTTTTACGGCTGTGTTGTTTGCATATAGCTATGGAAGTTGCATTATTATTATTATTGTTACTGTAACAAGTGTGTTAACGTGCCGCTGTGGTGCTGTGCCCTCAGCAGGGGGGGTCTGTTAGGCCCTGGTGCCCTGCTCTGTCAGGACCGCGTGATGCGAAGTTGAAGAGGCCCGATCTCGCTGCAGCTGGCCCGCCGCCGTGCCCGCTGCCCAGCACGCTGCCGAACCAAAAGGAGGTGCGCCTGGCGGCCCTGCCCCGGGGCCGTGCGCTCTGAGGCCCCGCCCCACAGGAACCCTGCTTCCGCTTACCTCAACTGTCCTGGCTGCAGCATCTGTAAACCAAACCGGGTCCCTGGGGACGGCTGTCCGAGAGGGGGCGGGCGGGAGCCCCTCGAGTCTGTCCGAGGGTCGCCTGAGGGTGGCTGGGCACTTGGGCGTGTGGCTGCGCACCGTGGCGCCTCGCGGCAAGGACATGTAGCCGGCACATTTCCAGCGGGAAATGAGACACACGTGAAAAGTCTAGAAATAAAACTGGTAAAACCCCAGGGTGGTGCCTGCCTGTTTCTGGGGCTGCGGGGGGCCTGGATCGCGTGGTGGGGCTGTCCTGGGGCTGTCCTGGGCACTGAGGGGTGTTTGCCTGCATCCTTCACCTCTGCCCGCCGGATGACGGGACATGCCCTTACGACAACCAAAAACGTCTGACGTGCCGCATGCCCCTGGTGGTCCAGGAATGGGTGATGCTCTCTCAGGGCAGGGGCGGGTGCACTTGGCCCCCGAGAGGACTTTGGGGACGTGACTGCCTGCTGATCAGAACGGCTTCGGCCCGTGTGTCACCAGCGTGCCCTCCAGGCCGTCTGCAGGTCGGGAAATCCACAAAGCCAGCCTTCGTGGGGCCTCTGCAGTGCCAGCTGCTGTTCGCTGTTGGTGGACCGTGGTCCTGAGGCCCCGAGCTCATGGGGAGACAGCATGCGTCTGGGCCTCGTCCTGGTGGCCAGTGACCCGGGAGGCCTGGGGGACACCTGTGACATCCACCTCGGACTCAGGTGCACGGCACTGGCCTGTGTCCAGCGGCAGGTGGGGAGCATACTGGGCAAGTGTCGGCAGGCCTTGGCCCCACCTTCCCGGGGCCCGGGGGAGTCCCCTGTGTCCTTGCCCCCAGGGCTGCTGGAGGGTCCAGGGAACCCTCAGGAGCCACTCCAGCCTGGCTACCTGTCAGGGTATCACTGTCAATTCACCGTCCCCACCCAGGAAGGCGTTCCTCTGGGGGCTCCCGGGAGGGGGAGGCGCGGTGTGGCAGAGGGCCTGGCATTGCTGCCCCTTCCATGCCAGGTGGGGTGGGGCACGAGGTGAGGCAGCCCCAGGAGCCTGCAGGGTGCTCCGAAACGGGGTCCCAAGTGGCAGGAGGCCAAGGGACAGTCAAATCAGGAGAAGGCACCCTGAAGGCCAGGTCCGGGCCCACACCATCGTGGTGGCTCAGCCCGGGGCGAACTAGGCATGTCAGCACAGGGGACCAGGGACACCTGTGGTCTCGGGCTCTGCAGACCACACGTGTACAGTGGGCTGAGCAGGACCTGCAGGGTATGTTGAGCAGTCCCGGGGGACGGGCAACAGTCGAGTATCGGGTCCCAGCAGGAATCGGGAGGGAAGGCTGAGCTCCTTGTGGGGTGAACTGAGTGCCCGGAGGCTGGGCGCAAGCGCTTTGTGGCATCTGGTTTTCCAGACGGAAGACCTGTGCGGGCTGCCGGGTGGGCAGAGTGGAAGGGACAGGCACGGACTGGACACGGCCCCGTGCAGGGCAGAGGCGAGGGGTGGACGGGCTGCCGGGTGGGCAGAGTGGAAGGGACAGGCACGGACTGGACACGGCCCTGTGCAGGGCAGAGGCGGGGGCGGACGGGCTGCCGGCTGGGCAGAGTGGAAGGAGAGGCACGGACTGGACACGGCCCTGTGCAGGGCAGAGGCGAGGGGTGGACGGGCTGCCGGCTGGGCAGAGTGGAAGGAGAGGCACGGACTGGACACGGCCCCGTGCAGGGCAGAGGCGAGGGGTGGACGGGCTAGCAGGTGGGCAGAGTGGAAGGAGAGGCTAGGACTGGACACGGCCCCGTGCAGGGCAGAGGCGAGGGGTGGACGGGCTGCCGGCTGGGCAGAGTGGAAGGAGAGGCATGGACTGGACACGGCCCTGGGCAGGGCAGAGGCGAGGGGCGGATGGGCTAGCAGGTGGGCAGAGTGGAAGGAGAGGCACGGACTGGACACGGCCCTGGGCAGGGCAGAGGCGGGGGGCGGACGGGCTGGCAGGTGGGCAGAGTGGAAGGAGAGGCACGGACTGGACACGGCCCTGTGCAGGGCAGAGACGGGGGGCGGAGGCCCTGCCCCGACGAGCTGCACAACCACAAGCACAGAGGTCTGGGCCGAGCGGGGGCTCCTGAGTCCCCCGTGTCCCTGGCTCCTTCTGGGAGGCCCCATGGGAGGTGTCGAGATGGCTCTTCCTCCCGGTGACACCTCAGGCCCTGACCTCTCAAGCCACTCACAGCCCCTCGGGCGCCCAGTCCCCTCCTGCGATGGCAGTGAAGGCCCTGTGCCTGTGGCGGAAACAACTGCCCGTTAGGGACAAAGGCAGCATCGCCCCCTGCAACCCGCTGCTCTCATCTGGGCCTGCCCTGCCTCAGGGGGCCCACCCCCTGCCAAACCCTCCGGGGGCTGCTGGCTCCTCTGGCTCCACCCAAGGTCCTGGGACCTGGCCCGTCTTCCCCTTCCTCCTCCCCTCCCTCCACCCCCTCACCCCCATCTCCCCTAACCCGGGTGTTTCCACCCGTGACACCGCAGGCACACCAAGACCACCTCCTGCCTCCACGCTGGGCCTGAAGAGCCCCCTCCGCTCTCCCTCCAGGCCCTCCTCACTGTGCCCGGCTCCGCTGCCCGGGGTGTGAGCCTTCCCACAGGTCACCCAGATGCTCGTGAGTGACAGAGACAGAGCTGGCCCTGCCCGACCCAGCAGGCAGGGGACAGACCCTGTCTTGTGTGGAGGTGGGGGCAGGGGGCTCCCCAGGGGCCCAGGCAGAACCAGAGAGGCCCCAGGACCTGCCAGGGCGGTGTGCTAGAGACAGGCAGGTCCACGCTGGGACCACAGAGGGGAGGCAGGGGCCCCAGAGCAGGCGGCTACAACAGATCACAGATGTGAGCACCCCAGGCCCCTAGGGGCCCAGCCACAATGCCAGGCTCCCCACACTCCTCCGAGCCCCAGCGCCTCCCGCGTTGGTGGGGGACGGGGGTCACACCACAAGGCCGATCCCAGCAGTGGGCTGGGCTGCGTGGGGGTGCATCCCGCAGGCTGGGCGGCCTCTGAGCACACAGGCCTCTGTCATCCCAGGAATGCCTTTGATCAGGAGTTTACACCGAGGGGAAGCGAGCGGGCCTCTAATCCGTTCCCACAGTCCCAGCGCCGGCCCCCAGCCCTGAGCCACACCAGGGCCCAGCACACAATAGCCAGGGGCCGGTGGGCGGGCAGCTCTGGGCTGGGGCCTGGAGGCCCACATCCGGGGGCACTGTCCCCGCCGCTCCCAGGAGGATAGGGAACAGAACGCGCTGTGGGCCTTGAGCCTGTCAAAGGCGCGGTGTCCGTTAATCCTTTCTTTCTCAGCTAAGGCAGTCGAGAGCCAAGCAGTCTGACCTGAGGACCCCACACTCGGGACCCCGGCCGTCCCAGCACGGCGGGGCGGTTTCCCTTCCCGGTTCCGTCACGGGAGGAGAACAGCACACGTTCACCGAGCACGGACTGGGCACCAGGCATGTGGCAAGGGTCAAACATAGTTTCTCCTTACATCTTGAAACAACCCTCCCAAGGGAGGCGACAGGCAGGGGGCACAGTGGGCCGTCTGGAGCCCACCTTCCCACAGGTGTAACTCTCGCCTTCTTCCAGGTCAAGGGGCGCAGACTTTCCCACCAGGGCCAGGTGGGCCTTGCTGCCCACGCGGCCTCTGTCCGGCCTCTGCGGCTGAGCAAACGCACCGCAGACGGTGGCCCACGGACGAGCGTCGCTGCGGCCCGTCGAGCCTTCGCAAACGGGCGGCGGGCTGGGGTGGGCTGAGGGTGGTGGTTTTCTGGTGAACGGGCCCAGAGAGGTGAAGTAAGTGAGCCAGGGTCACACAGCCTGGAACTGCGGGACCAGGTCAGTCGGCCAGGCTGCCCCGCAGAGGGAAAGGGCGTGGTCTTGAGAAGCAGCTCCGAGCACAGGCGCGAAGGTTTCACGTGACTCCACCCAGCAGCCACGCGCACGGGGCCCTGGTTGGCCAGGAGGCCCAGGGGCAATCCGGTCCACCCATGTCAGGCCCAGAAGGGTCTGGACTGCATACGACCAGTGCCCTCAACTGCACATGGGCAAACGACAGCCCAGAGAAAGGGACCTCGTCTCAGTGTCCTGGGGCTGCCCAACAGATGTCCACACGCTGGGTGGCCTGAAACGGAGGTGCCCTCCCAGCTCTCGAGGCTGAAGTCTGAAATCCAGGTGTCTCTGGGCCATGCTCTCTCCAGCGTCTGGTGGCTGCTGGCACTGCCCAGCCTCCCTTGGCTTAAAGCTGCATCGCTCTGATCGCAGCCTCCGTGTCCACGGGGCCGTCCTTCCTGTGTGTCTTCACGTGGCACTCTCCTCTCCTCCTCGAGGACAGTCATACCGGAGGCAGGGCCCACCCGGCTCCAGTACAACCACCTTCCACCCGCGTTCCTGCTGCACAGACCCTGTTTCCAAACAAGGTCACACTGACAGGTTCCAGGGGATGAGACTTCAGCGTAACTTTTGGCCGGGACACAATTCAACCCACAACAGGTGTTCTGAGCTCTCACAGCCGGGGAGCAGGTGTAAGGAGCACCGGCTCTTTCGGGGGCACCCACCCACTGGACACAGCAGATGTTTAAAAAAACCCGTGCTGAGAAGGTGCAGACAGCCCTCACTCGATCTGCAGACTGACGGACACTGAGGGGCTCGGGCTCCACGGCACATCACGTCCTCCAGTGGATGGAAAGAGAATCACGATGGGGTAGCACCCAGGACAGAACACCAGCCCTGGTGACCAGGGCCCTGTGGACCTGGTAAAGGGCACCAGGGAGACGTGGCCACGTCGCTGTGACCACGAGGACCGCGGGAACAGAGCGGCAGGGCCTCTGTGTCTGGCGAGGAGTTTCATCAGCCACAGAGAGTTTATAGACAAGTTCACGAGCAAGGAGCGACTTTCCTCCTCAGGAAATTAATCTGCAAAGACCCTGCTGAGCTACTCAGTCACGTTGGCTTGGACAAGCCACGGAGCCTTTCAGGGCCTGGTCCCTCAACTGTCGGCCTCTGGTGTCCTGTGGCCACTGAACCCAGCACTCACTTTTCTCTGCTCAATCACAGTAGCTCAGTGACTCAGTCTCCTGGGTCCCAGGCCAGTTCCTCACTTCATTCATTAAGGACCTGAATGACCGTGGGAATCAGGATGTCCTGGCCCGTTCATCCTAGTTTTTGGTATCTCTAAATTACAGTGGTGTTCTCAGATAGGATCATGTTGAGGTCACCTCCTCCAGGAAGCCATCCCTGCCTTCCTATTCCCGTATTCCCCAGGCAGAGCTGAACATGCCCCCCAGCTCCGGACACCCAGGTGCCCTGTACAGCCCTCGGGGGTCCTGCCTTAAGGCCTCAGGGCAGCCGATGGTCCCGTCACTGCCTCTCCTGCAGCGGCCGCACAGTCCTCTCCCGTAAATCCAGTCTCTGCCTCAGTCCACTCAGATGCCACCTTGGTCAACGACACAGGCCACACGTTATCAGGACATGAGGACAGCAAGGTGGCCACCCGCGGCCACCCGGTAAGACTCAGGTCCCTTCGGCAAATCCTTCCCTGTTGTCCCCGCTGGGCGGAGGGAAACAGCAGCGAGCAGGAAATGCACGAGGACGCGGCCTCCCTCGGGACGGCACCGCGGGGCCTCGGAGCGCCGTTCCGGAGGGCTCACCAGCCTGCTTGCGCTCAATGACTAACATTCTAGGAAACACAAAATGAAGTCGCTTCCATTTCTAAGTGAAACGGCTCTCTTCTCTCCCAAGTCCCAAGTTAACAGCCTGTGCAACCAGCCAGCCAGGGTGGCTGTGGTGGCCTCAGTTATGTCCCCAAAATGCCTATGTTGGGAGCCCTGAGCCCCAGCACCTCAGAATGTGACCACATTTGGAAACTAGGGTGTCTAAAGAGATAATCAAGGTAAAAAGAGGTCATGTGGGTGGGCTGTAATCCCACAGGACTGGGCTCCTTAAAGAGATCAGACACAGACACACGCAGAGGGACACATGTGGGGACACAGGGAGAAGACGGCCGTCACGGATACAACAGACACTGTCCCCATCCTGGAGGCTGGAGGCCGAGATCCAGGTGTCCGCAGGGCTGGCTCCTCCTGAGGCCTCTCGTGGGCGTGTACACGACCTTGTGAGCAGGGCCCACCGAGGGCTGTACGGGGCACCTGGGGGTCCGGAGCTGGGGAGGGAGGGTTCAGCTCTGCCTGGGGAATAAGGGAATGGGAAGGCAGGGATGGCTTCCTGGAGGAGGCGACCTTCACATTACTAGCTTTGGGAGCTTTCATGTGACCGCAACATGACCCTACGTAAGAACACCACTGTGATTTAGAGATACCAAAAACTAGGACGAACAGGTCAGGATCCCAATTTCCACGGTCATTCAGGTCCTTAATGGAGGAACTGGTCTGCAACCCAGGAGACTGAGCTACTATGATTGATCAGGGTTCAGCTGCCAGAGGACACGAGAGGCCAGAAGAGAGGGCACGCTTACCCCGACCTTCGGACGGTGGCCCTGGGACAGAGCATAACTGACTGGTAAGGTGGGCTCTGCCTGTACTAGAATCGAGGTGTGTCTGGGGCAACCAAGGTTCCTGGAAACTGGGTCTACTTCTCCAAGGAGCTAGGTGGGCACAGGTCAAGTCCAGTGTCTGGAGAAAAGGTCAGTGAGGCAGCCCAGCCCGTGTGATGGGGACAGAAGAGGAAGGGGCTGCCCACACTCACGCCAGCACCTGGCATGGGAGAGGCTGAGGCTGCAAGCGGGGGGGGGGGGGGGGGGAGGGACACTGGGCAGGAGGGATTAGTAATGACCCTGGCAGGCGGCTGGGCCCGGTCGGTGGGAGCTGACCCTTGCCTGACAGTCCCAGGCACCGCTCACCCAGCAACGGTTTCTACATGCTGATGAAACACGCGGACAGGACGCTGACGGGCTGACCCACAGCACTCTTTCTTTGTACCAGATCCCAAGTGCCCCAGGAAGGAAGGCACGGGGTGTCGCGTTATGAATAGTCCCAGACAGCCTTTTGCTTTAAAATACACTATTTATTTTTCTCCAATTATAAAAACAATACTTTACAAAAGCAGGTAACAGAAGACACAAAACCCACCAAGGAGAAGAGCAGAAGCCCTGACTCCCGCTGCCTGGAGAGCCTGGCGGTGTGTGCTCCGAGGACGGGCAAAGGGCAGTGCCCGGGCGGCGTGCCACAATTGCGGCCGAGGGTGAGCACACAGACCCAGCGCAGCAGGACAGCGCCTGGCGAGGGCACGGGTGGGAGGAGACACCGCCTGGCCCACAGGGACTCCCAGCCCGGGTCTCTCCCCGGGGAGCTGCAGCAGCGCCCAGGCGCGTGGTTCACCAGGACCTTGGGAACGACTGTGAACACGGGGGCGGACCATGGCCACCTTCTATCCCCCGCTCCCTGCTCTGGGAGCCCCTCCCTCCAGCAGGAGCAGGGGGCCAGCATGCCAGCAGCCTGGGTGTCCTGAGGGGTGAAGCGCAGAGGACACTGAGAAGCCCTCAGCTCAGGGAGCACCGACCTGCGCCTCACCCTGTGCCTACGACGCCCTCTAAGTGGGACAGACACAAGAACTGTGAAAAGGACGGACGCAGCGTCCTCGACATAAGGGTGTATTCGGGGGAAGCCTAACGTTCAGTCTCCAGTTTAACACGTTCCCCCTTACCCACTTTTTAAAAAGAATTTTATTGGTTTTTTGAGACAGGAAGAGAGAGAGAGATAGAAACATCGATGAGAAGAACATCGATTGGCCGCCTCCTGCCACCCCCCACCAGGGATCGAGCCAAAGCCCAGGCATGTACCCTGACTGGGAACTGAACTGGCAACCTCGGTGCCCAACCAACTGAGACACACTGACCAGGGTTCCCTTCTACCATTTTTTTTCTTTATTGATTTTTAGAGAAAGAGGAAGTGAGAGGGAGAAACAGAAACATCGATGAGGGAGAACATCGACTGGCCGCCTCCTGCACGCCTCCCACTGGGGATCGGGCCCACAACCTGGGCATGTGCCCCGACCGGAAATCGAACCAGCGACCTCTTGGTGCGTGGGTCAACGCTCAACCACTGAGCCACACTGGCCAGATCCCATCTACCATTTTTAATGCTGCAAAGCCCAGCCCCACCCGCAGCGATGCGCGGGTCCGAGCTCCCAAAGTCCAGCTGGCCTCTCTCCCAGCCAGGTGCCCTCAGGTCTGTTCCCTGACCTGGACAAGGGAAAAAGCCCCACCTCGTGGGCTACAGAAGGGATTCAATAACACGGGAGGCAGGCCACACAGCGCTGGCCCATCTTAAGGTCAGCAAACGTCACCGCGCTCGTCACCACTCCCGCCCGCTTACTACATGGCCACCCTACACTCTCGTTCTCTGAGAAACTGTCCCTGAGCGCCGAGTCCGGGCTCGGGGGAGTCCACCCAGAGCCACCCGTTTAGAAGAGCCCCGAGGGACAGGAACCTGAGGCCAGGGACTCCAGGCAGACGTGAGCCGGGTGGGCTCTGCCAGGGCCGGGCGCAGACTGCGGGGCGGACAACGGAGCACAGGCCTGCACACAGGGTGCGGGCGCCCAGGCGCCACAGGCAGGCTCGGGAAAGGGACCCTCTCACCGGCGACCGGGAACCCCCCCTCCGGCCCCGTCATTGTTTTCCTCTGATCAGTTTTAAACACTTAACGTACGGACATCTGTTCATTCGTGTTTCGTCTTTGTTCATCTGTCATCCTCAAAATGAAAGTCCAGAACCTCCTGCGCTAATTTTAAAGTCCGGCTGAACATTCAGTAATGAACAAAGCTGAAAACAAAAGGAAAGAGATGGTTTTACGATCTCCGTGTTTTGACTCACAAATTAGAGTAGGACTATCTCTAGCTGAGCTTTTGTCGACGTCACCAACCCTCACAGAAGTCCTGGCACCTCTCCCCGGGGCTGGGCCGCCGCCCAAAGGAGACACGGGGACCAACCTGTTTAAACTTTCCTCTGATTCTGTCTAAGTCTTCGTGAAGTGTGGCGTAAGTAGGGTCATCGTAAGGGAACTTCTGGATCATGCCGATCAACGACTCTAAGACCTTCATCTTTCTGCTGCAAAGCACAGAGATAAAGACTGTCAATCCTTTGCACACTACAGGCTCGGATTACGTACAACTTCGGCCATCTCTTACTTAAAAGCAATGGGTGTGCTCATGGGCCGAGTTCAGAAGCTGGATGATTCATTTTCTTATTACATTAAATAATATTTATTAACCTAGCAACGTGCTCTCCCCCACACCACGTGCACACCACGGACACATACGCCTCCGTCCCAGCCGTGGAGCCGGGCGACTGAGGCAACCCCCAACGAGCACGCCCGCCACTGCTTCCCTAGGTCAGCCGTGGGAACAGACAAAACGAGACAGGACACAGCGCCGGGCACGATCGAGCCTGCCCTGGATCTGGGGAGTTTCCAGACCCAGACACTGCACCCGGAGTTCAGCAGCAGGTGAACCAGCAAGCCCTCTCCCTGCAACGGGCAGAAACGGTGTCTGGTGCGTGAGTCCAGCTCCCTTTCCCAGGGACACAGAGAGCTCTGCTGGGCAGCAAGGTGGTTCTGCAGGAAGAGCGGCCCTGGCGTGACCACACCAAAGCACTCACCGAGCCTCACCATCCTCACCCGTGAAATGGGGAGTTAACAGTGACCTCACCAGCTTTCAAGGCTGTAGGTAATCTATGGAAAGCGCAGAACCCAGTACTGAGTAAGTGCTCAATAAATGTAGTCTCCTCGCTCCCGCCAGATCATGGAGGCCAGGGCGCTCACCTGAGGAGGTGTGGATATAAAAGCAGTCACATACATGCATATCTGGGTAACGTGCCACAGGGATCCTGACGGGCACCCTCCCCTGCACCACATTTGATCACCTGAGTACCAGGAGTATGCTGGCATTCGATTAATGGAAAATTCTAAGACCTTATCCTTAAGGTGACTCAACTGCAATTCCAAGCGACCGAGACTTCCTGAGAACCTGCTGCAGTTGCTGGCTTTAGATACGTGAGTGAGTTTGCCAAGGCAAGTCGCTGTACCAGGACGGTGATGGCTACCTCTCTGAGAAAGTGCAGAACAGTGAAAGGTCGAAGCCAGTTAATTAAAGCAACAAAGCACTCGGTTTCCAGGGAGATCGCAGGCAGAGGCCAACATGTGGGAAATGGCTGCATTCTAACGTAAGCGAAGAACACCACCCATTTCCAAATTTGCAAGTAGCAACTTATTCTCCCCTGGTCAGTGAAGCTGCTCCACACACACCCAGCAAAGTCAGTGCATGTCAGGAGGGTGTGAACTGCTCCCAGCGGCGCAACAAGAGTGACGCTGCCGGCCCTGGCCGGTGTGGCTCAGCGGTCAGCGCATCAGCTGGCGACTGAAGGGTCACGGGTTCCACTCCCAGTCACGGACACATACCTGGTTGCAGGTTCGAGCCCCAGCCCCGGTCCAGGCGTGTGCAGGAGGCAGCCAGTAGATGTGTATGTCTCTCTCTCCCCCTCCCTTCCATTCTATCTAAAACTCAATGGAAAAATATCCTCAGGTGAGGATTAACAAACAAACAAACAAAACGAGGTTGCAGAGCCCAGCGCTCAGCCCTGGCCAAGCGTAGGTCTGCGTGAGGCTTCGCTGAGCTGCTCCCAGGGCTAAGCAGCATCTCGGAGTTTATCAGAAAGCTGCGGGCACCAGGCGGAAGCACCATCCTCAGTCTCAGATGCTGCTGCCCATGTTCCTCATTTCACTGGGTGACAGTGCGGGTGGCAGGTGTTTCTCTCTTAGCATCCTCACTTGTGACATAAAGAAGCAGAAGACCCCCTATCAGCTTTCTACCATTTTTTCAAAATTGTACTGACCTGTGAGAGCCCAAAGCTGCAGGTCACCCTGCTGGCCACCCTGCAGGCCATGGCACAAAGAGGCTGCTAGGCTGTGCTTTAGGGAGCGCCTAGGCACTGCTGGAGGGTGGGAGTGGCAGTGAGGTGGGCTGCGGGCTTCTCCTGCCCGTGCCAATGGGGCAGGGGTTGGAGCCCCTGGGTATGGGACCCCAGGGCAACATGCCTCCATGAGCTAGCAGACCTGGCACAGAGGAGACTGGCGGAGAACTCTAAAAAACCGCACCTCTCTTCTTCCGTTCATGGACCGGAGTGGAGAGCCAAGCTCAGCTTTGACTGCCACCCAGTGGTGCCACAGGCTGCCAGCCACTATTCCAACCAGATCACTGGCTACCCTGCACTCCCGCTGATTCCTCAGAAGAAAATCCCCCCAAGGGTAAAAGAAGCTGGTCAGTTTCCAACTCTCCATGTAAATGGAGTGACACGAACAAGCCAGAGAGCTGCCAACCTCAGAACCACCCACACTCAGGCACAAGCATCCTTGTTCGTACATCTGAATGTGGGGGGTGGCCCAAGCTCTAGAAACTCAAACTATTTCAAATGAGACAAGTCACGCAGACAGGAATGCCGCCTTCCCTGCTCTGTCATCCACTGTCCTTGAGCTCCTCCCAGATTGGGCAAGGCCACCAGACATGAGGAGGATGCGGAGCATCCTGTTTCGGTTCCATGAGCAGCGAGACAGCCAGACCAGGAGCACCCTTTACTTAAGGGTCCGTGTCCAGCTTCAGAATGAAGACAGATGCAACAGGTCATGGGGCTCCAGGAGGCGCATGCAGTGAGAACAGTTTAAAAAGCCTACAGCGGCCAACAGGTGCAGACACATCAAGCACATTAAACGCACTGTCCCATTAGCAGAGCTAGTCGGCTACATTAAAACACTGGTGACAGTGAAGTCACCACTTCCGAGCCCTAGTCACACCGAGACTATTGTACTCTGTTTATTAGACATTTAGGGTCTAGATGAAGAAGATATCAATTTCAACATTCCTTTACTGGCAGGGTATCCGAAGGCCACCTACTGCTCTAATGACGCCAGGGAAAAGCCAGAGGGACATGAGAACTCTTGAGAAGTAATAACAACTGGTGTTCATCAAACACTGAGAATGTGCCCAGGACTTTCTATTACGGTAGTCCCCCCTTGCCCACAGGGGATACATGCAAAGACCCTCAGCGGATGCCTGAAACTGCGGATAGTACCAATCGCTGTATCTGTTGTTTCTTCCCGTTTTTCCTATGTACACACATATCTTTTCACTTACAGGAAGCACTAAGCTTCTCTGTGGCACAGCCACACTGCCAGCATCACCACGCTTGCACTCAGGGCCATTATTAAGTGAAATAAGGGTGATTTGTACACAAGCACTGCGATGCCAGGACAGTTGATCTGATCACCAAGACAGCTACTAAGTGACCAGCTGGTAGGGAGTGTCCACAGCGTGGATCTGCTGGACACAGGGACGATCCATGGCCCAGGCAGACAAGAGCAGGACAGCGTGAGATTTCATGCTACTCACAACAGTGCACAATTTCAAACTTATGAACTGTTTATTTCTGGAATTTTCCAGCTGACTGAAACTGCAGGTAAGGGGGAACTACCGTACTATTTCCCGTTAATCTCTTAACAACATTCGAGTGTGGCCTGATTATTTTCTCCTTTTACAGATGAGGAGACTGAGACGTTAACTGCCCAAGCTCATACTACGGAACCAGAACTCTTGGTCCACACACTGAGAAGAACGAAGCCTCGA
Organism: Tadarida brasiliensis; assembly: GCA_030848825.1. Taxonomy (NCBI): domain Eukaryota; kingdom Metazoa; phylum Chordata; class Mammalia; order Chiroptera; family Molossidae; genus Tadarida; species Tadarida brasiliensis. The sequence continues at coordinate 3,754,866 of CM061268.1, read as the reverse complement.
ACTTTACCTGTCTTTCTCAGTCGCACAACTGTTCAGGAGACATCTCCAAGCAAACGCGAAACCTTGGTAGCAGCCGATCTGTGAATTCACAAAACATTTACGAGTAAAATTAATAAGCAAGTGGCAACACTCGATTTCATTACCAAGCTCTCTGGACAAGAGGCGGGCAGAGGGCAGCAGAGCTCCTTGTATGGCTGTTCTGGACGTACGTGTCCAGCATCGGGCAAGGGAAGTTAGGAGGTCAAGTCATCAGTGGGGCAGCCAGCCTCCAGCTGGTCCCACAGACCCCACCCCTCCGACTCTGAGGCCAGACACACAATGTCACCTCTGCCTTGCTGTCTTGGACCACTTACTCAGTGCCATGAAGACCCTGCAGCAGCCCTACGGACAGGTCTGCAGGCAAGAACAGCCATGCAAGCCACCTTATGAGCGGCTCTTCCAGCCCCCGTCGAGCGCTGGCTGACCTGACCAGGTCATCTGGAGACCTCGAGCCATGACCCCCAGGCTCAGCTGCTCCTGGACTGCTGACCCTCAGAATCCAGTGACAACGGATGTTTGCTGACTTAAGTCCATACGTTTTGTGGTGATTCGTTCTGCAACAGACACCTAACACCATCGTGACTGCCTGGACCTTGCGTTTAGGGCCAGACGGCCGTTAAGTGAGGGCCAATGTAGGACGAAGGGCGGAGGAGAAGGGAAATTATGGAGTTTCAACCTAAATGAAAATGGAGTCTTTTCCCATGACAGAGCACCGTTCTTTGAGTGAGGACTTATCTGGCTAAAGACAGGACGCAGCACCATGACCTTGACCCTCCACTATACACTGAGATCATTCCCGAGCCGCACAACCATCACTCCTTCAGCAAATACATGCTGTCGGTTCGGAGCTAAGACTGTTTGTCCATCACCATTCCGCCTCATCTACTGCCATTTTAAGAGGCTTGACGTGCTGGCTCAGTCATACTGATCATCAAAGTAAGTTACAAACTGTACATGGAAGGGTTCACTTATTATTTTTTTTTATTTTATTTTAGAGAGAGAAGAAGGGAGAGGGAGAGAGAGATAAAAACATTGATGAGCGAGAACATCGATTGGCCGCCTCCTGCATGGCCCCCACTGGGGATCGGGCCCACAACCTGGGCATGTGCCCTGACCAGGAATCAAACTGGCGACCTCTTGGTGCTGGGTCGACACTCAACCACTAAGCCATACCGGCCGGGCTATATTTTTTTTCTTTATTGATATTAGAGAGAGAAAGGAAGGGAGAGGGAGAGAGACAGAAACATCGATGAGGCAGAACATCGATTGACCGCCTTCTAAATACCCCCCACAGGGGATTGGGCCCACAACCTGGGCATGTGTCCTGACCGGGAATCGAACCAGCAACCTCTTGGTGCATGGGTCAATGCTCAACCACTGAGCTACACGGGCCGGGCTGAAAGGGTTCACTTCAAGTGAAGGGGGCGCCCACTTACTTACCTCAGATCCAATTTTCGCTCCATGTAATGTGCCATGTCGTCTTCCTTCAATGATACCCAAACTACTGCCTTCTTCATAGCCTTCCTGATACCCTTCCCCGTGAAACCTGTGACAGAGAAGAAGAAACCTTGAGCAATAAACAGGAGGAAGAATATTCTTCCTGGAAAAATTGTTCTCTCCCAGATTACCCCGACCGACCCAGCAAGACAAGGCACAGAACAGTAGAAAAAGTACAGAATTTAAGTCAGAAAACGTAGGTTCCAATCCCAGCTGCGCGCCTTCCTACGTCTGTCCTCTTAAGTCACTGAAGTCCAATTTGCCTTTTCTGTGATGAGAAGTGTGGCCTCGTTAGTGATTCCCAAACCTGGTGGAACACCAGGAACGTGCAGGAAAATCTCAAAGACACAAATTCAAGAGCCTCACCCCAATATTCAGTAAGTCTGGAGTACGGCCTAAGAATTTACCTTTTGAAATCTCCTAGGTGACTCTAGCCTACAGCCAAAGTCCTGTGAGTCTACAGGATATACTAGTCAGCCAACCGCTTCAGAAAACCCCGACACACACAGGGCTTTCCATCACATCCCAGTAGACCAGCAGAGACAAACGCCATTCGGTCACCACAAAATGGACGTGGCCCGGCGTATGATAACTAGGCTCTGACTTTGAGGGCTGGACAGCAGAAACGGCACCATCTTAATCTGCAGTCACCAAAGAGGAAAGGAGTTGGCTGGAGCCCCTCACATGGCTGTGTGACCCTGGAGAGTGACCCTGCCTCATCTGTAAGATAAGGTGAATAACAGAACCTACTAAAATAAATAAGGGGCGGTTGGGGTGGGGCTGAGGGGTTGCAACCCTCAAGTCAGTGTCGGATTCACAATAAGCTCTGAATAAATGTCAGCGACTGATTGACATCTATTGCTGTCTCAGGCACAAAGCCACTCACAGCTCCCCCTTGTCACAGCTCCCCCTGGTCCCAGCCCCAGGCCTCCCTAGGGGCTCTGGGGGGAAAGGGGTGACGTCGGACACATTTATTAGCATGTCCATGAATGCTGCCGTATGTCCTACCACGTAGGAACAAGAAAAAGGGGCAGTGCCCAGATGGCACGGGTCTGTCCCCGCCGAGGACGGGGCGTTCCTGGAGGAGGGCGGCCAGCGGACCGAGCAGATGCTTGCGGCGGCCCGGGACCGGGAGGCGGGTCCGGGGAGCAGCTGGGCACGTGGCGCCGCCCCGCCCCGCGGCCGCGGAGTAAAGGACGATCAATAGCATGTCGGACCCACACGTGTCCGCCGCTTTCAGAGCCACAGAGCGCTCCTCCGAGGCCCGCCCACGCCCGCTGACACCAGGCCGAGCGGCACCGCAGCCCAGCAGCTGAGAGCGGACCTGGCAGGGCGGGGACCCACCTGTCATCCGCCATCACGATGGGGTCGAACAGGTCCTGAGCCCCGGCCATGGCGGCAGCCCGGCCAGTCCCTGCCCACCGGCTGCGCCACCCGGCGCCGCTGCCAGACGCACCACTTCCCCGCGAGGATCCGGCTCAGACGCACGGCTTCCGAGAAAGCGAAACCTACTTCCGGGGCCGGCTGCGCGGGGCAGGCCGGGTAAGGACGGCACGCGAGAGGGTCCAGCAGGCGCCGGCACGGGGCCAGGACGCGTGCGCGGGGGCAGCGCAGGGCGGTTCTGGGCGTTGACGAAGCCCCGCCCCCAGACTCTCGCAGCCCCGCCCTCGGTTCCCGCAGCCCCGCCCTCGGTTCTCGCAGCCCCGCCCCCAGGCTCTCGCAGCCCCGCCCCCCGGTTCCCGCGTTCCCGCGGCCCCGCGGCCCCGCCTCCCGGCTCCGCAATGCCCCCATCCCCCATCCCCATCCCCCACCACTGCCAAAGGTCCCAGCAGGGAGCACCCACCTAGCCGCGGGGTGGGGGTGTGGCCCGTGTTTTCGGGTTTTGAAAACCGAGCAGATGGGATCGAATTCCCTAAAGAGGCTCAGAAAGAAACGGGGAAAGGGAAGCTCGGCACCAGGAGGCTCTGCCCGGGGGCTTGGGGGTGAAAAGTCCCAGGAAAGGCAATTCCGGGTGGCGACAGGACCCGGACCCACGCATTCCCTGACCCCGACCCCCAGCCGGGGGACACCGCCCAGCACGACGCTGGACTTCAGACCCCAGCCCCGAACGCCACGCAGCCCGGTTAGCAGGAGCCCAGGGTCTGCCGGCCTTGGCTCCGGAAACGCCAGGCGGGGTGATAGGGCCGCAGCCGGGGGCCCCAACGCCCTGGAAGGCGGTCAAAGCCTTGGCGTCCGCTCTTGAAATTTCAAGTTGTTTGAAAACTGCAGACACGTTTCTGTATACGATTTTCCTTGCTGTTGTTTGGTTTTGAAGCGAAAGCGGAGTAGTTCATAACGTGTGCAGAGTCCAGAATCCAACCGTGCGAGAGGGTTTGTAAGAGCAGCAGGGGCCCCCACTGCAGCCGGAGCCATCTCCCCGCTTTTTAAAAGTAATATCTAGTTTTACTTCTCCCAGTTGTCCTTTCCGTGAGAGATACCTTCTGGACACAATTTTTTTAAAGGTGCTTCAAAGTCTCAGTGGCAGTGGGCCATAGGCATGAGCGCTAGAAGCATTCTCCAGAAAAAAAGTAAGTCCAGAACAGGTATGCCTTCATCAGGTGCCCAGTGAACACTCTGCAAGGCCTACCCAAGGCAAGGAAACGCAACAGAAGCAAGAATTCTAAGTAGAAAGAAGACACCAAAGTATCATTATCTGTAGGTGGGATGGCCCATCTAGAAAGCCCAAAATAAGCATTTAAGACATTCTCAGAATTTGCCCTGGCCAGTTTGGCTCAGCGGTTAGAGCGTCGGCCTGTGGTCCAGAGAGACCCAGGTTCGGTTCCGGCTAGGGGCACGGGCCTCGGTTGCAGTTTGTCCCTGGTCGTGCGGGAGGCAGCCACTCGATGTGTCCCTTTTACGTTGATGTTTCTCTCTCTCTCTCTTCCTCTCTCTCCCTCCCACTCTATCTGAACAAAAACAAAACAAAAAAAAAGAAAAGAAAAGACATTCTCAGAATTGGTAGCAGAGTTCAGAAAAGAAACAACAAGCACTTGCTTTTTGTTATTCTAACAGTAATCAGTAGTAGCCTGAGCAGAGAGGGTGGAGAAATCCACTGTACAATAGTCAAACAAGATTTGAGCAGAGTCCATATGAAGAAAACTACAGCTGTACCCTGACCCTGGACAGGAACACATGTAACCAAAATTCCACATGATCTGGGGGAAATGCGTCAAAATTCTAGACTTCATCTGCATGAATAAATTGATAAGAATAACTAAGATATTTTTGGAAAGGAATGATACGGCCCAGCCGGTGTGGCTCAGTGGACTGAGCATCGTCCCGCGGACTGCGGGGCACATGCCCAAGTTTCAGGCTCGATCCCCAGTGCAGGGCGTGCAGGAGGCAGCCGATGGATGTGTTTCTCTCTCCCTTCCTCTCTCTCTAAAAAATCAATAAAAACATTTTTAAAAAAGAAAAGGAATGATATGGAGAACTTACCAGGTATGAAAATATAAAGTTTCAATTAAAATATTGTAATATGTTGGTTCAAGAAGAGACAGATGAATGAAATAACGTAGAATGGCCCAGAAAGGGACTCTAGTAGATGTAAAACCTTCTCACATGATTAAAAAAAAAAAAAGCACAAATTAATAAGGAAAAGGAATATTAATCAGTCACTGTAATGGAAAAATTGGTTGTTTGGGAAAAGTCCAGTTCTGTTTATGTCTCACAGCGTTCACTAAAACAGTTCCAGATAAATTAAAGACTTAACTGTTTTATTTAAATGGACATTTAATAATCGACATAGTACATTCTGGTGAGTGTGGAGATGCATTTGTAATATGTGAAGAGCCATGGAGAAAATCACAAAGGGAAAACCTGGATGTTTTCCTCCATGCAGACGGTAATAATATTGGAAACCACAGAGCAATCTGGGGATATATTTGTCATAGATATTATATCTAAAGGAATACTATTTCTGGTTTATAAAGAACTTGTGCAAATGAATAAGAAATAAATGCATCCTCATAGGGAAAAAATGGGCCAAGGATTTTACCAAACTCACAGAAAAAAACAAGGACCGTTTGGCAAACCACAGTAAAACAGAGACCACCTTGCCTTACCACTCACCAAAGGAGCGCTAATCGAAAGAAAAATATGATGCAGTCTTTACCTTTTAAAATAGTTGAATTTGTTAGAATGAAAAGACAGTATTATTGCCCGAAGATGCCTAAATGTAAGCCACCTATCATTCTGGCACTGTGGAAAGATAAGAAGGACATTTCAAATGTTTTTAACTTTTGACCTGGTAATTTCACTTTTAGGACGTCATCTCTAGGAAATAATCAGAAAAAAAGAGTGATTTTTAAAAAAAATCCTCACCTGAGGATATTTTTCCATTTATCTTCAGATAGAGTGGGAGGGAGGGAGAAAGAGCGAGAAAAAAAGATGTGAAAGAGACGCATCGACTGGTTGCCTCCCGCGTGACCCGGACAGCAGCAACCGAGGTACGTGCCCTTGGCCAGAATCAAACCCGTGACTCTGGTCCACGGGCCGGCGCTCTAATCGCTGAGCCAAACTGGCCAGGGTCTCGCTATATTTCTTTTTTTTAAATCCTCACCTGAGGATATTTTTCTATTTATCTTCAGATAGAATGGGGGTGGGGGAGAGAGAGAGAATATCGATGTGAAAGAGACACATCGACTGGTTGCCTCCCGCGTGAACCTGACCAGGGCCGGAGACCAAACCGCAACTGAGGTACGTGCCCTTGATGGAGTCAAACCCGCCACTCTTTGGTCCGCGGGCCAATGCTCTAACCTTTGAGCCAAACCAGCCAAGGCTTTTTTTTTTTTTAAATGATCCAGTACAGTGTGATCTGTAAAAGCCAGGAGGAAAAAGCACCTTACAGTGACAGAATGGTAGGACCACGACACCTATGTCGTGGGGTATTCACACAGAAGACTCTTAGGCAACAGCCCAAAATAATATCTGAAACAAAAGTAAATGGAAAATGAAAACGCTCCTAATGTTTAAGGGAAAAGAAAAAAAAAACCCTACACATGCTCCAATTACATGAAACAATTATGTTTTTACTATTTTTATTATTATTTTAATCTTCACCCAAGGATATGTTTTTCATTGATGAGAGAGAGAGAGAGAGAGAGAGAGAGAGAGAAAAGGAGAGGGAGAGAGACAGAAATATCAGTGTGAGAGAGAAACATCGATTGGTTGCCTCCGTCGCGCCCCAACCAGGGCTGGAACCTGGAAATCGATGGACCCGTCGGTGCGCCAGAGGACTGCTCTAACCAACTACACCACGCCGGCCAAGGTTTAATAATTATATTTTTTAAAATAATAAAAGTAAGCCTTGGCCGGCGTGGCTCAGTCGGTTGGGCGTCCTTCCTGCACCAAAATGTTGGTCCCACAGGAGTGCGTGGGGAGCAGCCCTGACATGTGTTTCTCTCTCCCTCTCCCTTCCTCTTTCTCCAAAAATCAATAAAAACATATTTGTTTAAATAATGAAGGTAAGTACACCAACATGTTAACATTGACTTTATCTAGATTTTAGAATTACCATAATTTTAAACGTTCGTCTTTTATATTTTGAGTAGTCCGTGTTTGTCCAGTGAGCATGAGTTTCTCTTATCGGCATAAAAAAGCCCAGTAAAATATATTTTTCGGAAGATGAAATTAAATAGGCTTCGCATTTTTATTTTGCTCTTACAATGTCTTTTCATTTTTAGTTGTTTTTTTTCGTAGTCAAACAAAATCACGAAACATTTGAAATGTGGAAAAAAGCACACAACCAGCAAGCAGACAAACCTGTTCTCCCACCGCTCTGGCCACCAATTAATTTCTGCTAATATTCATACAAGGTTTCCTTCGAGTTTTCACATAAACATGATCTCAGGGTGGGGCAAAAGTGGGTATACAGTTGTTCGTATAGAAAGTAATACAATAATTAATAAATAGTACAAGAATAAACTTTCGCATACTCACCACTGTAAACCTACCCTTGCCGCACCTGCATATACAATTGTATGCCCTCCTTAACACAGGGGAACACTTCACATAGGGGAACTCTTCTCTTATTATTACATATAGAAGATGCATTCTTTGACCATAAACTTTATCAGCTGAAAGAAAATAGAATAAGCTATCTCCTTGGGCATAGAAAAACAGACTCATGATGAGGAAAAGACCAATCACAAGATAAAAACTCATGGACATGAAAAGTTGTACAGTGAAACGTCAACATCACGGGCGAATTGGGGCAGGGGTGTTCATTAAAGCTGAAAGTCCGTTCTAAAATAAAGTAGATTTTCTGAATTAATAGGTCAAAAAATTGACAAATTAGTTCATCTGTTTTTACTTATGTCGGCACATCTGTGTAATTAAAATTATGTATGAAAGGTGTAATTCCACAGGAAAGCTTTCTGTATGTATTACAGTGATTTTAAATGTATACTGAATCGGTCCAGTACCTGCGTGCACTCCCCAGTCACGGCACGCGAACAAATGCACGGAGCTAGCACGTGGCTTAGCGCACGTGGGAATATCACTCAGATGCGTGAAAACTGCTGCATAAAGTCACACCACACAACAACCAAGCGCGCTAACACGCAACAACCAAGGGTGCAGCCACACAGCAACAACCACGCGCTCTACCACGCAACCACGCGCTACCACGCAACAACCCAGCGCGCTACCACGCAACAACCAAGTGCGCTACCACGCAACAACCACGCGCGCTACCACGCAACAACCACGCGCGCTACCACGCGACAACCAAGTGCGCAGTGCCACGTGGTCACGTGCTAATCATTCGCCCAACATTGTTTGTGAGCGGTGACTCTTGGATTTAAATATGTACACTACGCCCTGGCCGGTTTGGCTCAGCGGTTAGAGCGTCGGCTGTGGTCCAGAGAGACCCGGGTTCGGTTCCCGCTAGGGGCATGTACTTCGGTTGCAGTTTGTCCCCAGCCGTGGTTGGTCGTGCGGGTGGCAGCCACTCGATGTGTCGCTTTCACGTCGATGTTTCTCTCTCTCTCTCTCTCTTCCTCTCTCTCCCTCCCACTCTATCTGAACAAAAAAATGAAAAAGTGTCCTCGGGTGAGGATTAAAAAAATAAAATAAAATAAAATAAATATGTACACTACAGTTGTAGATATATAATATTCATTTATATTGGCGAAATGACTACAGTTTTTTTTTTACCAACATAAGGCCTATTCACTAAAGTTTGTTAAAAATAACAGTGGCCCAGGCTGGTTTGGCTCAGCGGTTAGAGCGCCAGCCTGGCCCGCTGACCGAAGAGTACCTGGGTTGGGGTTCGTCCCCGGCCCTGGCTGGGTTGCGCGGGAGGCAACCAGTCGATGTGTCTCTCTCAGGTAGATGTTTCTCTCTCTCTCTCTCCCTCTCTTTTTCTCTCTCCCTCCCTTCCTCCCTCCCCCTCTATCAGAAGATAAATGGAAAAGTATTCTCGGGTGAGGATTTAAAAAGTAATAATAATGAAATAACAGTGAATTAATAACAAAAAATAACCTGTTAATCTAATTATAAGCAAATCTTGGTTAAAAGCATTTTAAAATTAACAGGGTGTTAATTTTCACATATGACATACAGATCAGAGATTTTGTCCGTCTTATCCAAAGTCCGTGAAATCATGGTCCCCGAAATCTAGGTCTGCGAAATCGAGGTCCGCAAAGTCGAGGTCCGCGAAATCGAGGTCCGAAAAATCATGGTCCGCGAAATCGAGGTCCGAAAAATCATGGTCCGCGAAATCGAGGTCCGAAAAATCATGGTCCGCGAAATCGAGGTCCGCGAAATCAAGGTCCGAAAAATCATGGTCCGCGAAATCGAGGGTTTACTGTACAGCCCTGGGCAGGTGGTTCAGTTGGAGTGTCATCCCGTACACCAAAAGTTAGTAGATGCGATTCCCGGTCAGCGCACGTACCTAGGTTGCGGGTTCAGTACCCGGTCGGGGCACGTATGGGAGACGACCAATCGATGTTTCTCACATCAATGTTTTTCTCTCTTTTTCTCTCTGAAAATCAATAAAAACATATCCTTGGGCGAGGATTTAAAAAGAAAACTTGCCCTGGCCGATGTGGTTTAGTGGTTATAACATTGGCCTGCGCAACGAAGGGTCACAGGTTTGATTCCCGGTCAAGGGCAGGTACCTGGGTTGCTGGTTCGATCCCGGGCCCCAGTCAGGGTGCGTGTGCGAAGCAACCAATCGATTTGTCTCTCTCACATCGATTTTTTTTCCCTCTCCCTCTCTCTCCCCATCCGTTACTCCCTCCTTTCCACTCTCTCTAAAAATCAATGGAAAAAATATTCTCGAGAGGGTGTCTCCGGCACTGCGCGTTACCACAGTCTGGCAGCGGCACAGGGAGCAGAGGCCGCGCAGCGGCCACGGCCGCGGCACAGTGATTAGCACACACCGTGCTCAGTGCACACCGTACTCAGTGCACACGCTCTCAGTGCACAGTGTTCAGTGCACAGTGCTCAGTGCACCGCGCTCAGTGCACACCGTGCTCAGTGCACACGCGCTCAGTGCACCGCGCTCAGTGCACACCGCGCTCAGTGCACACCGCGCTCAGTGCACCGCGCTCAGTGCACTGCGCTCAGTGCACACGGCACTCAGTGCACCGTGCTCAGTGCACACCGCGCTCAGTGCACACGGCGCTCAGTACACCGCGCTCAGTGCACACGCGCTCAGTGCACACAAGTGCTCAGTGCACACCGCGCTCAGTGCACCGCGCTCAGTGCACACCGCGCTCAGTGCACCGTGCTCAGTGCACACCGCCCCTTAGCAGCAGCGGAGCCCTCACAGCCCCTGCGCTGATGCAACCACCCTCTATCGTTCTTTGTTCGCACCAGGGCTGATCGACTGACTGAAGAACAGACTGCTGAATTCAAGCATGCTTTCTCCCGATGTGACAAAGACGGTAGTAGCACCACCACAGCAAAGGAACCTGGCACTGTTACGAAGTCACTGGGTCAGAACCCAACAGAAGCCGAACTGCAGGAGACGGTCCATGAAGAGGACGCTGACGGCAGTGGCACCGGTGACTCCCCCGAACTGTGACTAGCCTGGCTAGAAAAGGGAAAGACACAGTGAAGAGAAACCCGCAAGGCCTTCGCTGCGTCTTCGATGAGGACGGCAGTGGTTCCATCAGTGCGGCAGAACGATGCCATGTCAGGACAAACTTAGGAGAGAAACGAACAGATGAAGAGGTGGATGAAACGGCCACAGAAGCAGATCTCCACGGAGATGGACAAGTCCACTGTGAAGAATTCGTACAGATGATGACCGCAAAATGAAGACCTCCTTTCAACTCCACCCCCCCCCCCGAGAAGAATCAAATTGAATCTTTTACTTACCTCTTGCCAAAAAAAATCATTTATTCATTCTGTTTCTATATAGCAAAACTGAATGTCAAAAGTACCTGCTGTCCACACACACACGAAATCTGCACGTATTGACCGGTGACCCTGCCCCGAAAGATCAAGCTACACACCAGTTTTACAATACAGACCCTTTACTACCTCCACGACCAGGAAGCACTTAAGGACTCAAGTTCCGTTTGCTAATGATCGGTACACCCTCGGGCTGGCCGGCTTTGCAGGCAGGCAGCTTGACAACTGAGCGCAGTCCGGCATTCATATGAAAAAAACAAATTCAAAACCTTTTCAAATGGGTTCTAGTTCAGTTTGTTAATATAAATTGCCATAGCTGGTTTGCTGAAAGCAAACACATTTAATGCCGGGCCGGTGTGGCTCGGTGGATGGAGCGTCGTCCCATGGACTGAGAGGTCCCTGTTCGATTACCGTCAGGGCACGTGCCCCGGCTGCGGGCTCGGTCCCCGGTGCAGCCGATCGATGTTGGCGCTTCTCTTTCATCCATGTTTCTCTCTCTTTCTCTTCTTCTCGCTCCAAAAAAAATCAATAAAACGGAACAAAATTTAAAAATCAATAAAAATATATTTAACATTGGTTTACCTCAGGATGTGTGTAGAAAAATGGGTGAAGGGTAAACTGTCTAGCCGTAGCCCCACTGGCAGGATGGTCCCCCTCACTGGCAGGATGGTCCCCCTCGCACTTCCCTGTGCCCGACCCGTGGTGACGACGGCACACCCTTGTTTAGCGTCTGCACTGCACTGGAGTGAAATGAGTGTCAGGCACCATTCACACAAATGCTTTAAAAAGAAACTTTTACCGAGGGAGCATCTTTGGGCTCTTGTTGTTAAAACCCTGCAGCATGACTCGGAGCCCGCAGGGGCGGGCTGTGGCCGTGGACTTCGGCAGAACCATCACCCTTGCTCTTCAGGAAATCACCACCTACGTCCGTTCCAAGTTCTAAATGCTAGTCTTTCCATTTTTTTTTTCCCAATCAAAAGACCATTAACTTAAAAAATATGTATATCCTCGAGGGAGGATTAACAAAATAAAACAAAAAACGTGTACAGCTTTGCCAGAGTGTCTCGGTTGGTTGAGCGGCGTCCTGTGCACCGTGGCGTTGCGTTCTATTCCCGGTCGGTTCAACCCCCAGTCTGGGCGCGATCGGGGTGTGGGGGTTTCAGGTGATCGAGATTTCTCTCTCACATCAATGTTTCGTTCTCTCTCACTCTCTCTCTCTCTTCCTTCTCTCTGAGCATGTCCTTGGGTGAGGATTTAGAGAGAGGAAAAAACAACAACACAACTTGTACAGCCCACCATCCCGCTATGCCAAGGTTGCCAGTCAACCCAAGAATCAGCCAGTGAAGGCATACATGAGTAGAACAACAAATCTCTCTCTCTCTCTCTTCCCCCCTTCCTCCCTAAAAAGATCAACAAACATCCTCAGGTAAGTACCAAGAGAACACTGGGAACAAATCGTGGGCACGGGTAGGGTCTCTACCCCGGTGTGGACCGGCCCGTGCTGTTAGAGTGCTCTCATCTTGGGGGATGGGATGAATGAAGTCATGAATAATCGTTATTTTCTCTCTGATGTTACCATTTGATTTTTTTTTTTTATCATGAAGCAAAGAAGCCTTTCATCATCAGAAATAAAAAGCGATTCCAAAAGGAAGTCATTAAATGACAACTCACTTCTAGGAAATCAACACAATTGAGAAAAGAAGTATTTTTCAGGCTTTAAATCCCAGTTTGACTCCCTGAGGCAGGGGTCAGAGAGGCCTGGCTGAGCCCGGGGCAGGTTTTCCGCTGGATTCTCCTCTGCTCCTTCCCCGGTACTGCCCTCTCTATGGGGGAAGGGAGAAGAGTGTGGGGCTCATGACCCTCTTGCAGAGGCTCTAAAGGGTCCCCACTTGGGGAACACCCCTTCCTTTCTTCAGTGGCTTCTTCTCGGGACCTCCACTGTCTGCCTTCCCAGAGCTGTGGCCTCCTCTGGCTTGGACCCCTCTCTGGGCTTCTCCTCCCCTCTGCGGGCACCCCCACTCTGCCCCATTCTGGGGGAGCTCCCTCCTGTGGGCTGCTGGGCTCCTTCCCTGGAGCCAGGAGACCTGTGGAGCCCGCCAGCTGTGCCACTTCGTCCTCCTGCCCTGAACAGCCCTCTCCAGCTGGAGGGCCGGGCTGGGGCTCCCACTCACCCACGGCAGAACCCAGGCGTGGGCCGCGGCTTGGAAGGCTGGACAGTACCCGTCACAGCTCTGCCTTTCCTTCCCGCCCAGCTCCGTGGGAGGTGCTGGTCCAGCAGCCCGGCTTCTTGGGCTCCTGAGATGCGGGCTCACCACGTGGGCGTGAAAGGGATTCGGCTCTGCCTTGGTTTGTCCATCTGTAAAACAGGAGGATGAGTATTTTAGCACTTGGGAAACAGAGTAAAGATAAGAATAAATGTTATAGTCCTGGCCAGTTTGGCTCAGCAGTTAGAGTGTTGGCCCGCGGACCAAAGAGTCTCCGGTTCGATTCCGGTCAAGGGAACCGGTTAAGGGCACGGACCTCGGTTGCGGTTCCTCCCTGCCCCAGTTGGCAACCAGTCGATGTGTCTCTTACATCGATGTTTCTCTCTCTCTTCCCCCCTCTCTCCCTCTCGCTCTATCTGAAAAACAAATGCAAAAATGTCCTCGGGTGAGGACAAAAAAATAATAAATATTATAATATAGTAAATTCCTGATACATTCCAATGTTGGGATGCAGAGGGACGGAGTGAGCCTTCCTCCCCCTTCGCACCCCCCAGGGTCCTGTATCCAAGGTTCAATGGCCTCCTGGTGGCTCCTCTGCCAAAGCGGGTGGGTGGGCGGCCGCTGATCAACCATCAGAGGAGCGGGCGCGCCGGGCCGGGTGGGTGCAGATCACGCCAGTAAAGGCGCAGCGATGGGACCGCGCACAGAGCCCCCCGGCCTGCGCGTGGGCAACTCGAGAACCCGCCGCGCGGAGGGCCACTGCGTTTCCGCCTGCCTACTGCCTCACTCGCACCAGCGCGTGTCTCTGCTCCTGGCCATCCCTCGGGTGCCTTCCGCGGGTGCTAGAACATTCTTTCCCTGAACTTTCATTTCCCCACTTGGGCCATCATATCGACGCTAAGGACTCACTGTGAGGCAGACCCTTTCTTAGGTTACCACTTGCAATTCTTTTTTTAAATCCTCAGCCAAGGACACTTTTCCATTGATTTTCAGACAGCGTGGGAGGGAGGGAGGGAGGGTGTAACATCGCTGTGTAAGAGACCCATCCATTGCCTGCCTCCCACACGACCCCAAAGGGGGCTGGGGATCAAACTGCACCTGAGGTACGTGCCCTTGACTGGAATCAACCCTGTGGTCCGTGGGCCGACTCTCTAACCGCTGAGCCTAACGGCCACGGCCCACTGGTAATTCTTAGAAACAGGACTTGGAGATGGATTTCACCAGCGTTCCTCACTGAGGCTCTGAGCGGGCTGCCGGCTCCTACGGGGCAGTTGTCAAAGCCCTCAGATGTGACCTGTGGGGAGAAGGGGCCCTGTGACAGGTGACCCAGTTCTGATGGAGAAGCAAGCTTGTGGAGCCCTGCCCCCAGGCCCCAGGGAGAGCAGCAGGCTCTGGGCCTCGGCTGTCAGCTGCTGCCTCTGGGCCCGCTGCCCCCCACGCTCTCAGACTCCTCATCCAGGGCTGGGGTCGGGGTCCAGGCTTCAGCTGGGCCAGGGGTTCCCCAGCTACCTGGGGCCCAGGCACCGCAGGGTTGGGACAACCACAGCAAAGATGGTGCCTCCACGACAGCCCGGCCTGTCTTGGGCCTCAGCCCTGTCCTGGGAGGACCCCACCAGCCCTCACGTGTGAGGAAAGCAGGGCTCCCCAGGCAGGGGCTCCCAGCCTGAGCTGGCTTCTGTGGACCCGACGGTGGGCCTGCCACTCCCTCCCCCTCCATCTGGTCTTCCCCACGGGGATCCGGGAGCGGGGTGTGTTCCCCAGGTGAGCCCGGGTGGGGGGGGAGGATGTTCCCCACAGAGAGCGGGGCGCAGGGGGGGGTGTTCCCCACGGTGAGGCCAAGCGCGGGGTGGGGGGGTGTTCCCCACGGTGAGCTGTGCGCAGGCGTGCCTAAGTCTGACCGTGGAGGCCAGCGGTAAGGTAAACTTGCCCCGGATGGACCGAGGTTGCAGACGGCAGCCTCCGGCAGATTTCAGTGTACATACGCTTTCAACATAGCAATTCCACTCGCATCTGTCCCTCTGTGGTGGGTTAAGCAATGACCCCCGAAAGGCATGTCCGAAGCCTAACCCTCAGAACCTGTGACTGTGACCTCGGAAAAAGTGTCTTTCCAGTCATGAGGACCTTGGGATGAGATCACCCTCGATCACCCACATGGGCCCTACCTGCAGTGACAAGTGTTAAACTGTAACAGGAGAGACACAGGGGGAAAGCCACGTGAACACAGGCAGAGGCTGGCGTGACCGGCCACTGGGCCCAGGGGCCCCTGGAGTCCCAGGGCTGAGGGGGCAGGAAGGACCCTCCCCCAGAGCCTTTGATGGGAGCGCTGCCCGCACCTTGATCTCTGGCCTCTGGCCTCTACAACCACCAGAGAATCAACTTCTCTTGTTGTAAGCCCCCAATTTCTGGAATGTTTTGGCAGCTGTAGGAAACCAGTGCAGGGCCCTGGACAAATGCTGGCTGGCGTGCGCAGAGGGGTGCTCTGGCCGGTTCCTGAGCGCTGTTGGGGAGGCATCCCAGCACCCTGCGGCCTCCAACAGGCCATGGCGCAGAGCTGGTGCGTCGGTGGGCGGGATCCTGTGCGGGACAGGGTGGGAAGCAATGGGGACCAGAGACCCTAAGGGTGACTGGTCAGGGAGAAGGGACTGTGGGGAGGCCAGAGGGGCCACAGTGGAAGGAGGGAAGGTGGGTAGATGGGGAGAGGTGGGAGCTGAGGGCAAGAGGAGGTGGCTGGGCAGGAAGTTGTGTGTACTTGGCACCACGGTGCCACCAGTGTCTGTGGCCTTGGGCAGGCTGGCCTTGGCTGTCTGAGCTTCCCCATGCTGACCCCTCTGGGAGGAGGTGACCCAGGGCCTCCTGGCCCACAGTTGGCTCCGGAGACTGGGTGGAGAATGAACACGGGACATGGTAAGGGTCTCCAGACTGATTCTGGGAGTCTTGGTGTGGCTGAGACCTGCCTGTCATCCCTGCTGAGGCCGAAGGAGGATAGAAGAGAAGCCTGGAGCTGAGGGGGTGGGTGGAGGGACCATCTTGTCATCATGAAGGGACAAGATGCCCAAAACTGCCTGGACAGGCAGTAAGAATCCCCAGACCAGCAAGCCCTGGCCAGGCACCACCTGGACTTTTCTGGAAGGTGAACCACCCCCTAGGGTCACAAAACCCTGAGCCAGTGAAAGGACTCTCACTTGAAAGGTAGGGAGCAGCCCAAAGAAAGAGTGGGTTCTCCCAGGGCCGCCCTGCCCGGGCTTTCAGACCCAGCTCGGGGGCTCACACCGCACAGGCTGCGCCAGCTGACCCCCCTGCCCTGCCCTCCCTCACCGGCTAACCAACCCGTCAGTGGGGGGGCCAAAGCTGGGGCACCCAGCTCAATTTGAACTTCAGACGAACAACGGGTCATTTTTCTAGCACCTCATTTCACAAATCAAATGTGTAACCACTTTGCTGCACACGTGAAACCAATACAAAATATTTTTTAAAGCTTTTTTTCCAAATATATTTTTATTGATATTTCAGAGAGAGAGGGAGGGAGAGGGAGAGTGAGAAACATTGACCAGCTGCCTCCCATACGCACCCCGACTGGGAATTGAACCCACAACCTGGGCATGTGCTCCACCCGGGAATCGAACCAGTTGCATGGGACAGTGCCCAACCCGCTGAGCCACGCGGCCAGGGCCCAACAGAAACTACTGACCGCCAACTGTAACGGAGACAAAAGCTTCCAATCTCCTCCCCTTTGCCTCCCTCCTCCTCCGACGTGCCAGCTGGATAGCAACGCACCCCGATACCAGCTCTGCTTTACTGTAAAAAAAGCCCCAGCTCATGTACACGCATAAATACAATTTGGAGGTATAAATAAAGTAGGAAAATAAAGAGATGTGCCTATCAAACAAAATAAATTAGTCATAAATATCACGTTGGCAACTAAGTGCTGGAAAACTCAGCGTCTGGGCTGCTTTCGGAAGCTACCAGCGGGGTGGGGGGTGTTCAACCCTTCCTTTCTCCGACTTTTCAATGAGCCGTGTGGGTTTGGCTAAGGTTGGAAGCTGCCAGGTCCCCATCTAGAGTGACCTGGGAAGCAGCATCAGCGGCTGCTCTTTTCGGGTCAATATCCACAGCGCTCAAGCCGGAGCCAGAGCCCCAAGAGCCCCAACGTGATGGGAGAACTGAGGGGGGCACAGATGGCAGGGGGGGTCCGTCTCAAAGCCCCTCACGTGAAACCCACTACCTGATCAAATCTGATTCCCTGGAGTTAGGCCACGGTGGCAAGGAAGGGCCCCTGGGACTGTGCCTTCATGCCCTGTCCCTCTGAGCAGGTGACAGAGTGGCCAGTTCCCTTAGGGGGAAAGAGGGCGGACCTGGGCAAGTATTGGCTTCATGCAGGGTGCTGGCTGTCAGAGGGCCAGAAGGAGGTGACCTGCCAAGTAGCCTGGCAGGTTATCCATCCCAGAACCAGCCGGCATGGGGAGTTCTCAAGATTTCCCCAGGCTGGAGGGGAGCGCGGGGCTCCCCGTTCTGGAAGCCTGTGGGGCCACGCAGACCCAGCCAGTTCTGTCCTGGGGGTGGGAGGGGCTTGGAGTTGAGATCTGGACCAATTCTCACGTGTGGTTGAGTCAAACTGCCTGCCATTCAGAGCTGATCACCTGTACATGAGTTTAAAATGAGTGCTTTTCTTTGGTCTCCCTGCCAGAAAGGATGGTAGAAATCGGCAGAGAACTTCAGCCTGGCTTAAGAACTTTCCCAGAGATAATGAGTTCCCGTCAGTGGAGGTAGTGAAGTAGAATAGGGTCAGCACATGGAAAGCACTTGTCCAGCAATGATCAAATTCAGGGTAGGGAGTTGGGGTAGCACCTGGGAGGTGTGTGTGTGAAGGACTTACAATTTTACGATCACACTAATCTATACCCTAGAAATGGGCACAGCCAATGTCAAACTGTCTATGTACAAGTTCTAAATGTTTCTTCCTAGAGCTAAATAGAACACGGGCCCAGGATCGTACTTGTAGAAGCATGGCCAGAGGCACTCTGCAAGCACCACCTGCCTTGGGTCCTGGCCCGGCTGGGGGTGGGGGTGGGGGGGAGGCCAGAACCTGTTATTTCTGAAAGCTGGGACTTTTCACCAGCCTCAGCTTGTTGGCAATCCCGAAAGGGTCCATGCTGTCTGTCTCCAGGGGTGAAGAGAACGTGTCCGGCTCCAGGTGGTCCTCCACGTGCTCAGGCTCCGCGGGGCTCCTGGGCAGCATAGGCAGGAAGTGGGACAGCGGCAGAAAGCCCCTGTCCTTGTACTGCTGCCTCTGCCTGGCACTGCTCAGAGACACGGGCAGCTGGTGCTTCTTGGACCGGTAAACGTTGTAGCCGTCGGGGCGGATCTCCTCCTCAAAAGCGCAGTCCTCGGGCGAGAACTGAGGCTGCAGAGAAAACAGACAGCATGAGCACCGAGGCTGCGGAGAAAACAGACAGCATGAGCACCGTGGCACGGCGGGCGCTCCCTTCCAGCTATTGGTCGCGTGTGTGTGGTTAAAGGTTATAATGTATGGTATAATTTAAAGTGCGAATTTATATATAGATTTACACTTACTATCTTTTAATATACACTTATAACTTTCTTATCACTTCACTTTTTAAATTTTATTTTCCAATTACAGTTGAGATACAATATATTCGTTTCAGGTATACAACAGTGATTAGAGATTTATAATTTACGAAATGATCACTCCGTAAGTCTAGTACCCATCTGGCAACATAATTACAATGTTACTGAGTATATTCCCTGTGCTGTACTTTAACATGTATAATATCTGTTACATATAACATGAAACGTGTTAAATATATGTACTTTATCTACATTTACATCTGTACTTTACATACCTTTAGAATTTATAAACCTGTAAGCACACACACGTCGGGTGGATTTCATGTATTACTCAATGTCTATATACACTTTACATTGATCCCTTGTATTTTCCACACCATGTGACTTTTAGTCTTGTTCTGAGCAATAACATCCATAAAATCAGAAACCTGATACGCACACATGCTCCCCTCTCCCTTCACATTGAATCCTAAGTACTGCGGTTAAAAACTCCCTTGCATGCCACTGCCGCTTCGGGAAACTGCTCAACGGGTGCTCTAGAGTCAGTCTCTTCATTAAGAATCACAGGTAGTCCTATCTGGGACCCAATTAAAGAACCTAGTCCCCGTTTAGACCCAGTAGCTGCGAGAGTCTCAGGTCTTTTTGTCTGGTGCCCTTGCCGGCAGCCCCCTCCAGTTCCGTCCAGGCAGCCTGCCAGGATCGTCCAGATAAAGACAGCCCCCCTCCCCCAGGCCCAGGGCAGCGCCTGCACCCAGCGGGGGTGGCCGGAAGTGTGTGTGTGTGTGTGTGTGTGTGTGTGTGTGTAGACCAGGGCCAGATCCTAGACCATTCAGTTGATTGAGAGGTGCGGGTGGGCAAGCAGTCTCCAGCTAGTGTCATTACCCCTTGGGGACACAGAGGACCGCCCACAGTAGGGAGCCAGGAGGGCTGGGCAGTAAACAACCCCAGGAGGCACCCAGTCTCATTTCTGCCCAAGCCTACAAAGGTCGTTGAACTGCAGGTGGGTGATCGCTGTGTTGATAAGGCCCTGATAAGGTCCGCAGCCCAGGCACGAGGATAAAGCCACGGGAGGGAGTGGGGGAGTGTTAAATACAAATAGACAAATGAGGGAAGTAAACCCAAATGGTGGGCTATTTTACTCTGCTGGTTATTTGGGAGAAGTTAGCATTGAATTCTTTTTTCCATACAGAAATGAAAGGATTTCCAGTTTCTAGGAGAATGTGGAGTATCTTTTTTTTTTTGAATCCTCATTGTTTGCTAAGCCATGCCTATGGGGTCAAGAAATAGAACTGGATTTTAGGTGGACACCCCTCCCCCACCCCCATTTGGATTAGGAGAATGGTAGGTTAGACCCCAGCAGGCCCTCCTGCCATTCCTGCCCCCCCCCCATAAGGAACGGGCACAATAGCTAAAGTTGCAGCTAGGGTTTGTGCCGCTCTGGGTGTCAGCTTTCAGCAAGCAGACCACCCCCTTCTTTGCCTCCATGCTGGCCCTTTCGCGCAGGACTCCGCCATAAAACCTGAAACAGGGTCGCTGGATAAATGAATAGGCAACCGTCAGGACTCCAGCATGATTCTGAGAAACTAAAAAGATTAGGCTGCCCGTGGGAGGCTGGGGATCTGTGTCTTTTCTGGGACTTGGGGACGTCCACTGAGGTGCAGTCTCCTCTGTGCCGCGGCCGTCTTTGTTCCCGCGACCAGAGACTCGGCATGGAACACTTCCTGCCCTGAAACTCCCCTGGGTGCCTGGGCCACCTCATCCCAGTCCCCTAGCCCCCCACCCCCAAAGGCATTTGCAGTACAGGTGAGCCGGACACCAGGACCAGAATGCATTGGAATACTATTCTGATGCGTGTGCAAAAAGTGTTTCTAGTAGATAAAAATTAATTACAAAATATCTCCGATCCTAAATGTCACTTTTCCCTGACTTGTTTGAAGATTTACCTTTTGAAAAAGATCCGAGTGGTGGATACACCCTTGTTCTTTTTAATGGGAGGGGAACGGAGGCGAGGACCACCTCGGGGCAGGCCCAGACCGAAAAGGCCCGAGGTGGGTTTTCCTGTTTAATATCCAACAGAGCCGAGTAACGGGTTCCCTACCCCCGAGTGGACCAACTTTGGTTCAACTGTAAATGCAAAGGCCGCCCTGACCCATTCTCCGGTCACTGGCCGGGACCCTAAACTTCCGTAAAAAAAAGTCGGACATTAACTTAATCGGCCCTTGCAGTCTTCCCCCTCGCAGCTCCATGCTGGCCGAGGGGGAGGAAGCCAGGAACTCTGGATTTGATCCAGCGCACCGCCCCCCTCCCCAGCAGGCCCCTGCCCCAGCGCATCTCGCCCGGTGGCGACACCTACCAGCCCTAGCATCCTGCCGTCGCCTCCCATACAGAGGTACAGGACACTGTGCACACCCTTGATGGCCACTTTCCGCAAAGCGACTGCCCTGATTTCCACCAAACCTGATACAAGAGAAGCAAAAAGCTGCCGCCGGAACCCGTGGGGCCCACGGGCATGTGGATACGTTTGGTCGGTGCACGCGCCCGTGCCCTCCCCCACCCCATTTCCCTATCTCCTCACGCAGTTGGGGGCCCAGGGAGGGAGAGGGACGCTGAGGTGCCAAGCCCTGGGATTCCCACGAGAGAGGGGTTCGCGGGAGCCAAATGGGGGCCGGGGGAGAGTAACGCACGGGTGCGGTAGGTCCACGCACCCGTGCTCCCTCCCCGAATCCTTGCACTGTCGGGGGAGCCGGGGAGGAAACAGAATGTAGATTTGCCCAAAACCTGGCGTTATCGGGAGTGGGAAGCCCGCGGGAGTCGAAGGAGGTGAAGGGAAGAGGGACTCTGGGTGGGAGGGGGACCCGGCGGGCACTCACTGTGCGCGCTCTGGCCCCGCGCGCAGTCCACCGTGCCGTCCGCGCGGATGCGCAGGAAACAGCTGGACGGGCCGTGGGGGCCGGAGGTGTACAGGTGCCGCAGGCGGATGGACTCCCCCCAGCCGTAGTGCACGTGCGGCCCAGCGTCTGAAAGGGCTAGGGGGCCCCCGGCCGAGGCCAGCCAGAGGCCGGCCAGGATCAGGGCGCGGGCCACAACGCATCGGATCTGAGCGCTCCGCATGGCACCTCTCTCGGGCTCCAGGCGCAGTTCGTTCAGGCGGCTTCGGGGTGCGGGAGGCTGGGCGGCAGCAGGGACGCCCTGCAGGTCTGTGCGTGACGAGGTGGGGGTGTCCGCGGGGCCGTCCAGCCAGCCGTGCACTCCGGGTGCGCTGCGCTGCTGCTGCTCCGAGGGCGTAGCGGCTCCAGGCCAGCAGCCTTATATAGCGCGCCTTACCCTCTCGGCGGGTGGGTACCCATGACACCCGAGCATTTCTTATCAGGATTGCATCAGGCCCCCGCCTCCCCTGGACACACCCACTCATATCCCGCCTCCGGCCCCAGCCCCCTCCCGGGTCTCTGCCCGGGTGACCCCGCCCAGGTCTGGGGGCGGAGGAGGCCCCACTTCGCTGGAGTGTTCATAGGAGCTCCTCCCCGCGGCTCGGTGGCGGGGCCAGCGGCCAGGTCGCTCTTGACTGGACGAATTTGATTTTATAAAGCAATAAAGGAGATGACGGAGCCCCGCCTCCAGTATGCAGCTCCCCAGGAAATGTGCTCGTCGCGGGGCGCTAGCAGGGGCGGGGGCAGGAACCCGGGGGCCAAAGATTGAGGGACACTGAGCTTTGCATCCCTCACCCTCTGTCCAGAAAAACCTTGCCTCTGTTTCAGAGCCCTTTCCCCTTAAAAACCCCATTCGCTTCCTCCCGCGACGGTGCCAACCCTCCCAACCGGACGTAAAGCCGTGCATTAGAATTTCCCCTGCAGCTAGGACCCTCTCACGTTCTCCCAGCTTGTGTTCTCGCGATCCTTGCCCCTCCTCCACCCCGGCCCCTCTAATACCGATAAATTGTACCCCGACCGGGGGCCGGGCTGGATCTCCGCCCTCGCAGAAACAATGGGGCGTCGCGCGGGCGCCGCTAGATGGCACTTCAGCCCGGGTTTCTGCCTGTGCTCTGCCTGGCTCCCGGTCGTTGCGAAGGGGCCTTTGGGGCACGGTGGGCTTGCAAGCGTAGATTGAGAAGCTAATTTTCCACTTTAAGCGCGGCGCTTGGAGCCAGTGGGCCCCTATGTTTTTGTGGTTGGTCCAGTTCTTGGGTCCCTGAGCGCAGCGCGGATGAAGAGGTCGGGGAGCTCCTTATTGGTGGGGAGGGGCAGAGGAGCCACCATGCTCACTGCTGGGGTGGGGGTCGGCACCAGGTGGGGAAATTGGGGCCACCCAGTGAAGTGGCTCCTGCGAACCCGAGACCTTCTCTAGTGATACTCTGAACTTGGAAACAGCCTCCAGAGAATGCCCTGGCGGGAGAGAGGGGTCCTCCCAGCGGGCTTTGGCTCAACACCGATTCTTTCTCATTATTCCTCCAGCCCTCCCCCCACCTCCTGGGTGTGAGGCCCCCGGAAACTGGTTTTAGGGGAAAGCTACTGATTTTTTCTCGTTATTCCTCCAGCCCTCCCCTCAACTCCTGGGTGTGAGGCCCCCGGAGGCTGGTTTTGGGGGAGAGCTACATTGGCTCAGCGCAAAGGCGATGGGAGGGCAAACTGGAGCCAGGAAAGGGAAGCAGCGCCAGGCCTAGTGAATTTCAATGAGCGAAGGCCACGTTCAAACCCCAGTCAATGACTGGCGTTAATGACGGAGCACGCAGAAAATGTCACCAGGAAAGTCTTTACAAAAAGACATCATCTCAAAGGCTTTATAGACCAGGGACCCCCACGCTGTGTGTCTTGGTTCAGAAAGCCACGGCTTCTGTTAAATCTAATTACTTCCCCCCTGTGGCTTTAAATCGACGGCGGCTCCTATTAAAGTTAATTACCCTCCCCAGCAGCTTTGGTTTTTAAAGATCTTGGATAAATGCGGGGTCTGAGGAGGATGTCAGGGGTTGCACGGGGACGCGCCCAAATCGGGCTGGGGTGGGGGGGACCGCCAGCCTCTGGCTCCACCCCCACTCGTCAACTGCCCCTCCTAGGACCATGGTGGGGAAAGAGTGGCGGCTGTAATCGGGGAGGTCCGGAGGACGGCAGAGGAGGCAGCTTCCTAGCCTGTCACAAGCACTTTATGGGTATTTTCGGCTTACACCCCCACAAGTGCCCTTATGACATCCTGCCCCCCCCAACAGATGGGGGCCCTAGAAAAGTGGGAGAGTGACCCAAGACTGCAAACCTGTAAATAGTGGACCTGTTATTTGAACTCTGGCCGACAGGCTTGTAAACCCAGGCCATGCTGCGTCTGGGGGAGGAGCCTAGCAGGGCTCGGGCTGCCGGTCGGAGCCAGTGCCCTCTCCCGGGCAGGTCATGAACCTGCTGGGCCTGTTGCCTCCTCATGCCTGCTTTCAGCCTTGAGCTGTGGTCATATGGGAGAGTGGACACCAAGTGCCGGAGTGTAGTTCATGAACAGTGATGGCTGTCCACCAAGGGTCTGTCTGCCGTGTGCCAGCCATTTCGCAGTCACAGCAGTGCTCTGAGAGTTTACAGGATTAATCCGTGCTACATGTGAGGAAACTGAGGCTTACAGTTGGCCAGGCCCCAGCAAGGGTTTGCACCCAGGTGGGCAGGGTCCGGGAGCCTGGGCGGGTTTGTTGGTGCCCCCCCTCCCCCGTCTGTGTAGTGGGAGGAAGCCAAGAGAGGCAGAGGAAAGGCAGCACTGGCCAGCAGGGGGCGCTGCGGCTAAGGCTGTCCAGGTGAGAGCTGCGAAGTTGAAGGTGAGGACCTGTTCCCAAGCCTCTCCAAGCCCCTGACCCCTGCTACCCACAGTGTGCTGGGTTGGACTGGTTTTTATTTTTCAGGCTGCATTTGATTTGGTCCAGGTGGCTGATCCAGCTGACTCACCCCGGTGAGATTCCATTCACTGAGTGGCGCGAGCAACGCCAGCCGGGTCCCAGTCATCCCAGCTGCCCCGCTCAGCCCAGGCACGGCCCCAGCAGCCTCCGGAGCAGATGGCCAGACGGGCTTGGCTTGGCAGCTTAGTTCTGGACTTGATGTTAGCCGGGATCTTTTTAACTGCTCGAAACCGTTTTCCAGGGGGTGCCCTCCTTCAACCAACCTTGTCAGGGTTGCTCCTTCGGATGGTGGCAAATGAGATGGTCTCTGTTTCTAACCCACGCTCCGGCAGTGAAGACAGTCCTGTTCAGCATCGCTGCCAGTCTTGGCATGATGGAAAGGGTCGTTTTGCTTTTCTCTTTAGGGCTAGACATTTACATTACAGTGTCAAACGCTCCTTCTTAAGCACTTCCCCCGCGCCCCTCCCAAACCCCCTGCCCCGCCCTATGGTTGAGAAGTACTTTGTAACTGCAGAAGCTCCTGGGGGTTGGCAAAAATCTTCATCAGAAAAACGACAACTGCA
The DNA here is from genome assembly GCA_030848825.1 of Tadarida brasiliensis. Lineage (NCBI taxonomy): Eukaryota > Metazoa > Chordata > Mammalia > Chiroptera > Molossidae > Tadarida > Tadarida brasiliensis. Next base: position 3,729,715 of record CM061268.1, on the reverse strand, counting down.
GTTTCGAACTTGGGATGCAAAGGACTGAAGTCAGATGAGGGGACAAACTGCACCGCGGGCTGGTGGCTGAGCCGAGACTGGGACTCAGGGCCCCCGAGTCTCAGCCTTACGTTTGGCTAGAACCTGTATGATTCCCCCCAAAGCCTTCTATTTCACCAAAACACATGTTTTCCCTCATTAGGGTCCTTATTCCACAAAGAGGCCACCCCACTAGACTGGAAATTGATAGGGGCTGTGGCAGAGTCGGAAAGGGGAGATGTCTTGGAGCCTTCATTTCCTTATTTGTAAAAGAGCAAAAAGGTACCTCATTGTCAGGGTTAATGTACGAATTAGGGAAGGTTATCGACGGGGAGACCGAGGTTTGTAGAGACCCCGGCACAGGGACATGTGTCACAGAGGAGCAGCTATTGCTATGCATTAAAGGCTCCCCCTGGGTCACACTTCTATTGATTTTTAAGATGCAGTGGCAACTCTAGAGAAAGAACTCTAATGTACGGTGACAGAAAGCTGATGGGTGATGGCCTGAGGCTGGAGATGGGGGTGGAGATCTCAAAAGGCCAAGAGGTTGCTCTCTGGGGACAGGGGGATGCTCCCAATCTTGACTGGGGTGGTGAATAAACAGGCCTTGATATCTGTCCAAACTCACTGACTGGAGCCCTTAAAACCAGGATGCGTTAACCCTGGCCAGTTTGGCTCAGCGGTTAGAGCGTTGGCCCACGGAGCAAAGAGACACGGGTTCGGTTCCCGCTAAGGGCATGTACTTAGGTTGCGGTTTGTCCCCGGCCCCGGTTGGGGTCGTGTGGGTGGCGACTACTCCATGTGTCTCTCTCGCATCGATGTTTCTCTCTCTCTTCCTCCCTCTCTCCCTCCTGCTCCATCTGAAGATACATGCAAAAATGTCCTCGGGTGAGGATAAAAACAAACAAACCAACAAAAAAACACCAAAAAGCCAGGATGTGTTGCATTTTCAATTACACCTCCACAGAGTTGGATTTGAACATTGTGACTGCAAAGGTGGCACATGGCTGAAAATTGGGAAAACCCAGAAGAGCGGAACAGAAACAATGGCAAAACCCTGGACTAGCGTGGCTGCGTTAGGAGCCTGTTGCTATTTGGGTAGATTTCTTCCCCAGACTTTTCAAAAGTATTTATGTATCTCAGAATAATAAAAGCATTTAAATTGCATCACCCCTTCTCCCCCATGTAGCTGTAAACATTTCACATTTCCCAGGGCACTAGATGCCCTTCTAGGCACCTTTGACCCCCGCAGATCTGAGCAGGGTTCCTAGGGGTAGGCAATCTGCCCCCTAGTGCCGGACGCTTAGATTGTCCCCAACGTCCCTTCCCACATCATACCGGGGGGTGCCCATGGAGACGCTCCCACACCTGTCCACTCTCAGCAGGGGAGTCGCTGGCCCCATGGTCTGTTCCCCAGGTAGGCCGGGTCCACACGCTGGACGGGCTGGGTGCGGCAGCGCTCTCACACGGTGCTGCTTCGTCCCCGCTAAGGGCCGCAGCTTCCTCCAGACTCTTCGGGCCAGCCTGGGACTGTTGGAGATGCAGCCTCCAGCAGTGGCCCGTGTGGTCCCGGAGCTGGGATTGGAGGCTGCCAGTTGGGCCCCCCACCCAGAGCCTGAGCCCTACCGTGGCCGGGCTCCCCCTGTGGGCAGTGCCTGGGTGTGGCTGTGCCTGTGCCTTAGTTTGTCGTGTGTGGTGAAGGTGCCATAGGTGTTCCTTGTACTATTCTTGCAACTTCTCTGGAGGTTTGGAATTTTGTACACTCAAATGTTAGCAATATTTTTAATATTTCTTTAAAATAACACTTCAGAATAACCAAAATAGAGGGAAATCCCCAACCCAGCTGCCTGGGACCGGCCTGTGGCTTGTAGCTGGCCCCGGGCAGTGGTGTGCAGCCCCTAGCCGGGTTCCCAGACGTGCTCCCGGTGGAGGTCGACGGAGCACCGTGAATGCATTGCGGCCACTGCCATCAACTCCATTTTCCAGAGCGGGAAACTGAGGCTGGAGAGGCAACGTGGCGGACCCATGCAGCACTGCAAAGCACCACGTGGGGCATGGAGAACTCGGCTATTTGGGGTCTTCTTGGGGCCTATCTCCTAGATACGGGGAGTCATGTTGCATCCCTGATGTCACAAGCAGAGGACACTTCTGAGGCCACCATTCCCTGAGGTCTCATCATTCCCTCAGTAACACTCTGTCCCCTGCCCCACTTCGCGCCAGTGGGGAGCTTCTCTGTCTCGCCTCCACTGGAAGCTTCCTTCCCGGTTAGTAAGGCCCGTTTTGAACGGGAAATAATTTTTACGAACTTAGTGGTTGGGTCTGCTTTCGTATGGGGTGTCAGTGCCCTGTCTGAAGTGGTTGCTGTTCTGTGTGACCTAAACAGCAGAGCTTCGTCAGGTCACAGGGAGCTGAGGACACAGCGATCTTGAGCAGTCCACCTGCTGCCCTATGTTCCGCCCTGGCTTTACCGACGACAGTCACCCTTTGGCTGAATGCCTGCTCTGGGCCAGACACTGTGTGTACACCCACGAATGTGCATGTGAGTATGGGTGTGCATACATGTGCATGTGTGAATGCATGTGTACACTCATGAAGGTGCATGCATGTACACAGTCATGAACGGGCATTTATGCGGGTACGTGCATGCATGTGCACATGTGTGAATGCATTGTACACCTATGAGCATGCATGTGTGGGTGTGTGTATGCATTCGCACACGTGCATGCATTTGTGTACCCGTGAGTATGCATTTGGGCATGCACATGTGTGAATGAACGTGTACACCCATGCATGTGCATTTGTATATGGGTATGTGTGAGCATGTGTACTTGCATGCATGTGCATGAGTTCACGTGAGTGCATGAGTGTGTGTGTGTGCTTGTGCATGTGTGCTCATGTGTGACCTCTCACCTCAGCAGATCGGTGGTCCTGTCGCCGTCTCACAGGTGAGTAAATTGAAGCTCAGAGAGGACACGGCCTCCTCTGAGCACTTGCTAAGGCCGGAAAGTGATGATTTATGCGATTGGTTCCAGTCCCCTGGGCCTGGTGTCTGTAAGCTCCAAGGCAGGGTATGGAGGTCCTGTTCACTGCCGTACCCGCAGCACAGCCTTGTAACTGGGTGATAAATGTCTGTTGAACAAAGGAGAGAAGGGAGGGAGGAGGGGGAGGGAGGACAGAGGAAATCTGTCCTTGGCCTCCCAGGCCTCCAGCCCAGCCTTCCTGGCAGGTCAGGAGACCAGAGGTATTTCTGCTTTGAGGCGTTTAAACATATGCTCGGGGCTCAGTTCCGGCTAGGGTTTCTGACCACACATACCACAGATCAAGGGGGTTGGGGATCCCTCCAAAGGCCTCCGCTGTGGGCCTTGATTCAAGCACTTGACCTGGTCTCCCTGTCCAGGAAATGGGACCAGCCGGCCGCAGAGGGCAGCAGGAGAACTCAGGGGCTCCGGCGTGACTGGAGGCTCCCCGGGGCCCTGGGTGGGCCAGGCCAGCAGGGTCTGGGCCCCCACCTAGACCTCTCACTGTGGTTAGGCTGTGACAAGGAGGGACCCCTCCCTGAAGCCCATTCAGAGCTGCTGTAGGACCCAGACCATGTTGGATCTATGAGGAGACAGCTCCATTCTACAGACAGGGAGACTGAGGCACGGGGACAGTCAGCCGGTCTCCAGCAGAAGAGGTGGCGGGGACTCCTAGCCGGGTGCCTCCTCTCACTCCTGCCATCTCCCCTTCTCTTCCCCCATGTCCCCTGTGGCCAGCGCGTAGCCTCCGCCCCATCCTCACCCTTTCCCACAGAATCCACCCCAGGCCCTTGGTCGTCTCACCACCACCCACGGTACTGCGGGACACTGACCGGTCATTTCTGGCTCCTGCATCGGGACCTCTGGCCCCCCGAGATCTCAAGTTTTCTGGGGAGGGGTCGACAGCTTTCAACCCACATTCCGGAGGCCAGCTCTCAGTCCTGTGGACAGCGGCTCCTCGCCCGAGGCCTGGCCTTGGAGGTGGCCTGGCGCCTTTCTGTGTGCACGGCCACTCTCCCCGCGTGCACGGCCGCTCTCCCCGTGTGCACGCAGGGCTGGCCTGGCGACGCTCCGCAAGCTTTCGACGACGGGAACTCAAGCCCGACCCTAGCAGGGGCCACAGGATGGCTGTGGGGAGGTTGTGCCATCCCGGTCCCGGAGCAGAGCCTCAGTCTCTCAGGTCAATGGCGAGGGCGGAGAGGGACGCGGATTCTGTGTGGCTCTCACTTAATAGCGGCTCTGCTAGCGGGCTGGCGGGATCCCCCAGGGAGTTGGTGAGGGGTGGGGGATCCCTGCAGAGATGCTGGCCGGGCGATGAGGGGAGGACGGTCACCAGGTCACCACGGCAGACAACCTGACCTCCTGTGGGCGGGGCTTCCTGTTGCATCTTCGGTGTCTGAGTCCTATGATTTTTGTTTGTTTCAAGGGTTCCTCTTAAGCTTCCTCACAAAACAGTGGGAGTCACAGCCTTAGTTCCTCTTGACTCATGACCTCAGGACTCATGACCTCAAATGTGTTTCTGTGACCTCCTCGGAGAAACTCGGCCAAGCTTCGCGCCCCTGGCCCTCCTGAGGGGTCTCTTGCAGGCGTGGCTCTGAGCCCCCCGCCCACCAGGCCCCCCTACCACCGGCCTCCCACGGGTACAGGGATGATTCCCGAGGGGCGGCGATGGGCGTGGCCTTCGCCCTCCTTTGGCTCCTCGTGGCCCCGCCCGACCACGCTGGCATCTGTGAGAACAGCAACTGCCGGTTAACGGGCACCTCCTGTGTGCCAGGCTTTACCCCGTGGCCACGTGTCCTGCCCGAGGCCACCCAGCTGGTAAGCGGCAGGGTTGGGACTTGCAGACGGACCTGCAGGGCTGCGCTGGTGTGCGGGGCGGTTATATCAACGAACCCAAACGAGGCCTTAACCTCAGAAACCCACTCTCCCGCAGGCTGCAGGCCGCAGGCCCGAGCTCAAGGCGTCCGCAGGGCCGGTTCCTTCCAGAGCGGCGAGGGGTCCCGAGTCCGCTGGCTTGGAGACGCGTCCCTCCAGCCTCTGCCTCCGTCTTACCTGGCCTCTCTCCCCTTCCCTTCTCTGTCCCAAGCCTCCCTCTGCCTTCACCTGTCATTGGATTTAGAGCCACCTGGGTAATACAAAATGATGTCATCTTGAGATCCTTAACTTGATTACATGTGCAAAGGCCCTTTTCAAACAAGGTCCCGTCCAAGGTTCTAGGTGGACATACCTTTGGGGGCCCGTTCAACCCACTGCAGGCTCCATTGGGCAATGTTTGTCTTACGGTGGCCTCGAACCCTGAACCGAAGTGGCTCCTTCTTTGCCCTGAGAGAGGTAGTAGGTAGCTGCCCCAAGAGTGTCCTCTAGCAGCAGAGATAGGGGAACATGTGTGTGCATGCATGTACATGTGCGTGCATGTCTATGTGTGCATGCATGTATGTGTGTGCATGTGTGTGTGCATGTGTGGGAAGGAGAGGTAATGGGAGTCCTCTGGGCAGAGGTGGCTTGGAAGAGCAAGTAGGTCCAGATGCCCCCAAGGCTGGCCCCAAATGTCCGTCATTCTGGCAGAGGGTCCTGGACACTTTGTGACATTGATTCACTAAGGGGCTCCCCACCAGCACTCTGGGGGGCCGGTGGGCTCATGGTCTAGTTCCCCACCTGCCGGTAGGCTTGCAAACCCTCTCCCCAGCCCCCTCCGACCTCGGCCCCGGCACACCACTGGTACAGTCCCATGAGGGAAAGCCCATACTTGCACCCAGGCCTGGCCTCCTGCAGCCCGCGGGGCCTGGGAGAGACTGAGTCTGGAGCAGACTGGAGAAGGCCGGGCGTCCGGTGCCGAGGGACTGGTCAAAGCACCAGGTGACCCCAACTCTGCGCCCACTGAACACACCAGCTTCGATTTCCTAAAAGGGAAAAGGAAGAAAAGAACAAACACATGCATAATGGTGCATTTGAAAAAGTGAGAGAATTTTATTTTTATTTCTCTCATTTTATTTCCTGCATTTTTAGTTCATTTCTTATGTTTACACGTCTCTGCTTTTTCCTGTACCTCTAACTGGAGAGGGCTCACTCTTACCATCACGACACAAACTGTTCAAGCGGTCAGAGGTGTTTTTTACACCGTAACTTGGGGCCAGCGGACAAAAGATGTCTGCGGTGTGACCGAGGGACGCCAGTCACCGCAACCTCACGTCAGCCTCGAGTGGCCACATGCGGGGACGTCCGTGCCGCGTCAGTGGTCAAAGGTGTGCAGACAGCGCCGTCTTACACGTCCCCAAGTGTCACCTTCCTCCCTAACAAATCCTGGGCCCCTGCACAATGGCCTAGTCAGGCTTCCTGGGGCGGGGGTCAGAGGGGCTGCGCCGGGGTGGAGCCCAGGTCGGCCTCGTGCGGAGAGCCAGCCTCCCGGGCCACTCTGTGCTGGCCAAGGAGGCCTTCAGCCTTTCCAGTGCTCTGCGAGCTCCCAACCGTGCCTTCTCCGAGGGGCTCCACGAATTCTCAGAGACCCGCCAAACCTGGCGAGTCCGCAGCGCTTTTGATTTACAGGACAGATGTTTGTCAGCTCACACTTGGAGAGACCCAGGGAGGCGGGTGGAATTAAATAAGAATAAGGGTGTCAGCTCCCAAAAGGTGGCATATCTCTGCTCTAATTCCTTGACGCCCAGCATGGGTCAGAGGCCCGGGCTGTTAATGGGCAGGGAACAAATTGGGGGCCGCCACCTGCGGTTCTCCCAAGGGGAGGGAGGGGGACCTCCTTACAGCTCAGGGGCCAGGCGAAGCCCGCGCGCTCCTGGCCTCCGAGCCTCAGTTTCCTCCTCTGGAAGACAAGGCCGCTCTGAGCAGTACATGGCATGGTGCCTGGACGGCCCGCACGGCGCTCGGCCCACGGGAGCTGCTGCTGTTTCCTCGGCGTGGCTCCCGGCCACCAGCCAGGCCGCCGCAGGGCTGACATTGCCCTCTGCAAGGGGTCTGTCCCTGGTGCGGGCGATGCCGTGCAGCAGCCCCCTCGGTAATGGGGGCTCGACCAAGGGGCGGGGTGGGGAAGAGAGCAGACGCCAGAAAGCCTGTCTCGTCCCAACACAGCCCGAAGTGACTTCTTTAAAAAAAATTTTTTTTTCCTTTACTGATTTGAGAGAGAGAGGAAGGGAGAGGGAGAGAGAGATAGAAACATCGATGAGAGAGAATATCTACTGGCCGCCTCCTGCATGCCCCCCACTGGGGATTGGGCCCACAACCTGGGCATGTGTCCTGGCCGGGAATCGAACCGGCGACCTCTTGGTGCATGGGCTGACGCTCAGCCACTGAGCCACACCAGCCGGACCGAAGTGACATCTTTATTTGTGAGTTTATTCACTCAGTATGTTTCCCCCGCACAGGACTCACGGGGGCAGGGACCTCGCGCACCCTGAGCACCCCTGTTTCTCCAGCACCTGGCAGCATGCTTGGCGGGTGCGTGGCAGTGACCCAGTACATATTTATGGCAGGAATGAAGCCAGGGGTGGGTGGGGGATGGAGAAGGAGACCGGGAAGCTTTGCTGAGCTCCAGGCTAGCCCAGCACGCTCAAGGACCTGGGGGTAAACTGCCCTGACTGTGTGTCCCCACCCGTTGTCCTACCTGCCGTGGAGGGTGCAGTGGGTGAGGCCGACTCCCAACTCCACTCCGGAGCAGAAGTCCCTCGTGACCGCTCTATCCCGAGCAGCTGCGTCCCGTAGCCCCACACCGAAACAGGGCAGTGGCTTTCCACGGGGAAACGGAGAAAGGCATCGGAGTGCATGCACACTGCGGAATAGTATGCAGCGAAGAAAAAGGACGCGCGAGAAGCTCACGCGTCGACGGGAACACATTTCCCGACCATGATGAAGAGGGAAAGGCAGGACACAGAGACTACACGGCATTCCTGTAGAGGCCCGTGCAGGTTAAAGCGAGGACATCGTTAGCTTTGTCCTTGGAACAACCAGAACGGTGGTTCCGCGGGGAGAGGAGGGCGGGTCCCGGGCTGGACAGGTCTGTCTGCTGCCGGCTGCCGGCTGTGTCTTTGCTGTGAAGTCACTGGTGAGACTGCGCTGTTGCCCACAGTGGGCGGAGGCCGACGCTGGAGGGAGGCTCCACGCAGGAGCGGGCTTCCCTCCGAAGGTGAGATTCCACGCCATTTCCACTTTCGCATCAATAAGATCATAGCCATCCCCTGCACTCGACATCTGTCATCTGAGGTGGCCCTCACCACGGTTTTGAAAAATGGTTCTGATCACCCCGTTGCACATCTTCAAAGCCTGAAAAAAACAAAACACAAAACGATGCAGGAGGAAGGGAACCGCTGGGCCGCTGTGGTCGGGCTGGGCTGGGGCTCCGGTGGCAGGACCGGGGCGTCCCTGCCTGGCCCTGACCTGGGTGCCAAATGGCGGGGCCTCCGGGCTTCGGGCCGTCCCTGGGGGGCCTGCTCTCTTCCTTGGTGCTATAAGAAGGTTGTAAAGCACTTTGGAGCCAGTTGGTACCAGGGCAGAGAATTGCACCCTGGAGGTGGTTCGTGACCCCATAAATTGCCCCAGGTGAGAGGCAGCTGGGAGGCCAGGGAACAATGGTGGCCGGTTCACTGGGGGCTGCGACTCTTCAGAGGTGCGGCATTCCACAGGGCTGTGGCCCTGGGCTCCCGGGAGGGCCTGGAGGACGCGGAGAGGACCACTGGACCCGGGAGTGGCTGCGTGGGGGAGGGGTGAGATCTGTAGACCCGAAGCTCAGGGTGGGGCCCTTCCTGGGTGCTTGAGCCCTGCACCTGCACCTTCCAGGTGTGGTACGCCAACAGGAGCACGGTTTGTTTAAGATTCGGAGGTAACCAAGCTGGCACGGCTGACACCTGCCCTGCCTGCCTGGTGAGTGGACAGACTACCCAGCGCTATCCCGACCCCTAGGTGTGCTGTGTCCTGGCCGTCCCGCCAGCTAAGGCATAGAGGGGACCTCGCAAGCTCGTGTTTCTGAGGGGGAAACTGAGGCCCAGAGAGCAATCTGGCTCACCTAAGGCTGTATCCACTCTGTGGATGAGCAAGGCTTGGGACCCAAGGCCCCTCCTCCTACCACGGCCTGCGGCAACAGAGGCAAAGGTGCCCCTGGCCCTGGGCGGAAGCAGCGCTGTCCCCGGCATGTCGCGCGGTGGGACAGCTTCAGGAGGAGGCCTGGTGCAGGGCACAACCTGCTGGCTCTCCCGGCAGACTTGCCTGGACTTGTGCATGGCTCGGTCACTCCCGCGTGTGCGCACACGGCACGTCTCCCTGGCGGCCGGCTGGTCACTTTCAGCAGATCCTCAAAGGGGTCTGCAAGCTCACAACAGGGGCTGAGAGCCATGGTGGCCGGCAGCCTCCTGAGCCCACGCGGCCTCTCCAGCCATCGTCAGGACGGCCCCCGGGAGCTGGGACTCTCTCCCATCTGCAGGGAGAACTCTGCACGGTCGTGCCATGCAACCTTCAGAGCGACAGAACAAAATCGTGGGCACTGGGGTTGCCCCCATTTTGCAGATAAGGAGACGGAGGCACGATGGGGTTTGCAAACTTGCCCAGGTCCAGGCAGCCCCAGCCAGCAGAGCCGCACACCGTGGCAGAGGGCACCGTGGCTGTGGCGGGGTTTGTGGGGGCTGAACCGGTGTCCAGCAGCGTGCTGGCCAGGGCGGGAAGTTCTGGAAGGTGCAGGCTCAGGAGGCCCCCTGCACACTGCATCCCGCCCCTAACTACTCCGCCGTCTGCACTGGGGCCTCGGGTCTGCTCGCCAGGGGCAGGCGTGAGAGCCGAAGGTCAGAGGTTGCCCAGGCACCCATGCCAGGCCAGAGGGCTGACCTTTATGTGACCAACTTGGAGGCCCCTGGGAGCCGAGGAAGGACTTCAGACCCCTGGCCGCCATCTGAAATGCTGCTTGGGGGTTGATCCTAATCGCCCCTAATTTAGGGGCCAAATGGCCAATTAAGGGACCGTTTGAGAGTCAGAGAAGCAGAAGATGAGCTGAAGAGACAGATGAAGCCCAGCTGAAGTCCCGCCATCAGAGCTGGTCGTGGGGCTCAGCCGCAGGGAGGGTGGGGCCTCCCTGCCGGGCATGGGGAGCCTGGGGGATCTGTGCCCCTCCAGCCACAGCTGCAGAGGGCCGACAGGGGCCCCCAGGGCCACCAGAGTCCCGATGGCAACATTCCCTGGGGCTCACTGTGCGCAGAGGCCCTGCCACATGCCTACTCACAGCCGTCACTGCACACAACAGTCATCTAGATGGTCACTGTGCGCCCTCGAGACCATGCAAACTGTCCTAGGTGCTGGGGACACGTCGGGAGCAGAGCAGAGTCCTGTCCTCGTGGAGCTTCCAGCTTGGCATGTGAGTGCGTGTGAGAGTGTGTGTGAGTGCGTGTGAGTGCGTGTGAGTGCATGTGAGTGCGTGTGAGAGTGTGTGAGTGCGTGTGAGAGTGTGTGAGTGCGTGTGAGAGTGTGTGAGTGCGTGTGAGTGCGTGTGAGAGTGTGTGTGTGAGAGTGCGTGAGTGTGACTGCATGTGAGTGTGTGTGTGAGTGTGTGAGAGTGTGTGTGAGTGTGTGTGAGTGTGTGAGAGTGTGTGTGTGACTGCATGTGAGTGTGTGTGAGTGTGTGTGAGTGTGTGAGTGTGTGAGAGTGTGTGAGTGTGACTGCATGTGAGTGTGTGTGAGTGTGTGTGTGTGAGTGCGTGTGAGAGTGTGAGTGTGACTGCATGTGAGTGTGTGTGAGTGTGTGTGCGTGTGAGAGTGTGTGTGTGTGAGTGTGTGTGTGAGAGTGCATGTGAGTGTGTGTGTGTGAGTGTGTGTGTGTGAGTGTGTGTGTGTGAGAGTGTGTGTGTGTGAGTGCATGTGAGTGTGTGTGAGTGTGTGTGTGAGTGCATGTGAGTGTGAGTGTGACTGCATGTGAGTGTGTGTGAGTGTGTGTGAGAGTGTGTGTGTGAGTGTGTGTGTGAGAGTGTGTGTGTGAGTGTGTGAGAGTGTGAGTGTGTGTGTGAGAGTGTGTGAGAGTGTGTGTGAGTGTGTGTGAGTGCATGTGTGTGAGTGCATGTGAGTGTGAGTGTATGTGAGTGCTGAGTGTGTGTGTGTGAGTGCATGTGTGTGTGAGTGTGTGAGAGTGCATGTGAGTGTGAGTGTGTGTACGTGAGTGTGAGTGCGTGAGTGTGTGTGTGTGAGTGCATTTGAGTGCGTGTGTGTGAGTGGGTGTGGTGAGTGCGTCTGAGTGAGAGTGAGGTGTGTGTGAGTGTGTGTGTGAGTGAGGTGTGTGAGTGCGTGAGTACATATGAGTGTGAGTGAGGTGTGTGAGTATGAGTGAGGTGTGTGACTGTGAGGTGTGTGTGTGAGTGAGTGCATGTGAGTGTGAGTGTGTGTGAGGGTGTGAGTGTGTGGTGGTGAGGTTTGTGTGAGGTGTGTGAATGTGAGTGTATGTGTGAGTGTGTGAGAATGGGTGTATTATGTGAATGTGTGAGTGTGAGAGTGTGTGAGCGTGTGTATCACGGGAATGTGTGAGTGTAGCTGTGAATGCCTTCGAGCCTTCGAGTGTGCTGTGTGTACACACGTGTGTGTGGTGGTGGACCCAGAAGAAACAAAGACAAATACACACACAAGCGGACTCCATCTGGTGGTGCCGCCCCCAGCTTAGTGGCTTTGAACGACTGTGTCCTGGCTGACGTCCTGGGTGCAGGAGTTGGCGACTCACCCGCAAATGTGCTTGCCACGGCGACCTCCGTGCACAGGCGGCCGGGAGGGGCACGCGGCCGCCCTGCACGTGGGTCTGGGGCCTTGGGGCCCCGTGGCTCCCCCAGCGGCCTCCCCCCAGGGCCTGTCTCCCTCCGGAAGGGCCTCCCCCACCTGGCCGGTCGGCATGCTGGGCAGGGGTGTAGGCGTCCCTGCTGGAGCGCACTGTGGGCCTCCCGGAAACACCCCACGGGGGACTGTTCCATCTGCATGGAGTGAGGCCCTGGCGGGAGACACCGCCGAGAGCTGAGGAGGGGACCCCAGGGGAGCGGGAAGGCGCAGGGGACACAGAGCGGAGTGAAGGGGGAGAGGCGGGGAGACGGATCGAGGGGCCTGGGCCAAGACCTCCAGGGCCTGGGGGCTCTTGCCCTGAAGGAGGGTCCCAGAGGGTTAAGCCCAGGAGGGAGCCACCCGGCTGGGGCTGGACCCCCGGGAAGGGGCACAGAAGGACACGGAGGCTCCAGTGGTGGCGGGACAGGGAGGGGGTGGCAGACAGAGGACCGTCAAGCTGAGGGCTGAGAAGGGGCCGTGCGTGTGGTGACTCCCGGGCAGGTGGTGGCCTGGGCGCCTGGGAGAGGAGAGCGGGAGGGGGCACAGAGCACTCAGGTGGCAGCAGAAGGGGCAGGCCCGCGGGCAGGAGAGGGGGGGCGCCACCCCAGAGAGCTGGACAGTTTCAGAGGCCAAGTGTCTGGGCCCCGGGGCGGGGGTGGGAACAGAGTGGCCGTGCCCATGCTCACTGTGCTCTGTGACAGAGGTTTCGATATCAGGTGACAATGAGGAGAAGAGGGATGATGGGAAATAATCTTCTAGAAGTTCCGACAGACCAGGATGCTGTGGCTCGGAGAGGCTGAGTCACTTGCCCAAGGTCATGCTGCTAGAAGGGCGGAGTGTGGACCGGGCATCGCTCTCCTGGCCAGGGGACTGTCCTCTGGAGAGCTTCAAGGCGGGGATCGCGGTGGCCCCGGCCACACTGGAAGCCTGGCTGCTCCTCTCTGTGACCCAGCCCCTGCCCTCTTCGCTGCGCCCTTGATCCTGGTGGGACCCTGGCCTCCTCTCCATCCATGTCCAGGGGTGTGGGCAATAGTCCTGGCCTTGGCATGCCCCAGCGCCAGTCAAGGGTGCGGGACAGGGGCACCCACCCAGGGAGGCTTCCTGTGCCACCCACCTCCTGCAGACCAGGCCACGTGGGCCCCTCCTGCACACACTGGGGTCCTGGGGGCAGGAGCCACACGGTGCTGACCACCTGGCCTGGCTGGCACCAGGCTTCACACACAGTGGGTGTTCCCTGGGCGCCTCCTGAGTGAGTGAGTGAATGAATGAATGAATGGTGGGGAGAGGAGGGCTTGGTGTTAGAAGGAGCAGACATGTCCCGGCTCTGCCACTCTGTAGCTGTGTGATTTTGTCTCGGGTGACCAACTGTTCAAAGGACATGGGACTCCCGCTGCTAAGACCAGGAGGGGGTAGTCGCCCTGTTTGTGACATAACCAGGGAGCTTCAGGGCTCTCCTGTGTTCCACCGGGGGTCAAAGCCCTGCCGCCCGGGGCTGGGCAGAGTGTCCTGAGAACGCCTACCTCTACAGAGAGAGGGAGACCCTCGGTCCACCTCTCTCCACACAGGGGCCCCTCAGTCAACGCTAAACCACAGCTCGGTCAGGAAGTGTCACTCCGAGTCGGCCCAGGGTCCACCCCCATCACTGCCTGTGATCAGCCTAGGTCCCAAGGCCCTGGGGACCAGCGGTGAACCAGCCCACCTGCCCCTTACCTCATCCGGCTCTGTGGCCTTCGGGTCTTCTCTGTGCTCTAGGCTTGGCTGAAAGTAACTTGTTTTCCAGGCTAATTCAATTATCTCCTGGGGGGCTTCCTACCTGCCCCCCAGGCCACTCACCATTACCCTCAATTACCATAAAGACCCTCTTCAAAGGGCAGGACCCTCCCCCCAGGCCGGCGTTAGGGCAGGTCTGAGCCCCTGCGGGGGGCGGGGGGGGCAGTAAACTTTCTGATGGCTGAAGTGTCAGACAGACACCTGTGACTCAGACACCTGTGACGGGCACTGGTGGCCTCTGCGGCTCATCAGGGGGAGAGGCCTGCTAATTGGAACCTGGGGTCTCCGGGATCGGCAGACCCTTAGAAATAGTCTCCTGAATCTTCTCAGCAACCCACGAGGCAGGGGTAATTTGTGCCCACTTCACAGAGAAGGAAACTGAGGCTCAGAGAAGTGAGAGGACCTGCCCAGGTCACCTGCGAGGACACGGAAGCTAACGGAATTGAGAGCAGGGTCTGGGTACCTCTGACTCCACCGCGAGACCAGGAGAAGGAGTCCTCAGGTGTGTGCCCAGCGGTGTCAGCCACGGACGATTAGAGGGGACCCGGGCTCAGGGCTGGCTGGCCAGATCTGACAGTCCAGCGCCTCACGACGGTCTCAGCTCCAGAGGGAATCGGGGAGCAGCGTGTGAGAAGGGGCTCTGAAGCGGGTGGGCCCCGTTGACCAGATTTGTCCGGAGCGGTAGTCGGGGCCGTGGCGGGAGTCTGCGCGCTGGGAGGAGCTGTGACCTTACTGGAAGGCAGCTGGTGTCCCGGCCCCGCCCGAGGGTCCCCACCCCGTCCACGGCGGGGGCATTAGCGCTCCCCAGGGACCAGCAGACCTGAGATTCCCCGGGAGACGGAAGGCTGGGCGCCCCTTTAACGCTGTACAAACATCGAAATCCGCCAGGAAAGGAGGAGAAAGGCAGCTGGGCCTTCTGGCGCCCGAGTGCCCCCTCCACTCCGGGTGGCCGCGGCTGCTTGGGTGGGGCCGGAGAAGAATGAGGACTTTCATAGACGCACACGACGGTGACCTTTTGCAGGAGAAATTCTCCCTCTGGCCGCCCGAGGCTCTGCCGGCCTTTCCTGGGGCTTTTCTAGGGGTTTCCCTGGAAACACTTCCTTTTCCTGCATTTGGAATGTCTGGGAGGGAAAGGCCTCTGTTTGGGGACCGCTGGGCTGGGGCACATTTCGGAGACCCTCTCAGGTCTCCCCCTCGAGACGAACCGTGCCAGCGTCCGGGGCAGCTCACAGGATCGGGTGGGTGTAGCTGACCGGTGGGAGGGAGGGGGCCCAACACCCTTCGCAGGGGGTCCAGGGCAGGACGGAATCAGCGTTCCTTTGATTTCTTGACCAGACTTTGGGGATATTCCTGGGACAGCTGGCATTCTGGTGGTCTTTTACTACACGACAAACCACCCCAAAGCTTAGGGGCTCAAAACATCCACTCTTTAAAAAGTTTTTTTTTTCCTTATTGGTTTTAGAGAGAGATAGAAACATCGATGAGAGAACATCGATTGGCCGCCTCCTGCATGCCCCCAGTGGGGATCGGGCCCACAACCTGGGCATGTGCCCTGACCGGGCATCGAACCTTTGACCTCTTAATGCATGGGTCGACGCTCAGCCACTGAGCCACACCGGCCGGGCAAAACATCCACTCTTAGCTTGCTCGCCATTCTGCAGTCTGGGTAGGGCTCATTTCCACCCACGTGGTGGTGGGGGCCTCACCCATGGGTGCTTCCACGTGGGAGCTGGGCTGGGGCTGGCCCGTTCCGGGTGGCCTCACCCACATGTGGGTGCCTCTGCAGGGCTGGCTGCCCAGCCTCGGGCGGCCCAGGCATCTGCCTCGCTCACTGCTGATGTTTTCAGCAGCGAGCTGGGCCTCTTGGCATGGAAGTGGAAACTGGCAGACCCCAAGCCCTAGGACAGGAGCTGGCCCAGGGTCCCTGCCACCACTTCTGTTGGTCTCAGCAAGTCCCAGGTCAGCCCAGATTCAGAGGAGGAGGACATAGATGCCCTTCGTGACGGGAGGGCCAGCGAGCACTGCGTGGTTGTGTTCCAGAATCTTCCATCCCCATGGCCGAAGGCTTGCGCTTTGGGCAGGTCTCCCCTTTGCCAAGTGGTAGGAGCCCCCCCGGGGAGGCTGCTGGAAGCGGAAAAACCCCCATGTGGATGGCTGGAATTTCGACATCATCCTGGGAAGAAGTTGACCCCCCAGGGACGGACGCCGGGGAGAGACACGGTCGGTTGTGAGAAGACACACTGACCCGGCGTCCAGCGTCCAGAGTGAGCGACGGAAAACCCAGCTCAAACTGTGTAGGGAAAAATGGGGGGAGGAATTTACTGACCTGCGCACTTGTTCTGTGGGTTCAAGGGGTATCACTGAGACCTAGTTTCTCTCTCCCCATCTCCTGGTCCTGCCGCCCATAGTTACCCCTAGGAGTTGCAAGATGGCACAGCTCCCGGCCCCAAGTCCCAGGGTTGCCCCTGATTGGATGAGCTTGGGTCACGTGTCATCTCTAAAGTAATCACTGTGGCCAGGGCAATGGAACACAGTGGCTGGCCAGGCCTGGGTCACATGGGACCGGCCAGGACTGAACAGATTCTGGTTGCCTTTGTGTCGATCACATGTGCACACCGTACCTGCAGCACGTTCACTGCACGCGTGTGTACACACCATGCACACGCACACACTCTCGTGGGACACGGGAGTGTCCAAGGTCTCCAAGCCTGCCTGTCGCCCGGGATGTCCCAGATCTCCGGGCCCCTGAGCCTGGTGCAGCTCTGGTCTTTCGGCTGAGGTCCCAGAAGGGGCGAGGCCTCCCCGATGTCTGCTCACGGGGGCCCTGATCCTGCAGTCATGAGCTCTGTGACCCTAGGAAAAGGGGAGGAGCATGCTGGCTTTGTGTGCCCCCATGAGGGAGGCACAGTGAGCTTCGGAGAGGGTTTAGACAAATACAGCGACAGTCCCTCTGCCAGGCATGTGGCCAGATGAGCCTCCCAGCTCCCAGGAGGCTGGACTCAAAGACAAGTCTGCAGAGTGAAGCCACCTGTCAGTGTGGGCATCTACCTGCCCATGTCCCCAAGAACACTTAGTCTTAGTCACCATGGTAGCCAGCCTCCAAGATGGCCCCAATGATCCCGCCTCCTGAGACCTGTGCCCTTGTATTGTCCCCTCCCACACCAAAGCACACTGATGTCAGCGACCCATAGAATGTGGCAGGCGTGACAGTGTGTGACTTTCCAGGCTTCTGCCTTGTTCTCTTCGGACCACTCGCACCAGGAAGTCAGTGCCACGAGGTGAGGACACCCAGGCAGCCCCACAGAAGGGTCCACACGCCGACAGCCATGCGAGCGAGCCACCTCGGAGGCACAGGCTGCAGCCACAGTCAAGTCTTCAGATGAGACCGCAGCTCCAGCCCACGGCTTGGCTCCAACTTCAAGCGAGGCCTGGAGCCAGAAACAGCTAAGCTTCTCCCACGTCCCGATGCGGTCCCTGCTCACTGTGGAACCCCTCTCAGTTTGGGGACAGTTTGCTATGCAACAATAAGTAAGGAATACAGACACTGTTTACCGAACGCCTACCGTGAGCAGCATGCTATATATCCCGATACAATGTCATTGTCACGGAGACCCTGGAGGTGGATGCAATGGTCCTCACTTCACAGAGGAAGAGACTGAGGTCCAGAGAGGAGCAGTGACTTGTCAAAGCCCCACGGCCAGGCAGAGGCACAGAGCTACACTTCAAACCCAGACCCGTGACTCGGAAACCTCCGTCCCTTGGGCTCTGGCCCTCCTCCGTGTGCTTTAGCAGCAGAAGGTGCTGCCGGTGTGCAGAGGTCACTGCTGACGTCAGGCCTGGCTTTCTGCCGACACATTTCAGTGGCACAGAGAATTCTTCAGAGTAGTAAAAACAGCTACAACAACAATAACTTGCATTTTTTACTTGTTTCCGGGGGCCACCATATCAAACCACTGCAGGCTCGGAGGCTTAAACAACGGACGCGTATGCCCTCCCTTCTGGAGTCAGAAATCAGTGTCTCGGGGCCGCGCGCCCTCCCAGGCTCTGGGGGAAGGCCCTCCCTGCCCCGTCCAGCTCCTGGGCCCCAGGGGTTCCTGGACTGTGCCGCATCCCTCCGGCCTCTCCCTCCAGCTTCACACGGACTTCTCTCTGTGCCTTCCCCTCTCTGTCTCTTGCAAGGACACCTGTCATTGGATCTCGGGCCCACCCTAATCTAGGACATGCATTTGAGGGGGGACGCTATTCAACCAACTACACCTTTGTTTGCTGTTCTGTTATTCATAAATGTGGGCAGACCTGCAAGGAAGGTTCTAGTATCCGTTGAAACCCACAGTGTGAGGCAGGTTGGCTCAGGGACCTGCCCCGGGCGTCCCGGCCAGCAGGTGGAGGAGTCGAGCGTCCTGCCCCGGGACAGGACCCCACGCCCGTGCAGGTGAGGGAGTGGGCAGCCTGGACACTCCCAGTCCGTGCTGCGGCTGGTGGGGTCCCGGCCTTCCCCGTGGGTGCCGAAAGCTCACGCTGCAGGTGCTGCGCCGGCCTCTCCAGGTGGGCTCCAAGGCCATCGGAACCTGGTAATGATCGGGGAGCTCTCCTTGCTGCGTTCCCTAATGGTCCATTAAAGGCACGTTGGGACCTAATGATTACAGGGAAAGTTCAACTGGCTTCCCCTTTGAAATACACAAAGGCTGCGCAGGTAATGGGCTGGCGCTGAGCCTTTGAAGTGGCAGTCCTCCTGGGAACATCTGGCAGGCTGTGCCCCGCACTACAAACACGCCGGGCACAGCTGGCCCTCAAAGGCTGCCCGGGCCAAACAGCGGGGCCAGGTTCTGCTTTTTTCTTTGGTTTGGACTCGCCCCAAACTCTGGGATGCTCACTTGTGCCTTGCTTTGGTGGGTGGGAGGCTGGGGGGGGGGGGGCTCTTTCTTTTTGTTTTTCTCCAAGTGGAACTTCAGAGAATATTAACACCAAAGAACCAGTGTTGCCTCATTAATTCAGGATTAGTGCTGAGCCCAGCGATTACTGCGCGTTCTCACAACATTAAAAAAAATTCGCACAGTCGGGCCCAGAGAGCCGCTGGTCAGATCCCTGGGGCAGGAGTCCGGGCAGTAGCTGGGGGATCAGCAACCCCTATTTTTCTAATCACTCACGCATTCAACAAATGCTTATCAAGCCCCTACTATGTGCCAGGTGATGGGAACAGCAAGTGCAAAGGCCCTGGGGTAGAAAGAGGGTGGAGCATTGGAGAACCAGCCTAAAAGGGCAGTGCGGCTGGAAGGAGGTGAGTGAGGGGGAGCGTTTAGGACAGGGAGCTGGCAAACACGACAGGGCCCATCCCACAGGTCATGTGGATCTTGTTCTGTGTTGGGCATCAGTGGAGGTCGGGGATGGAGAATGACACACGTTTTATGTGTGTTACCTGTATCTGGTTTCCTTTCCTTTTTTTAAAATATGCTTTTATTGATTTTTTTAGAGAAAGAGAGAGGAAGGGAGAGAGAGAAACATCGATGTGAGAGAGAAACATTGATCAGCTGCCTCCTGTACATCCCCTACTGGGGATTGAGCCCACAGTCTGGGCGTGTGCCCTGATTGGGAATCGAACTAGGACCTCTCAGTCCGTGGGACGATGCTCAATCCACTGAGCCACACCCACTGGCTGGGCTGTATCTGTTTCTTATATGGCTTTCCCAGAAAGCACCATCAGACAGGGAACTCCTAGCAGGGCCCACGTATGACTCGTGTGTGAAGCTCCGGTACCAAGCCCCAGGCCTGGCACACAGTAGGGCCTCATCACTTGTTGACTTGTTAAAGTCAAGTCCACTACAAGGGGCACCAATGGGCCTGGGGGTGTTCTCCAAGCTGTTTGGGGAGCAGAATGTGGCTGGTTTGGAGAAGACAGCCCCTCCCTGGGAGAACACTCAGAGCTCCTCTCTGAGGGGACATTGCCACCATGCCCTCTCAGCTCAGGCAGGCATACCAGAGCTTCCTTGCCACCAAGCAGATCAGAGCACTGCTGGGCGTTTGGAGAGCATGGGGCCAGCGCAAAGGGCGAAGTGGGCCTCCTGGCCTCCCTCCCTCCCTGCCTCCTCCTGCCGCAGCCAGCCTCCTGGGCTTCCCAGACCCTCCCCTGGGGCCTGAGCAGCACTCAGAGGTGTCGGGCCAACAGAGGCATGAATGAATGCATGAACAAGTGAGTGAATGAATGGATGAATGAATGAATGAATGAATTCTATACCACTGGTCCACTGAGGAAAGTCGTTGGTCTTCCCTGGCCCTGGAGTACCTTCCCCTTCCCTCTTCTTCCAAACCCTTTCTCTGCTTCTGGCCCTCCTGGGGGGGGGGGGGGAAGGGACAGTGGCTGGGAGTTTTGCAGGCCAGCTGGACTGGGGAGGGGGCTTCCCCGATCACCCCGTCCTTACCTTCTGCCCACAGGGACTGGGAAGAGGCCCGGTTCATGCTAACTTCTCACACCTCCCTATCCTGGGACTGGCTGTTTTCTTTTTTTCCATCTCTGAAACGTTTTTTGGTTAAGGAAGTTTCTGTGGACATTTTAGAAATAACCAAGAACGAGTGTATGCACCCTCAGACACAGACCCACCCTCCATCGTCCATCACCAAGAGGTACTCGGTATGCTTCGTGGGGTCCACCCTCCCAAACTTCTGTGCATAGCTGCACACACTTAGGTTTTCCAAACACCTTTCTGTGCAAACCTCTGGCGACCTGCTTCTTCCACTTCCTGTCTCGGGAGCATCATTGTGCACACAGCGTCATTAACTGTCCCCAGTGGACACCGAGGTGGTTTCCTTTTTTAAGCGTAACAATTTTTCTTTAAAAAAAAATTTTTTTTTAATCCTCACCTGAGGACATTTTTGCATTTCTCTTCAGATAGAGCGGGAGAGAGAGAGGGAGGAAGAGAGAGAGAGAAACATTGACATGAGAGAGACACATCGAGTGGTTGCCACCCACACGACCCTAACCGGGACCGGGGACGAACTGCAACCGAGGTACGTGCCCTTAGCGGGAACCGAACCCGGGACTCTCTGGTCTGCAGGCCGACGCTCTAACTGCTGAGCCAAACCGGCCAGGGCACAATTTTTCTTATTGTGGTAAATGCATGTAACACAAGATCGACCACTTTCACCACTTTAAAGTGCACGATTCAGTGGTGATCAGTACATTCACAATATTGTGCGACCATCACACCTATTTAATTCCAGAACATTTTCAACACCCCAAAGGAATCGATAACCCTGCCCCCATTAGCACCCACTCCATGTTCCTCCCCTCAGCCCCTGGCAGCCAGCAATCTGCTGTCTGTGTCTACAGATTGGCTGTTCCAGACAGTTCATACACATGGAATCTCACACTGTGTGGCCTTTTGCGTGGCTTCATCATATAGCAGAATGTTCTCAGGGTTCATCCACATTGCAGTGTGCGTCCAAGCTGCATTCCTTTTTTATGGCAGCATAGTATTCCATTGCATCGATGGACCACATTGTGTTTATCTGTTCATCATTTGGGCATTTGGGTTGTTTCGATTTTTTTATTACTGTGACTCATGCTGGATAAACATTTGTGTCCAGGGTTTTCTGGTGTGTTTTTTTAAAAAATATATTTTTTTTATTGACTTTAGAGAGAGAGTGAGAGAGAAACAACCATTGGTTGTCTCCCGTACATGCCACGACTGGGGATCGAACCTACAATCTGGGCATGTGACCTGACCAGGAAGCTAACTGGTGACTTTGGGTGCAGGAGATGACACAACCAACTGAGCCACACTGGCCAGGGCTGTGTCCAGGTTTTGTGTGGACTTATGTTTTCAGTTCTTTGGGGCATAGACCCAGGAGTGGAATTGCTGTCATATGGTAACTCCGTCTAACCTGTTGAAGAATTGCCAGGCTGTTTTCCACAGTGACTGCCCCATTCCACACTCCTCCAGCATGAGTGTGACAATGTGTGGCCACAATCCTTCCCTCGGGCTAAAGGCCTGGAGGGTGAGCTGAGGGCCGGGCGCATGCTTCTCCTCGGCTGTCTCATTGCTCTCCAGGAAGGCTGTTCCAGTTCACTCAGCCCCCGCTGGGAGCCCTGGGTGACAGGTACCTTGAGCGGACCTGGATGGCCTTGGGTGACACCAACACGTCCTGTTTCTCTTGAGGACCTCAGCTCAGTCTCTGGGGTCTGAGCTGGCACTGGCACACTTGGAAGCTGCCCGAGAGTCCGCGCTGCTTTGGGGCACAGGCCCTTCGGGGCACGGGCCCGCCGGGTCAGTTCCCGGGGTGGGGCGAGGAGGGCCCTCTGTGTGCAGAGTCTTCCTGGGCAGCCCATCATATCCAGAACTGCCCTTCTTTCTAGATGGCTGGTGTGGAGGGCTGGGAAGGGTCCCCTCCCCCCGGGTGCTGGTTGAGGGGTGGATGGGAGCCAATTGCCACGGGAGGTGACATGAGTCATGTCAGCAGGCATTTCAGAATGCCAAGCGCCGTGGCCGGGAGCCTGGGCCGGGAGTGAGGGGCAGAGCGGTGAGGGGGGGAGCTTGGATGTTCTCGACAGAGGGAACAGGCTGCTTCTGGGTAGAAAGATGCCTCGCGAACACGAGTCTGCCCTGTGGTGGGGCGTGAGCAGGTCAGGAGTTTCTGCAGCTGGTGGGCTCCAGGGACTTGACTTCTGAGGACCCCCGTGGGGAGGGGATGCACGTGCTGACATGCCCAGGAAGGGGTCCTGAGCACCCAGGAGCCAGGCCCTGGAGGCCACGGGTCACCATCCCTGTGGGGGCGAGGAAGGCTCCCCCCGCTCTCCGGGGGCTCTGGAGGGTGAGCAGGAATTAGGAGGGAGGAGAGAGGAGGGGCATCTGGGCAGGAGAAGCGCCGGGCAGAGGTGTGGAGGTGGCCCTGCTCCCGGACAGAAGGCCCAGGCGGGGGGGGGGGGGGGGGGGGGGGGGGCCACGTGCCGGAGCCTTGGATGCCGCTCCAAGGCAGGTGTCCGCCAAGTCCTGCTCAGAGGCCCCTGGCTTTGCCCTGAGGATGGCCGCCGGGGCCCGCTGCAGGGACGCGATGCTGCCCAGTGAGGAGCAGGGGTAGGACAGGAGAGGGCGGGGTCAGGGGCCTGAGCGGGCCTGGTCAGTGCTCGGCCAGATGACCTCGGCCCTCCCTTCTCCTTGCCGGGTTTCCCACCCCTGCCAGGGCCTGGGCGCGGCGCTGGAGACACACTTTGTACTTCAATAGGCGCTTTCATCTGTTTGGGGGCCTAGGCAAGCCTGGGTAATTAGGGCCCCCGACCAGCCTCCTAAGTGCTGTTTTGCAGCTGGACGGCCTACAGAACAGAGGGATTAAGTGATTTGTCCAAGATTGCACAGCGGCGCTGGGCAGACCCCTCTGCAGCCTCTGCCCGCCGCCTCCTCTCTCTTCTTGTTGGGTCTCTTTGTGCGGGCCCTGGGCACCCGGCTGACGGCTGGAAATGCGTGCTGCCCCTGTTTGCCAGCAGCCGGCCCACGAGGAGGCGAGCAGGGGCCCTTTCCGGGACGCCGTGGCCGAAGGCGAGGGTGGGTTTTTGGACCTGGAATCTGCTCCCACAGGGCCGTGGGGCCCCGCAGGGCTGTCGCTGGCTCCGGGCCTGTGGGCGCTGGGCCTGGCAGGGGTGAGGGGGCAGGGCGGAGATGCCTGGCTGTGGGGAGGGGTTGAGATTGCCCCCCCTCCTGCTGGGAAATTCCTTACATTCTTCCTTTGGGTCTGTGAGCTCATGAGCAAGTGTGGTGGGTGCATTTTATAAACCCGGAAAATAAATCATTCATTGAAAAGGAGAAAAACAAATGCATTTCCAATCTGAAGGGCAGTGGTCATCAAAGCCAAGGACAAGAAGGCGACCTGGCAGTCCCCATGAGCTGGGCCAGAACGGTGCTTGCAAAGCACTAGGTCCCTGCTCAGCCCGCCCTCCTCTCCCACCTGCCAGCCCCCTTGGTGCCAGGCACCGGCCTGCTGCGGGGTGATGTCAGCAGCCTCCTGGCTTCTCTGCTGCTTGTCCCAGGGTGGCCTGTTCTCAGCCCAGCAGCCAAAGTGGGCCTCTGACAGCGCAAATCACATCGGCTCCTGCGATGCCCCAAACTGCCCAGTGGCTCCCAGTTCACTCCAAGTAAAAGCCCGCGTCCTGCCACAGCCACAGGGCCCTGGCCCTCTGCCTCCACCCCATGGCCCCCTCCCCTGCTCCTCCCTCACCCGCTCCTGCAGCCACGGGCCCCCTGCTCTTCCAGACCAGCCTCCTGGCTTTGCCCAGCTGTGCCCCCTGCCTGGCACACCCTCGCCCTGGTCCACTTCTGGCTCCCGCCCGACATCGGCGCCCAGAGGCCACTTCTGGTCAGGAGGCCTTTCCCCGCGCTGGAATCAAACTGCAGCCCCACCCAGCTCTGCCCCTCCTGCGTCCGCACCCCACTCCTCGCCTTCTGGGGAGCGCGTCACTTCATCGTTGTGTTTGTTGCTGCCCCCCAAGCTGCGGCGGGTGCAGGCACCGTCTGCAGGCATCTCCCCGTGGCCCCTCAGCCCAGAGCACCCAGCCATGTTTTCTCTTGAGTGCAGCCCAGCTGGTCGCAGGAGTGAGTGCCCCGTCGCTGAGAGTATTCAAGGAAGGAGGGGGAAGGATTCTGTGCTGTGCAAGAGATGAGGTCCTAAAATTCTGTTCAGGGCCAGAAACAAACAGTAGAAGCCACCAAATCTCAGGTGAGGAAACTGAGGCCGGGGAGGTGGGCTGACTGGCCGGTGTCCCAACTCCCTGCTCCTTTGGCACAAGCCCATGACCTGGAGTGGGTGTGGACAGGGGTCTAGCATGACAGGGACCAGAGCTGGGGGCTGCAGCAGCCTCACCCCCAACCCCAGCAGGTGAGGGCTCCACGGGGGAGGGGCTGTGGTCCAGGACCCACTGGACTCTCCAGCCTGAGTGTCTGCCTGGCCTCGACTCCTGGTCCCTGAGTAGCCTTCAGGCCCCTCTGCCCCTCACTCCCACCGACCCTTGCTTGTCAAAGCCCCAGCTGCTGAGGACCCCAGAAGCCCCGCATTTGCACATGAATGGGTGGAGATTTCCTGAAACCATTTTGCCCACAAAAATGCACATTTCTCACCAAAAGGCTCCAGGTCCGGTGGCACAGATTCCAGCAAGCAGCCAGGCTGATCCTGTCCCCAGGTGTGGAGGGGGCTGGGCCCTCCCAGGGGTCTACCTGGCTCTGTCAGACCTGGCTGCAAGGGCTGCAGGGAGCCAGGATACTGAGGTCCCACCTGTCTGCCCTGTCTCGGGGCGGACGGGAGGGAACGGAGTGTGGGGTCCCTCTCAGACTGCTGCCTTCCAGCAGACCTCAGGGCTGAGGGTGAACCCATGTGTTTGTGCTTACTTCTTCGCTCGGCCAACACTGTCCCTCTCCCTTGCATTTATCTGAAGAAAACAAAAACGCTAGTTCGAAAACATATGCACCCCTGTGTTCTCTGCAGCGTTGTTTACAGCAGCCAAGCCGCCCAGGTGTCCACCCACAGACAGTGGATAAAGCAGCGGTGACCTATACAATGGGCTGTGACCTGGCCACAGAAAAGAGTGAAGTCTTACCACCTGCGACAGCCTGGATGGACCTAGAGGGTACTGTGCTCAGTGAGATCAGCCAGAGAGACAAATGCTGCATCGTTTTACTTACATGTGGAATCTAAACACTAAACAGATGAGCAAGTGAAACAAAGCAAACAGACTCAGAGATACAAAGTGACGGTTGCCAGAGGGTTGGGCGGAGGGGGATGGGCAAAAAGGAGAAGGGGATTAAGAGCTACAATTTATGACACGAAGTGGCGGCGCGATGGACTGTGCAGCGCAGGGGATACAGTCGATAGTATCACAGGGACTTCATACGGTGACGGACGCTCCTAGACTGCTCGTGGTGACCACCTCGTAAGGTGTACAGACGTCTGATCACTGGGTGTACACTCGAAGCTCATATAACACTGTATGCCAGCTACTTAAATGGAGCTGCACACTCCAGAACGGACACTTTACAAAGAGAAACAAACACTGTCTGTCCCTGCCACATGCCAGGCGCTCTTCCAGGCTCCGGGGATGCGAGGGTGAAGGACACAAACTGGACGGACCGAGACCTGCTCTCAAGGGGCTCAGAGTGGGGGACACCCAATAGATGTGAACTTGATGTTTTTGGGTGCTCATTGGGGCCGTGAGGGCAGCAAGGCCAGGCGGTGGTGGGCAGCTTTCGCTGGGGTCGGGGATATAAAGGAGCCCGCCTGTGAAGATGTGGGGCAAGAACACTCCAGGCTGAGGGACAGCAAGTGCAAAGGCCCTGGGGCTAGTTGGGTTGGTATGTTCAGGAAAAGAACAGAGGACAGCAGGGTGGGAGGTGAGACTGGGGAGGTGGCGGGGACCTTGTGGGCTGGGTGATGATAGCTGGCAAGATCACCCTCCCCCCAAATTCTCTCTCTGCTCTAGTGGCTCACCCTGCCCCTCCCGGGCTTTCTCCTTTGTCTCCTGTGTCCGGGCTGTGGCATTGGGCGGGATAAGCCAGGTCAGACCTCTCCTCTCTCCTTCTTCCACCCAGAGCCCAGCCAGACTGGCCAAGGTGGAGATGGGCATGTTCCTCCCCTTGCCCCCCGTAATGGATTCAATGGTGCTCCCCAAAGATCTGTCCAAGTCCTGACTCCTGCTGCCCGTGACTGTGGTCTTAGGTGGAAAGAAGGCCTTTGCAGATGTGAGGACGGTAAGGGCACTGAGATGAGATCATTTGGATTTAGAATGGACCCTAAATCGAACGACAGGTGGCCTTGTACGGGCAAACAGAAACAGAGACGGAACGGAGGGGGCCAGGTGACACCGGAGGCAGAGGCTGGGGGGCTGCGGCACAGCCCAGGACCGCCGGGAGCCCCGGAAGCTGGCAGAGGCAGGACGGACCCCTCCCTGGAGCCTCTGGGGGAGCACGGCCTGCCTGCGCCTTAACCACATGCTGTGGCCTCCAGGTCTGGGAGAGAATAAAGGACTCCTGCTTGAAGCCACCAAGCGTGTCATGACCTGTCACGGCAGCCCCAGGACCCCTCACACCCACGTTGGCTTCTCTTTGCCCTGACCACTGGCAATGTGGCCCGAAGCCCCGTGCCCTCCGTGTCTTTCCTGCCCGCCTCCTGAGCCCCTCACTGGGCGAAGGGGCCTAAGGAGAGTCTAGGGCTAAAGAGATGCGGGGGACAAAGGGGTCCGCCTCCACCCGCGAGGTGAACTCGGACAGGTACCGTGCCTTTAGCCTGACTTGGCTCGTGCGCCTGTGAAATGAGGGGGGCACACGCCCACCATGCAGGCAGGCGCTGCGGGGTCTTTCCAGGAGGCCCCGAAGGCAGCTCTCAGTGGAGGCGACTGGGGGCTGCTCGAGCGTCACCATATTGTGGCGACAAATGCGTCCCTAATCACATTAGCTCTGAAGTACAAATCAGGCCGCCGGAGCTGGTTTCAAAGAGCCAGGGGCTTGGCGGGTTCTGGGGTTTCCAGGGGCACTGTTTGCCCCTCTCTTGAAACCCACAACCTCCTGGGCTGGTGTCAAGTGGCTGGGAAGAGGCCAGGATCCTCCCTGGGAAGTGTGAGTGTGTCTGGGGACACCACCAGCAGGGAGAAAGACCAGCTACGGTGGCCTGGAGCCTGCCAGTCCCCACACCTTGACCCGGGCCCCGCCCTCGGTGCAGACGCAGGCGCCTGTCCCTCTCGACCCAGGACCTGCGGGTGTGCCTGTGATGGTGACCAAGGAGGACCTCACTCCCATGAGTGGGTGTCTGCAATTGGCCAGCTGTTAGGACAGGGGCGGGCACAGCTGGACCATGGGTCTCCTTCTCAGGTTGGCTAGCCTGGGCTTCTTCATGGGGACAGCCCCAGCCCCCAGGTCCCCACGAGCAGTTGAAAAAAAAAGCAAGCGCAGGCAGCTGCCCAGGCCTTTGCTTGCATCACATGGGCCACTATCCTGGGGACCACAGCGAGTCACGTGGCGAAGCCGAGTGCCCGGAGCGAGACGCAGAGTCCAGCCGTCCGGGGGGACACGTCCGACTCCACCGGGGAAGCTGCGGGAATGGGACAGGTCTGGGACTGTGCGCAGTCCACCAGAGCCTTTACGAAATTCCCAAGTGGCCCTGGCCGGTGTGGCTCAGCGGTTAGAGCGTCGGCCCGCAGACCAGAGAGTCCCGGGTTCGGTTCCCGTATGTGGTGTCACAGCGAATCCCCCCTCCTCTGTCCTCCTTCCGCCGGCACATGGAAGGTGTCGACGCCAGCGCGCCCGGCACACTGTCCAGGCCTCGCCGGGGCACCTTTCGACACGGGGACAGCGAGGTGGCTGACGCTCGGAGGAGCAGCCCATCGGTGTTAGGTCATGATTTCTCATCATCTCCTCTTCATCGTGTCGATCCTTAGTAAGGTCGAGGGGTCGCAGTCTTCCAATCACAGGAAGGACACAGAGTTTCCTGAAATGAGTAAACGAGTTGACCTGCAGCAGAAGAGGAACACTGGCACGGGTCACGCAGAGGTGGCGCGTCTCAGGCCAAGGTTCTTCACGTTCCTGCAGAGCAGCTTTCTCCCCGCCACAGACGTGTCCTTGACCACGTGTGACCCATTCTGGCCCGTGGGCACCAGACCCCCGGAGGCCACGCAGTCACTCAGTCGGCCGCTCGACAAGCGCACACGGGGGCCCGTGTGCACCGCCCTCCCGCGGGCTGGGCCGGACTGGGAAGGTAAGGGCGGACCCGGGAAGGTAAGGGCGGACCCGGGAAGGTAAGGGCTGACCCGGGAAGGTAAGGGCGGACCCGGGAGCGCCCCGCTGAGGCTGGCGGACCGCAAAGGCAGGGTGGGGCTAAGGTAGGCGTGCAGCGGTCCGTATGAAAAACAATAAAATAAGTAACAAAGAATAATGCAAGAACAGACTCTGCTTCGCATACTCACAACTGTCCACCCCATACGTGGAAAAGCAAACGACCAGGAGCATTTCAGAGAAGGCAGGTGCCACAGGACAGACGGCGGGAGGGCCGCTTCTCTGGTGTGGCTGCGAGAGCGCCCGGAGCTGCAGCTGGGAGGTGACAGTGAAAACAGGTGCCAGCCACTCGGGTCTAGCAGGGACGGCGTGCAAAGGCCGGGGCAGGACAAAGAGGGGGGCCGTGAAGGGGAGACAGAGTGGAGCAGGGGGTGTTGTGGGACCTTTGTTCTGGATGAGCCTGTAGGTCTCAGACACATATCATCCTTTAAAAAAATCCACCTAGCCCTGGCTGGTTTGGCTCAGCGGTTAGAGCGTCAGCCTGCAGACCAGAGAGTCCCGGGTTTGGTTCCCGCTAAGGGCACGTACCTCGGTTGCAGTTTGTCCCCGGCCCCGTTGGTGTCGTGTGGGTCTCTCTCACATCGATGTTTTTCCCCCTCTCTCCCTCTCGCTCTATCTGAAGATGAATGCAAAAATGTCCTCAGGTGAGGATAAAAAAAAAATCCATGTATTGAACACTTAAAACTCATTTTTAAAATTAATTGTTCCACGTGCTTTAATAGCCTCTCTTCCAGAAATGTCCTTTTGTGTTCTCGGTCAGTTTCCATCCGTGTCTCCAGCTCACTCCGGAGGGGTCTTCCTCGCTGGCAGCTGCCTGCCCTTGGCAGCTTGTCCTTTTTCTTCGCCTGCTTGTGACTTTGTCTCCCCTCAGCCCTTATCTGCTCAGGCCGAACAGCGGAGGGTGACGGGGGTGGAGGGCCCGGCGGCACCTGACCGAGCGCCGGAGATATAGAAGGGTGGGCGGGAAGAGGGCCAGCTGTCCCCTCTCCGCTGACTGCAGGGAGAGAGACTTTCAGCTCCTGGGCTGCAGGTACAATGGCAGACCTCTGCCCGCGCCCCAAACTGGGAACAATTCATCCTGTTATGTGGTCCCCTCCTGGTCCCCAGGGCTCAGAGGGACTGTTTGCCATCCAGGAGACCCAGCCACAATCTGCACTGGCTCCGGACGCTGGAGTTCCCTCAGGACAAAGGGAAATCCTGGATTCCTCCAGAGGCCCCACACACAAACAAGCCCTGTTCTCCACTGGTCCCTTCCCAACACCGACCAAGATGCCCAGCTGGTCTGCCTGCCTTGCATGTCCTGTGGACCCAGGGAGCAAGTGCAACGAGAGTGGGTGTCCGCCTCACCCCATCTTCCCTGCCTTGCTGTCAGTACCTGCCCTCATATCTCCTCCTGTATCACCAAGTCCCCCAAACTTAGTGGTGTAGGCAACATTCGTTTCATTGGGCTGGGCTGAACTTGGATAGGACACACAAGGCGGCGTGTCTGTCTCTGTTCCATGACATCTGGAACCCCAGCTTAGAAGACGCAAGTAGCTGGGAGCTGGAATCATCCGGAGGCTTCTTTACATGTCTGGTGCCTGGGCCGGGGTGATTTGAGCTCTGGCTCCGGCCAGGACTGTTGCTGGACAGTGAGGACACGTGGTCTCTTCGTGCAGCTTGGGCTTCCTCCCAGTACGGCTGCCTCGGGTGGTTAGACTTCTGACACGGTGGCCCAGGGCAAGCGACAATGTTTTTCCATCGACTGATGTTGTAAAGTTTAAAACAAAATTATTTAACGAACCCCGGGATTGATGCAAACAAAACTATCAGGTGAACAAAAGTTCAGATAGTATGTCGGTATCGTTAGAATCGTGAAGGTGAAACCCAGAGCCCAAGATGAAACAGTGCCCCCTGGGGTTGTGCAACGGCAGCGCTGGTGGGACCTGACCGGCTGAGTCTCAGAAGTGCTGCTTCAGCTCGTAAGCCTCCTGACAGCCGTGAGAAGGGTTCATCACGATTACTTCCTTCGTGCGGTTGAAGGAACAGGACTCAGTGGGTTTCAGTCTCATTGCTCAAAACTGACCGCAGATGCCGGGCTGACCAGGACTCCCGACTGCTCCCCCACCAGCCGGCGTGCCTCCCCGCTGCCTGTCCCGTGCTGGCAGGGTCCTGGGTGACAACAAAGGGACATTGCAGGACCAAGGCCCAGTCCAGAGGCACAGGTATGTGGAGAGAGGCTCGGGGTCCAGAGAGATCACCCCTGAGTGATGACTAGTACAGGTGCAAGTCCTGATGCTCCTCGGGTCATCGGGTCCACCCCGTGTGTGTGTGTGTGTGTGTGTGTGTGTGTGTGTGTGTGTGTGTGTAGGGGGGGTAGAGATCGCAGAGCACATCCCACAGAAGAAATGGGAACTGAGGTGGACATGCCTCCTACTCTGGATTTGAGGGCTCTCACAAGGATGGCACTGCCAGCCCCATTCAGTCCCGGGCACCAGGGTGGGGAAGGCAGTCCAAAGTGTGTGGGGGCCCCTTAAGGTGTGGGGCCTGGGTCAGGGGCCCGGGGTCTAAGGGCACTGCAACCAAAGCCCACCTGCTCCCAGGGGCACCTGCCAGCGGCTTCCTGCAGGGAGGTGGGCAGGACGGAGCGCAGGTTGGCTGATGAGGTGACATATGTGGCCTCCTTTGGCTGTGGCTTCCACGGAAGGGGTCTTCGGGGCATCTGGTGTCTTCCCAGGAGCACTGGGGCAGCCCACACGGTGGACAGGACCAGGAAGAAGCACCGATGTGCCAGCTCTGCCTCATCCCAGCAGCCACCCTCCATCCTGGCCCATCAGTACGAAAACCCAGGTCACCCGTAAATGCAAGAGTCCGAGGGAAAGCCTTGGAAATCAGTGAGCTGTCTGCTATGCACAACATCTAACACCCAACACAAACACGAACTCAGAATGGATCGAGGACTTCAACGCAAGACCTAAAGCTATCAAACTCCTAGAAGACAACAGGACAGAAGCGTCACCAAAGGCATCGGCCACCATGGAAATAGACAAGCTGGACTTCATGAAAATTTAAAACAAATTGTGCATCAAAGGCCATTGTCCACGGAATAAAAAGGCAACCCATAGAATGGGAGAAATGTTTGCAAACCATATATCTGACAAGGGATTAAAATCCAGAATATATAGAGAACTCCTAAAACTCAACAGCAAGCAATCCAATTCAAAAAATGGGACAAGAAGCCTGGCCGGTGTGGCTCAGTGGATGGAGCGTCGTCCCATGGACTGAAGGGTGCCGGTTCGATTCCGGGTCAGGGCACATGCCCAGGTGTCAGGCTCCATCCCCAGTAGGGGGCGTGCAGGAGGCGGCCGACCAATGTTTCTCTCTCACATTGATGTTTCTATCTCTCTGTAAAATATCAATAAAATATATAAAAATGGGCAAAGAACTTAAATAGACATTTCTCCAAAAGAAGAGATACAAATGGCCAATTAACACATAAAAAAGATGCTCAACATCACTAATCATCGGGGAAATGAAATCTAAAGCTACAGTGACATACCACCTCACACCCGTTAGGATGGCGACTGCCAAAGCCCCCGCCCCCGACAGTAACACGTGCTGGTGAGGATGTGGAGACCTTGGAACCCTCGTGCCCTGTTGGTGGGAATGTGAAATAGTGCAGCCGCTGTGGAGGACAGTGTGACTGTCCCTCAAAAGCTCACAAATAGAATCACCACAGGATCTACTGCTGGGTGTGGACCCAGGAGACTCGAAAGCAGGGTCTCGGGGAGACATCTGCACACCCACGTTCGTGGCAGCACGGTTCAGAAGAGCTGAAATGTGGAGGCAACCTGAGCGTCCATCCGTGGATGCATGGATGACTGGAATGTGGTCCGACACACAACAGAATGTTATTCAGCCTTTGACAGGAAGGACATTCCGACACCTGCTACGACATTGATGAACCTTGAGGACATTGCGCTGAGTGAGATAAGACACACACAGCGGCATGAGTCCTGCACCGCCCACTTAGAGAAGTCTAGTTTATAGACAGGAAGTAGACTAGAGGTTACCAGGAGCTGGGGAGGGGTGGGGAGTTAGTCTTCAACGGGACAGAGCCTCCCTTGGGAAGATGAGAGAGTGCTGGAGATGGCGGCCGTGACATTACGAATGTGCTTAATGCCACTGAGCCGTGCATTTAAAATTGTTAGTATGCCCGGCCGGTGTGGCTCAGTGTTGACCACCAATCCATGCACCAAGAGGTCGCTGGTTCGATGCCTGGTCAGGACACATGCCTAGTTGTGGGCCTGATCCCCAGTGGGGGGCATGCAGGAGGCAGCCAATTGATGTTCTCTCTCATCTATGTTTCTCTCTCTCCTTCTCCCTTCCTCTCTCTCTAAAGCCAATAAAGAAAAAAAATTTTAATTGGTTAAGATGGTAAATTTATATTATGTGTATTTTATGAAAGTTAAAAAGGGGGAGCATGGGCAAGGAGCTGACTGGGGAAGCCAGTTCTGGACCCTGAATCCAATGACAGCTGTGCCTAGATGAAGAGGGACATTTGAACAGAGACACAGAGAAGCCGTGTGACGATGGAGGCAGAGGCTGAGGGATGCAGCCACCAGTTCCGGAATACCTGGAGCCCTCAGAAGCTGGAAGAGGCAGGAGAGACCCGTCCCTAGAGCCTCTGGGAGACACGTTGATTTCAGACCACCTTCCAGACTGTGAGACAATAAATGTGTTGGTTTAAGCCGCCTGATCTGTGGTCACTGTTAGGACAGCCCCAGGACACTGATACCCCGGGCGAAGAGCTTGGGGTGAGGGAAGATCACTCCAGGCTGGGAGGGCAGTATGTGCAAAGGCCCTGTGGCTGGGTGGATGGTGCCATTGGGCCTTGAGAGGTCAGAGTGACGGAGCAGGGTCAAGCATTGGGCATGGTGAGGGGGAGACAGTAGGGTGGGCACAGAGGAGAGCCAACGGGTTAAAGCTGCCTGAAAATTCTGTGCCACCCTCTCCCCTGGAATCTGGGCTGGTCTGGCCGTTTGCATGACTGACGGCAGAAGTCACGTTCTGGAACTTTCCAGCCCGGCCCTCTGGAGCCTTGGGCCTCTCGGAGCACTGTCCCTGGGAGCCCTGCCTTGCCAGGTACGAGTTAGGTGTCCCCGACGAGTCCCTCCAACAGGTGAGTCCTTTGACACCACGAAAGGTAGAAGCACCCCGCGGGTCCTGTCCAAACTCCTGGGCTGCAGCACTGTGAGGTTTAATGAACGGGCGTTTCAGTCCCTAGTTTGGGGTAGGTGGTTATGCGGTAGTGAGTAGTGAGAACAACCCCTTAGGCCATGCTGGGGACCGTGATCTTGACCCTCATGGCCACAGGAGGCTGTGGGAGGACTTGCAGCCGGGGAGGAGCTAACGCCACATTGTCCACAGTGGTGTCCGAGGCCCTGGTCTGCCGTCCAACTCCCAGCCTGGCCCCAGTCCCGCCCTACCCGGACATGGCCCAGTGTGGACACCCCTCCTGCTCCCCGTTTTTAAAAAAGGAATTTAGGGCTCAGGTTACCAATCAAGGACAGTGACAAATTGGAAGCCCTGAGCTGTCCCATTCAGACTGGACCAGAGGAAAGCCAAGCAGGCTGCAGGAACGGAGGGTGTCCCGAGTCTCCCTGCATGGGCGGGACAGTGCAGGGTGCTGGGACCCAGCCCTCAGATGCCCGCCACACCCAGCGAGGGCTGTGTTCTGCATGACAGTGGCTCCCAGCACTGGGACCGACAATCCTCGCATCAGCACAAGATAAAAAGGATTGGGACATTAAGACTGTAATTAAGTCTCTTAGGAGAATAACAATAACAATAGACTCTAGTTCTTGTTTGCTATGGCCGCCACTTTACAGGCCCAGGAGGTGGGGCCCTGGAGGAGGGAGGAGCCAGGAGCGGAGGCACAGAGAAGTCACCTGGCTTGTCCAAGGTCACACAGCTAGGAGGCAGTGGGGCTGGGCGGAGTAGTAGGTGCTTTAGTGGCTGCCATCCAGCCGCCCCCAACCAACAGCCCAAAGCCCCACAATCCTCTTCCTCCACCATCTAGTCTCAGCTCTATGGGCAATGTCCCTTCTCCGCCCAATCCCCAGGGCTTTGAGAGGGGCCCCTGGATCAGACCTCTCTGACCTCATCTCTTCCTGGCCCCCTCCCACGACTCCAGCCACCCTGGTCTCCTAGAGGCTCCTCCAACCTGCAGGGCCTGCTCTCAGCTCAGCGCCTTTGCACTGACTGTTCCCTATGCCGAGAATGCTTTTCCCTGCATGGCTTCCTCCTTCAAGTCTTTGCTTGAAAGTCCCCTTCCCAGTGAGGCCAGGGTGGGGGCCCAGGGCTTCACTATCCTGCCTCTGTCTTCTCGTAGCCGTCACCCTGCCAACTGTCATGCTCCCTGTGTATGTCACCTCCCTCATTATAAGGCAGGCCCACTGTGGGCAGCGATCTTCGTTTTCCTCGCTTGGGGATCCCGAGCTCTAGGACTGTGTCTGGCCCACAGTAGGCACACAACAGACATGTGTCAAGCGAATGAGTGACTTCAGTCCCCCTTTGGACCCATCACCTATCTGCGCTCGAGGCCAGAAGGCTTTCCCTACAGAAGTTGGATGAGGCCTTCGTGTTTGGCCAAGACAGATCTGGACAGAGACCTTCGGAGGGCCACAGGGCACAGCAGAAGGAAAGGCCAAGGTCGGATGTCAATCGGGGATTCACTCCCCACCCCCTTGTGCTCCTGCGCCTCCCAGTGAATGTGAGCAGCTACCTGCACCAGTTTCTCCAGGGCGGTAACAGAGCCGCCAAACCAGGGGCTTCACAGGAATGTATCATCGCCGTGTGGGAGCCTGGACGTCCGCGATGGGGGTGTAGGCAGGCTGGGTCCTTCCGAGGCTGAGGGACAATCTGGTCCAGGCCTCTCCCTGCCGGTGGCCTGTGGCGATCTTTGGTGTTCCTTGGCTTGTAGGCGCACCGCCCATCCTCCTTCCCGTGGCCTCCCCCTTGGTCCATCTCTCTGCGACCTCCCTTCTAAGGGCACCAGACACACTGGATTAGAGCCCACCCTGATGACCTCATTTTCCCTCGGTTACCTCTGTAAAGACCCTATTTGTTAGGTGCTGGGGCTTGGAACTCCAACATCTTTTTGGGGGACACATGAATGAACCCACAGCATTGCCATCCCTAGGTTGTGGGTGTCACAGAGGAGGGAAAGGGAACGTGATATTTTCGAGAGAAAAATAGGTACAATTAAGGACCCTGAATGCCTTTCTTGGGTCTTTTAGTCAAGTGATTGGATAGATCTTGTGGGGGAGGTGAGACCCAGATTCTGGGCCCATTACGTCACGGCTCCTTTTCATTGCAATCTCCTCGCAGGAGCACATTCTCTGTCGCATCCTTAGGAGATACTTCTCTACGGCATGTAAGATGCTCACGGGACAACCTCTACCCTCACTGGACTTTCTCTTCTGTAGGGTTTTACTGTATTTCCCTCTGATGAAAAGCTAGTTGGTGTTCATTATATCGATTGCAAGATGCCTTGGTGGGAATACCCGAGTTTCAGGTCCGTCTTCTGATGATCAGCCCTGGGAACGTCACTCCCCACCCCGGGAAAGTGCCAAGGTCAGGGGCCCGCTTTGGTTGGTTCCAGTGTGGGGACGGTGTGAATGAGCCCATCATGAGAATAAACTGCAACATTCAGAGTCGTCACGAAACTTGGTGACACTCACACCCCCCAGGCTCCTGTCTTCAAGGCCACATTTGTGTGGACACAGCTGGCTAAAACTCTTCTCCCCACCCCCATCCCCACCCCCAGCCACGTGGGGATCAAGGCCTCAAATAGACATTGAGAGACAGGGGGAGGGAGCCATGTCTTGGAATTTCAAGGCAGGTTTTAATCGGTCTCCATACCTTCCCCAGTTATTTACATCCAGTCTGGTGGGGCTCTCCTTTACATTACGAACGTTCTCCATTTATTCGGCATCTCTGTGTGCACAGCACACACATCACAATTCGGTCGGCGCCTGCATGAAACTACAGTCTGAAAACAGCGGTACACACGGAAACCTCAACCCCCATCACAGCAACAGCAACCCTTGACAACGCGTCCAAGGCCCGTCACATCTCTGTGCGCGCCGCACGTGATTTGCTGAATATATACAAGAGGTCAAGGGGGACCGATTCTGCACTTCAGACGTCTTCATTCCTGACATTCGATTGGGCTCCGAGACAAGACATCGTGCAAAAATTTAAGGCACCTAAGACCAACATGGTTTGTTACCAGGCGACTACATTAAATACAGAATGACCACAAATTCCATCCCGCCCCTTCCAGCCATCCGCGCCGAGCCGCATCACCTCTCCTCAAATACTCCTGCAGTCCAGGGCGTGGTTTAAAATAAAAAAAACAAAAACAAAAAACACAAAACGTTTTTATTCCAGTGCATCAGCAGCAGGTGAAGACGTGTGGTCCTGGCTTACAAATGTCTTCTTTCTCCTGGGCCTCGGTTTAAGAATAGGATTTTAAATAGATGATTTGCATTCGAACAGAGTTTTAAGAAGGAATGTGAAAGACAAAAAGGCCGATCAGATTTTCCAGCCTTGCTGTCCTGTAGACTCCCATAAAGTTAATTCGGGAGACAGTTCAGAAACATCCAGGCGAGTCTTAGTTTTCGGAGACAGCCGGAGCGTTTCTGGTAGCAAGCTAAGGTCATTTTGTATCAACTCTAAAAAGTCATTCATTAAAATTAAATGTTTGCCATCACCTCGGGACTTTTTTTAACCAGCCCCGACCCTGCCTCTTCCGTCTTTGCTTCAACGACAGGGGTGACATTTGTAAAATATATAAAGAAAAATATAAGGTTACTTGGTGACCATATAGTGCACTGTAACAGCTGTCCGCAAATATTTTCACCATGATTATCCTTACTAAAAGTAAATCACGGGGTAAAGATAGCTCAAACGTGGCAAGGTCCGAATGGGCCGCACCGACACTATCTGCAACCCTTTTTGGCTACATATGGAAAAAAAGCCACTTGGGATGGCGGACCTGCACCCGGTGAGCTCCCTGCAGGTCTCGCCGGATGAGGGGTTTAAAGGCTTTCGAGGTAGATGTTAAATGCACTTAACCAGGGAATGCAACGGAGAGAAGCAGCATCTTCCTCCCTGCAAACTCGGCATTAAGTGTTTTGTACAATTACAAGGACATTCCACCGAAACTCAATAGCGAGCACTAGCCCAAAGCTTGCCGGACACAGGGAAGTGTGCTTTTAAATACGTGCCTCTTCTACCGCCTACCAGACGTATCTGCTATCGGAAACTGGATTTCACCCGTCGGGGTTCGGCTCTCAGAACGCCCATCTTGTCCATGTCCAGCCCTGCAGAGGGGCGCGATGCCTTCCCATTGGATTTACAAAATAGCTGTGTTTTTTGCCTCTCTCCCCCCCAATGGCCACAGAACCGTGGCTGTGGCGGATCCAAAAAAGGAACACTGGAGTTTATAAAGTTGTCTAAAGGTCTCTCCCATCTGGTAGATGGAGCAAGATTGACTACAGCAAAGTTCAAAGGTCAGTCTCAGCAGATCTAAAAACGGAGTGGCAGCGGTGGGCTGGACAGCGCACTCTCTGTACCCGAAGTAAACCGATCCGCCCCAATTAATAGCAACAGGGCACAAAGGGAGTGGGGCGCTGGAGGATGCTAGGAGGGGAAGCCAGCCTGGGCTCTTCCTGAGCTGGTCTCCAAAGCCCTAGGAGGCCTTTCCAGACACAGGGCCACCGGAGGGTGCAAAGCAAGCTGATATCCGAGTCTGATGTCATTGGTTTTTACAACACAGAATAGCAGCACACTTGTGACAAGTTTCTGAAGTTAAATAAATCCAGTGGAAGGGTCTCACCAGAACAGTCAGGGTATTTTGTTGTTGTTGTTTGTCTTTTTTTTTTTTCTCCCAGAAAAATACAAAACACACCCACAAAACCATAAATAATTTGGTGGCAATATATACATATTTAAATAATTAATTTAAATATCTTACACCTACTCTGGCATTAAACTTGTCCATCGGAAGAAAGTGCACCAAGGTGGCCCTCGGCGCGCCCCTCCCAGGGGCTTTCCGAGGCTGAGGCAGGGCTCTGATGGTCACAGCCTGGGGAGGAAGTGGGTGACCTTCATGGTGGGGGACACTCGGTTCCCCTTCTTGGTTTTCCCATTCTTGCTCAGGGCAATGAACATGCCGGGGTACCTGTAGCACTCATAGGCGTTGTAGTTGTTGGGGAGGAGTATCTCCTTGAACTTGCACTCATCAGTGAAGAAAGGCTGGGAGGAAGGAGGAACAGTGTTAGGTTGGACCTCCTCTTAGCGGAAGGACCCTGGGGCCTGTGGTCAGGGCCCCTCTTTGTCTCAGTCCCTCTAGGGCTGACAGGTCTCTCCTGGGAAGTCAGGTGCCAAGACCCTCCCCAGTGAGCAGAGGGACATGGCCAGCTCACAACAGATGGTGCTCCAGCCACCTGCCGGGCACCTGGCAGCCAGAGAATTTCATCTCCACCTTAAAGGCTGCAGTCCTGCCCCTGCGGACACAAGCCCAAGGGCTCAGAGAAGGGCTCCCAAAGGCACCCTCCGATGGACTAGAAGCCGCCCACTCAGGGATGGCACAGACCTCAGTGTTACTGTCTTGGGGTTGCACTCCTTGTCTAGGCTAGCCCTGGTCATCGAAGCTGCCCTGGGCATTGGGGCTGGAGGGCTGCGACCCCACCCCGCATTTCCTGGGCCTGGAGCTCCTAAGCCCGGGTGCTCGGCGGACCCTTGCGGTACTCACTGAGCCGTACAGCTTGCCCTTGTTACTCATGGCCACGAAGAACCGGCTGGCCACTCCGAAGATGCTCACCACGCCCCGCTCCACCGGCGAGAGCTCCAGCAGGCCTAGGGGAAGGGTGCGGGTCATTCCGGGGAAGGGGACCCTTTGCTTGGGCGCCCCCGTCCGCCTGGGACCCCCATTTCTAGAGTGAGTGTAAAGGGCCCTGGCTCCCCGGGTCAGGCCGTCCCCAAGGGGCCCCTGGAGCCCAGCATATGCGGGCTTGGACATGCTTTCCTCCACTCCCGGTCCCGCAGGGGCCGCACCCAGTCCCCGCGGTCCCCGAGATTGGCCCCGACCTGGGCGCGAGTCCCGGGCCCCCGTGGGTGCCGGTGGCTGCGCCGTGCGCCCTGTGCCCACGGGCGAAGGCGCTGGAATTCTGAACCCGGAGCCCAGGCTTCCGAAGGCGGGGAGGCGGGGCCCGGCCGCCTGGGTGCGCAAAGCCGGTCCCTGCGGCGACACCCGGAGCCAAGGTTGTTTGCGTCCCCGCGTCCCCGCGCTGGAGGGACCGGAACCTCAGTCCGCCCCGGTTCCCAAAGCCCGAGAGCAGGTGTACAGTTGGACGAGTTGGAAGGTGCGGCCGTTCTACCGGGCCCCAGACCCTTCCCGCCCGGCCCGCCCCACTCACTGTCGCTCGTGTCCGCATGCACGCCGCCGATGCGGCCGCCGCGGAGCACCTGGAGGTGGAAGCCGATGCCCACGTTGCAGTAGAGCCGCCGCAGACGCTTGATGCCCAGCAAGTAGTCGCCCGCGCCGCTCTGGACGGCGGCTTCCTTGGGCTGCGAGGCCACAGGCAGGCGCGCCAGCGAACGCGCCACCAGGCTCTCCCAGCGGCGCTCCAGCTCGGCCTCCAGCGTGCCGTTGGGTGCGGTGGGCGCGGCGGCGCCCCCTCGGCCGGCCCAGGGTGCCAGCACGGCCAGCAGGACCGCCGGGAGCAGCGCCGCCGCGGCCGACCCGGGCCCCGGCATCCCCGCCCTCGGGCCGTGCGTCCGTCAGGCGGTCCGTGCGCGCGGGCAGCCGGGGACCGAACTGCGTCTGTGGTGGCTCGTGGGAAGGGAGTGCGCGGCCGGGGGAAGTGCGGGAGGCGGGCGACTGGGCTCCCGGGCGCCGGGAGCTACCCGGGCTGCATGGAACAGCGGGCAGCTCTGGAGGGACGCACGGCGGGGCTGGGGCTCTGCGGAGCGGTGCGCGCCTCCCTGCGCGCTGGGCCGGCCCCGGGCCGAGCCGCTATATATAGCCGGGCGCCCCCTCCTACTCCAGCGGGGGTCCGTTCGTGTTCGCCTGGGCGCCCGGGGCGCTGTGGCGCTCGAGGCTGGTCGCAGGCCGCCTGCCAATCAGGACTGGGGGAGGGGAGGCGGCCGGGGACGAGCAGCGCGAGTGCCACCTGGAGAGTCCAGGCCCCCACCCCTGCCTTCGCCCAGCCCACGGACCTGTTTGTCCCGCCCCTCGGGTCTCCTCCGCTCCTGCCTCCAGTCAGTTCTGCCTCTTTCACTTTGCCCTTGTCTGTCCCGTCTCTGTCTGTCCCTTGTCCGCCTCTGCTTGAGCTGCCTGGGTGCGGCCCTGACCCGGCACCCTCAGCTCCCGAGCAGCCACTCCTTGAGCCTTGCCTCGCAGGGACGGACTCCCAGGAGCCTGGTTCCTTTAGGAGGACCTTGCCGGTCACCTGGGGACGGAGGATGGGAAAGGGCAGTAAGCCACGCGAGGGCAGGGGGAGGGAGGGGAGAATCCAGCCGCTGGGGGCTGGAGCGAGGCAAGGACCTGGGCCCTGCCCCCTGCGCTCTGCCCTCCCTGCTTTGGGTATAGAGGCATCGCCTGCACTGGGGCCCTCAGGTGGGTGCTGCTAGGGGTGCACCCAGGGGAGGCCACAGCCCTGCACCCCCCACGCACCTCCTGCAAGCACAGATGTCGGGGCACAGAGCGGTAGGGGACATTCGCTGCCCCCACCTCCATTCCACGGCAGGAAGAGTCCAGTGCTCTAGTCAGAGCCCCCGACCTAGCAGGGCCCCGGGTCAGGTCTGGGAAGGCTCTCCTCCCCCACCCTCTGTCCCCACCCCCACTGTGCCCATTATGGCCTGATGGGGGCAGGACAGGCCAGAGGCCCAGCTAGGTGCTGGCTCACCTAGGTGTGAAAATCCCTGTTCTCTGGTCCCTGAGTAGCCTTGCAGCCCCTCCCAGAGGTCCCGCCCAGCCACAGCTGCAGGGGGCTTGGAGCCCACCCCACCCCCTGCTGCCACCAACATCTGTGAGCAGAGACATCCCCAGGCCATTTCAGCCTCCTCCACCTCCCACCCCGTTCCTGTCTGAGGAGCCCTTGGACTCTACCTCTGAACCTTGGAGGGGACCAAAGAGGCTTGAGATCTCTGCTGTAAGGCCCAGAGAGAAAGGTACTCAGGGGTGAGTGGCCTTGGCAGGACCAGAGCTTGGTCTCTGGACTACTGTAAGGCTCTTTGCTCCTCTCTGGGCCTGCAGCCCGCCTGAACAACACCCACCCAGGCCAGGGCCTTCTGGGGCTCTGGGCTGTCTCCTCACAGCTGCTCTTGGGACCCTGGACCCCCAGATAGTCCTGTGTATCTGGTGCCGAGAAGACAGTTCTGGCCAAGGTTTAAACAGGAGACCTAGAACCTGCCAGCCCTGCCCTCTCTCTGTGTGGCTCTGGCAAGCCCTTTCCATCTCTGGGCCCCTGACTCCCCATTTGCAAAACAGCATGAAAGGGGGGCTCCCTCAGTCCAGGTCCAGGAGGGCACCTCTGAGGTCTTCCCCAGCTCCTGGCAGGGTGTGGCCCCTCTCTTTGCAGAACCCCACAGGGACCTCCCTCCTGGTCTCTCCTATTTGCTGGTAAGTTCAGTGAGGGACCCTGGGGCTGGTTCACCCCCGGAACTCCCACCCACCTGCATGCACACAGTAGGTGCTCTTAGTGTCTGTCCTGGGAAGGGCTGGCGCCCAGCAGGGGTGTGAGGAGCTGGGAATTACGGGGTGCACTGACCTGAGGCCGGGTTCCCACTTCAGCATGACTCACTGTGTGTCCCTGAGCCAGTCCTGGCCTCTGCAGGCCTCGGCCCCCTCAACTGTCCGGTGGAGCCCACGAAAGCACAGAGGGTTAATCCAGCGATCGAAGGATGCCTGGGGGAGCTTCTGAACCCCGATCCGTGCCCCCCACCACTTGTCTCCCACATGCCCCCCACCTCGGCCGCTGCTGCCAGGCACACACACCCTCTTTCCTCCGTCTGACCTTCTCTCTGGAAGATGCTCCCTTTGAGTTCTCCCAGACAGGTCTCCCTCAGATACCAGGGAGATCGCCCGTGTGCCCCACCCCCACCAAGGCAGGTCCTCCCTCCGCCCCCTCTGGTCAGAGCTTCCTCATAGGCCTTCAGGAACCGTCTTCACTTACTTGCTGACCCTCCAGGACAGTAGACTGACTGGCACCTCCACGGCCCGCTCAGGTCTGTCTAGGTCCCAGCTGGACCCCCCAGTCTTCACCAGAGCCTGGCACACAGGAAGCGCTCGGTAGGTGCCCGTGAGTAAGTGCAGCCTGGCTGGCAGCTCCTGGGCCGCAGACCCTCCAGTTCGAGGTGCGTTGCCAACCCCTCGCTGCCTGGGCGGGGCAGGTGCGGGCAGAGCCTCCGGACGGCGGCCAGCTCCCCCACCCAAGCGCCACGCTCCTGTTTGTTTTGGTCCTTTTATTTGAAAGGATCAGTTGGACCAAGGTGACTCATTTTTGCAGATCCAGCTCCCTTCTACTAGGCCCTGCGGCACCCCGGAGAGCTCGGGTTATCTGGGGTGCAAGGAGCTGTGGGTCTAGTCTCCTGCTGCGGGCTCACACCCAGGCTCCACCCCAGAGCCGCCGGACTAAGGCTATTTGACCTCTGGTTATACGCAGTTTCCCCATCTGTGAAATGGGCAGAGCAGCAACTACTTTTAGGGGTTGATGTCGACCTTGACATGACTGCCAGTCTTAGGAAAGGCTGACCGAGGCCAACCCTTCAGATGGCAAGCTCCTAGGGGTGGTCCAGACCGGGCCTGGCCAGTACCAGATGCTGGGCATTTGTGAAATGAACATACCCAGGGTTTTACTTATTGGGAACTCCTGAGACAGAACAAAGGCTCAGATGGGGCCTGAGTCGGGACCTACACACCCTCCTGATTGTGACCTTCTTTAACCTACAGAGAAAACTGCATTGTCCCACCTTCGTGATTTCTTCTCCCATGAAGGAGTGACAGGCTTCTCAGAACCGGCAGCCCACCTGTCAAGAACTGACTTGGCTCAATAGTAATAATAGTAATTTTAAAAGTGCTGCATAAAAATGCAGTTGTAATTCCCAGGGCGGGTGGACAGGCGGAGCCTGGGGCAGGGCTCCCGTTCGTTCGGGGACTTTGCAAATAGCTGAACTCTTCTCTGCTGAACTTCCTTTTCCTGGCCGGCCAGCAGACCCTCACAATAGCGCCTTTCTGCAGGCAGGAGGAGTACGGCCATTGGTGTAGACCGGCTACGCCACGCCGAAGCGCCCTGACAAATGTTTTTTTTCTTTATACGTTTTCCTTTAAAAGGCCCAAAGAAAAGGACAATATAGCCAATTTTTGTA
Organism: Tadarida brasiliensis; assembly: GCA_030848825.1. NCBI lineage: Eukaryota > Metazoa > Chordata > Mammalia > Chiroptera > Molossidae > Tadarida > Tadarida brasiliensis. Next base: position 3,685,914 of record CM061268.1, on the reverse strand, counting down.
GCCTTTCTTTTATTGTGGTAAAATACACCTAACACAGTTTTATCATTTGACCACGTTCGGTGCACAGCCCACAGGCACTGAACACATTCACGTTGTCATACAACGGTCCCCAACTCTCCATCTCCCCCACCGAAGCTCTGTCCCCATGAAACACCAACTCTCCTCGCCTCCTCCAGCCCCTGGCCCCCAACATCCTACTTTCTATCTCTCTGAATCTGACTCCTCCAGGGACCTTTCACATGTGAGATGACGCAGGGTCTGTCCTTCTGTGTCTGGCTTGTTCACTCAGCACAATGTCGTCAAGGTCCGTCCCTGGCGTAGCAGGTGTCAGAATGTCCTTCCCCTTTAAGGCTGAGTGACATCCCATAGTATCTACAAGGTGGCTCACAGCTGTGAGTACGCAACACACAGAGTTTATTCTGGTATTCGTATTTATTAATCACTGTGTTATTTGTCCATAGGGACAACTGTAAACCTACTCTTGCCCCTCCCCCATATCTCAGATCTGACCGATCCATTCACTGTGGATGGACACTGGGCTGCTCTGCCTCTTAGCTACGGTGGGTAACACTGCCTTGAACGTGGGTGGGCACGTGTCTCTTTAAGTTCCTGCTCTCGATTCTTTTGGGTCTAGACCCAGAGGTGGGTTTGCTGGGTCATATGGTAATTCTATGTTTAGTTTTTTTGGCAGAACCAGCTGTTTTTCACAGATTTTGTTTTTAAGTCATCTTGACCGTGAGGCATCGAGGAGATGGGTGGCAGGTCCTTCCTGGCTCACAGAGGTGTCCTGGGTAGACAGACGCCTGCCCAGACGTGGCTCTGTGCCCACTGGGCGCTCCCCTCTCTCGTCATTCTCCTGGCGTTTCTTTGGCCCAGAAGCTGACCCAGCCAGGTGAGAGTGGTAGGCCCGGTGACAGCTTTCGAAACTGCAGATCGGTGCCGTTGACCCTGCAGAAACGCAGGCGTGCGGATCTCCGCCCTGCTGGACAGGAGAGCCTGGGAGCATCGGCGAGAAGCCTCAGTTTCCTCACCCGCTGAACTGAGGACGCCGCTGTCACCTCGGAGGGCATCTGGGAGAATGAGACGAGATGACCCGTGTTCAGCACTTGGCCAGACTCAGCTGCGACGCAGACACAGCCGTGGTGCTACCAGAGGCGTCGCTGGCCGCCCGAGTCCCGCCTCGCTCGCCCTGGGACTGCGGGCCTTAGCTCAGCCCCCGTGTCTAGTATCTTCCTTCGTGCGGAGAATTAGAAGAATTAGACGAATCAAGTGCGGGTGTGTGATCCAGGACTGGGAACCACCCGGATTACGGCACCTCTCCAGATAAATGCCGGGTGGGAAAGCTGACTGGGCGCGGTGGGGGCCAGGCGCTCTGGGGCTGGGCTCCAAATGCCTGCCGCCGGCTCCTTCCCAGCCCTGGAAGGTGGGGCCCAGTTTATTATCACCACGTTGCAGAAGAATCAACCAAAGCTCAGCCTTGAGCCGCTCACTCAAGGTCATGGAGCCACCAAACAGCACAGCCAGAACGCAATCCCCGCCCAGCTCTGGAAACCACACCCAGGCTCCCAGCTGCGCTGCTCCCTGCCTCAGCTTCTTTTCCCTTTCTTGTTGTTTTTCTTTATTGATTTGTTAGAGAGAGAGGAAGGGAGAGGGAGAGAGAGAGAGAAACATGGATGAGAGAGAACATCGATTGGCCGCCTCCTGCATGCCCACACTGGGGATCGGCCCACAACCTGGGCATGTGTCCTGACCGGGAATCGAACTGGCGACCTCTTGGTGCATGGGCCAAGCCCAACCACTGAGCCACACTGGCCGGGCGGTTTCCTTTTCTGATAAATGGAGTTCGTGGCCCTGGCTTGTCTGCCACCTGGGAATGTTAGGGCTCCGAACCGAGTTACACAGGTGGGACCTTCTGTCTGAACCGAACTGCGGGCAGGAGGGGCGGGGAGGGGCCTGCGTCTGGGAGCAGGTGGGTTCCACAGCCAGACCCCAGCTTCTCGGGCTGAACCGGAAGAAGCCCTGATCTGGCTGCTCTTCTCTGCAGAGGCCAGTGGGTGTGGGGCTGGGGTTCTCTGCTTCCCCCTGGGGTTCAGTCCCCCTTCTTCCCCCAGAGGTGCTGCCGGGGGACCCGGATGTGAGAGGAGACCCCAGGGAAGGGTGTGCTGTGGCCCCTGAACAGGTGCGCTTTATTGAGGTTGGACATTTCCCCTGGGGTGGCACGGAGGCCCCGGCTTTGGGGGTGATCGCTCCACCTTGTTCATACAGCAGTCAGGTGCCCTCTGCCCCGGCAGTCCGGGTCTTTGCGTGGCCACCTGCATGATACGCTTCAGTCTGTGTGGGAACCTCACGAGTGTACCCCTGAAGGGATGGTAAATACACCCCCCAAATATGGATGTAGATGGACCTTGTTCTGAAAAATATTCTTTTTCCTTGGGAGGCACGTGTGTGTCTTTGCTCCGGGGGACAAGAGATCAGATGAGAGGACCTGGGTGGGGAGGGGGCCCGGTGTCTCAGGCCTCACGCACCCAGGCCGGCAGCCTGCCCACAGTGGCCTCGCTCAGCCCGGGCTTCTTTCCTTCTCGGGCGGCAGGTGGCCTTCAGGGACCCAGCTCCTTTCTGTGCCAGCCCACCCTCAGCTTCGTTCTGGGTGAATGAGCTGGCTCCCTCCTCCTTTCTCACACTGAAACCCCAAATTTGTCATACATAGTTGCAAAGAATGTCATTTCTAGTGTATTCTAAATACTGACATTTTAGCATAAAAATTTTGTTACTCTTTTAAATGTATCCAGTGAAGTCTGAAACGGTAACAATTCAACATCTGCCATCTTTCATTTTTTAAATATCATGAAACAAGCTTTACTCCAACCGTCCCAAATCCTTAAATCCTCACTTTTTCCCTTTATGTTTGTATTTTCACTCTATTTCCCCCATCAGTTTTACCCAAATTGAAGGTAGTTTTAATCCTGAAAATCTTTTTTTGATTATTCTATCATAATTCTCTGGAACCAAAATATTTCTATGAATTGAAATAGTTAAAAAATGCATTTCTTGCCCGGCTAGTGTGGCTCAGTGGTTGAGCACTGACCCATGCACCAAGAGGTCGCCGGTTCGGTTCCCGGTCAGGGCACAGCCCAGGTTGTGGGCCCGATCCCCTGCGGGGGGCATGCAGGAGGCGGCCGATCGATGTTCTCGCTCATCGCTGTTTCTCTCTCTCTCTCCCTCTCCCTTCTTCTCTCTCTAAAATCAATAAAGAAAAAAACATTTTTTTAAAAATGCATTTCTTGTGACCACCAGCAGTAAACATTCTTGTTCTGGATTTTGCGTTCACCACAATTATCATTAATACATAGTCGATCAAAATATCATGACTGTAATATCAAATAACAGACGGGTGAAAAGCACAGATAAAGTCCACTGGAAACACCTTTCAGCTTGATGGAGGACGGGTTTGGGGTGTTTTCCCCCAGTTATTTTATATGATCACTATTTATTAATTGCTGATAGAACGTGGCATCGGCCTCCATTTCATTGTCATTTTTCATTTCTGTCAATGAGAAAGCCGAGAGGCCTTCCCCACAGAAGTGAGGAGGCAGAGCGGAGGTTTTGTTCCCGTGATGGACATTCAGGGTGGGCATTCAAAATTACATACGATGTCTCATCAAAAACGGGTTCCCCTGCTCTGTCTGCTGGCGCCTTCTCGATCCTTTTCAAGTTCGTTGACAGCAAAGGCCCAGAAGCCTCCCAAGCCAGCGGAGGATTTGTCATCGGTCCTGGAGGCGCATTTGTTCAGCTCCTGGGAAGTTAAATTCCCCGAGAGCCACGGAGGAACGATTCTCGTGTGTTATTGGGGGTTCATGCTAAACCCGACACATGGGGCGGGGGTCGAAAATCAGTGGAGATGGAACCACTGCTGATTGGAACCGGCCTGGCCAACACGTGGTGATCAACAGCTCCTAAGGCCGTCTGTGGTTTCCGGATTTCTTCCCAAACCTGGGAGCTATACACCTCATTCATCCAACAGATAGAAAGTGTCCACGGAATAACAACAGTCAGAGGCCATGTCCGATGAGACGTCCGACTGAGTTACCAGGAGGCTCTGCGGCAAGCTCCCCACCTTGGACCCTCGACGCTCAGGGAGGCTGCAGGTGGGCAGAGAAGGGGCCGGACCTGTGCCTTGAGCCGGATGTCAACCGTGTGGGGTTGGGTGGACCCGGTCCCTGAATGAAACAGCCTTGCCTCCCACCCTCCACTCCCCAGCACAGGCCAAACTGCCCTCTCTCTGGGCCGCCCTTCACCCGAGCAGGGGCTGCTTCCTGGTCCGGGAGAGCTGGAAGGAGTGTCCCCTGCTCTGTCACCTTGTCCTTCTGTTTGCGGCCTGGAGGCGTTTGCCACTGAGTCCCGGGGGAGGTCTGGGCAGGGTGCGGAGCTCAGTTTTTCTTCTGTAAAGTGGGAGAAAGGCCACTGTGAAGGGAGGTGGGGGGGGCGCCTCCTGAAACCTCGCAGGAGGGTTTGTCCTCCGACAGCACACCCAGGGAGACTCGCAGGTGTGCTGTGGGAGCAGAGACCTGCAGGAGCAGAGACTTTTCGGAGAGGCATCCTTCCCCTTCTTGCCTAGTTAGCTGCTCACGTGCAGACCTCAGCTCGACCCTGACCTTCAGGGGAGCCTTGTCTGACCTCTGCCGTCCAACCCCCGTCACAGGATGACCGCAGGAAGGTCCGGTGCAGGCCTTCTAATCCAGAAAGGAGACACTCTGGACGATGGCTCGGGGACCGACGGCGCACACCTGGGCAGCTCTGGGCAGACGGGGATGCAGGTCACCTTCCCTGTCCGTTGTCACCTGGTGTGCACCACGTCCCTGAGAGCAGCCTGGCGGTTGGCTTGCGCTCACGCAGCCTCCCAGACAGGGGGCCCGGCGCTCCTGGTGACCAGCTCTCCCAGGCCGGCTGGGGTGCTGGCTGCGAGGCTGGCAGTTTAGAGGGCTACATTTGACCCATCGTGAGAGTGACCCAGGGGACCTGGCCGAATCTGGGCAGGATCCAGCCACGAGGACAGGAGCCCAGGGTGGTTGGGGATGGCGGCAGAGCTTCAGGTGGCTGGAGCACCCGTCGAAGGGGCCCGATTCTCATTCAGTCCTCAACAACCCCACTTGCAGCGAGGGACCTGAGGCCCAGCAGGCCACGCCAGGAGAGCCCTTGGGACGCTGAGCAGTGTGTTCATGGGGTCTGCAGCCAATGTGGGCAGAGCAAACCTTCCCTGAGTCAAATGCGTCCTGGAAAACTCCTTCTGGAAGCTGACACCTGTCAGATCCCAGGATGCCGTCTGTCCTCCGGCACCTGCGAGGTTGCCCCTGGCTTCCTTTCAGGGCCCGTGCTCGATGCAAAATACCCACTGCTGCACACGAGTCTCCTACTCAGGTGGGGTGCCACGCTCCCGATGAGGGAACAGCAGGCGGCACCACCACAGTTGGTCTCATTGTTTGTCACTCACCAGCACTGCCATCACTGCTGCCATTGATGGGACCACAGGGGACTGTGAGGGCCAGCTGGCTCTACCCCTGCCTCTGGCTGCGAGGCCTTGGGCACAGCTTACCCTCAGTCTTCCAATCTCTAAAATGGGTAGCACTGAGAAGGTGAGCGGAGTTACTGCCTAGAGGAGCCAGCTCTCCACCTGCCTTTGCTCTCCTGAGCCAGGCCCGCCTCTGACGTCACCCCACGGGGCCCTCCTGTCTTGTCGTGACGAGAGGCTTGTCTTTGCCTCGGCTGCCTGCTCGCTGACATCCCGCACGCCTGCCGCTAAGCCCGAGATGCGGCTCTAAGCCGGGCAGACCCAGCCTGCTATTCTGGGGTCTTCTTTCGACTATTTTGGCAAAGACCAAGTGGCGGCATCCTTTAAAATAGATGCTCCCAGCCCACAGGTCACTCCCCGAGGACCAGGTCAGACTGGCCAGGCTCCTTCCCGGCAGCTCATTCGAGTCAAACCCAGACCCCAGCACGCGTAGCTGCGACACGGTCCCCACGGCAACACCAACAGCAAACGTGGGGCTGAAACCAAAATAAAACCCGGCCGCCCACCGAGGTGCCTCGGGCATCTCACCTCACAAACGCCCCTGCTTCCCGAGTGAAATCACGGGGCCAGCGGCAGGCGGCGGCCCAGATGCCCGAGAGGATCAGAAGTAGCGATGGCCGGGCCGCTCCGTGGATATGCCTCCTGGGAGGAAAGTCTCCGGCTCAGAAGTGTGGGAGAATGGCCCCGAGTCCTGGGCACCCTTGCTGCCGCCGAGCTCCTGAGAACAGCTCCGATCGACGAGCCCACGCCACCTGGATTCCCGCGCCAGAGGAGCCGGGCCCGGCTCACCTGAGCTGAGTGGGCCCTTGAGTACCCTGTGCACCAGGAGTTCCGACAGTGAAGCGACGCTGCTGCACCGTGTACCGCAGATGTCGCCGTCTTCCAAAGACACCGATCCTGCACGGCTCGGGCGTGTAAACTGGCACCCGTACCTGAAACGCCGGCCGCCAGTGAAACTCAGTGGGACCCGTCCCTTCAGCCCCAGCGCTTTCACTAAATATTTCCCCATCTTGGTCATCACAGTGGCCTTATTCCAGGCGTGGGGACACGGCAGAGATGGAACTGCCCTTCCAGAGGGAGACGCAGGCACAGAGCAGGGAGTCACCCACAGTGTGAGGACTCAGAAGCGGGGATCAGAGGCCCCGTGGGAGGGGGCTGATGCGGGTGAGGCATCTGGTCACCCTGAAACGAAGGTTGCAGTGGGGTGGGGAGGGTGGCCTGGGCAGAGCGTGTGCAAAGCCTAGAGGCGAGACATGGAGGCCTCTGGGGAAAGGCAGGCAGCGGGGGCCACAGCGCTTTGAAAGGCTGCTGGGTGGGTTTGGGTGGGGCCCGCAGGGCTCTCCAGCTGCCGTGGGCACCCCCACATGGGGCAGAGGCTTGCCTCCTGGCTCCCAGCCCCGGGCAGACCCGGGGGCAGCAGGAAAGGCCTCACCCTCCATCTGACCTGAACCCAGACGTGTGGTGGTTTCTGGTCTGCCGTCGTCCCGTCTCCTTCCTGCAGTGCTCGGGTGGCCCCAGGTCTGAATGTCCTGCGGGACCAGAGAGCTCAGGCTGGGCCTTGGAATTTGTCCTCGACCCTGCAGCCCGGTGGCCAGCCTGGGCCTGCCTGCACCCATAGGTGTTGGAGGAACCGAAAGGTGGCATGTGGCTGCCAAGCGGGAGAGGGAGGCTGAGCACACGATGGCGCGGAAGCCTTGGGAGGTGGGTCACCGGGACCTCATGGGCATGGGAGAGGCTTTTTATCTTGAGAGCAAAGAGAAGCGATGGAGAACTGGAGACGGCTCCACCCATCTGTCCGAGCGCTGGGTGCCATGGAGCAGGGCGGGGCCCCTGTTCTGGAAGGAGCCAGGTATGATATGTGTAGCTTTGGGGGCCACACAGCCTCTGTCCCCACCGCTCAGCTCTGCCACCGAGAACACGTACATGACGGGGGCCCACGGGTGTGCAGAGCCCTGGGGGATGGAGCGGCCACGGGGCCTCATTTCACTGCCAGCCCACCAGCCTCTCCGAAGCTCCGTGAGTGTCCCCTCTGCCTCTGTGGCCCCAGGAACAGCAGAACGGGTGCCAATCCTGAAAATAGTGACCACAGAGCATGTCACACTGGCGTTTGCTTGTCTCATGCAGACCTCACAGCTGCTGGGAGCGGAGGAGGAAACTGAGGCAGAGTGGCCTGTCACGTGCAAACCGGATGATGAAATGTAATCCAAGGAGCCCAGGTAGCCTTGCAAATCCCCCTCGAAGTGAGGTGCCGTGCTATAATATGACAGAAATCCTCAAAAACCAGAGAGGGGACCCGGGAACAAGGCGCCGAGCTCGCGTTAGCCGGGGTAGCTGAGGGCAAGCCCTTGTGAGATCCCACAGAGAGGTCGGAGCTCAGAGTCGTAGATGCCCGTGATTTCCTGCGTGGGTTCCTGGGGCCCAGCCCACCCCCAGTTGGAAGGCGTTACTTTGCAGTCAGTCACCTCGACCAGGTCTTTCCAAAGCAACATCTTCGTGGGCGTCTCTGCTTTGCTTTTGCATTTGCGGTGTGTTTTACAGCTTGATTTCCTGGTTGTCCTTACAAGGACAATGGTCCCAGGCTGGCTTGGGGACAAACCCAGCCGACTGTGGTGGTGAGGGGATGTGAGCATATTAATGGGAGATTTCTGGGGAGCTCCACCTGCTAATCCCTTGCTGTGTGACCGTGGGCAAGCCACACACCCTCTCGGTGCCTCAGTCCCCTCCCACCCTCTTGGTGGGGATTCCACAAGAACCTGGAATGTTGGTTGGCGGTCTGATCTCCTCACCAGGCACTTGGGGGAGCAGCGTGACGTTTGCCGGCTGCAGGGTCCTGCACGGGTACCCCATGGCAGGGGCGGCAGGCTGCTTGGGGTCCTCGGTCACGCCCCAGGCCCCTGACTGTGTGACTCTGCTTCCCAGGACCCAGGGCTGGGCTGAGGATGGCTGTTGAGTCAGCCCTGGGATGTTTGGTTTCTCACGAGCCATTGTGGTCTCAGGGGACAGGGGATGTGGACACGCCAGAAGCAGTGACCGTGGCACTCCGAGGGGGCCGGCCTCTGTCCGTCTTGATCACCCAGGCCAGGAATCCGGCAGCAGAAAGGCCCCTTGAGATGGAGGTCCCGATAGGTCCCGAGGGGAGGGGCCGCTTCCTCTGGCCGAGGGCGCGGTCACGGTGAGTGGGCCTGCCACAATGCGGGAGGGTGGGCCAGGGGCCCGAGCCCCGGCGGTGGCTCCTGAGAGACGCTGGGAAGCAATCTGATCTGGCCGTTGCCTCTTTAACCCTCCATGGCTCCCCACGCCTGACGGACAATATCCGATGTCCTTGGCTGGGCCTCCAGACCTGGGTTCCCCGCACAGTCCCCACCCGGAGGGAGGGAGGCACGGCCAGGCGTGGAGGCGGTCATCCCCTCTGTGCTCTCCTGCAAAGCCCACCCCACCTTCTCTGCAGGACAGAGGCTGCCTCCAAGGCAGCTCATCTTCAGAAGCTGTCCGGCCCCTCCCGGCCCCAGGGTCCAGCGTAGTCACCTCCCTCTGCACCCTTCTTCTGGGGGCGACAGCAGCTGGCTCAGCATCCCCCTGACGCCCCGGCTCCTAAGTGTGGGGGCTGCCTGCTCAGCCTCGATAGGTCTCTGCTTGCTGAATGGACAGCTGCATGAGAGGATCATTTGCGAATGCAATCTTTGTTTTCACTCAGCGAGTCCACCCGCCGTTTCCCACAGCACGCCGTGGACTTTGGAGACGCCGTGGCTTCTGCGGAGAGGACGGATGCCCGGGGTTTATGGAACACTCGGCTGCGTTTCTAATATTAGGTGGTTTCCGAGCGTTTTTTTCCTTTTCTGTTATAAACAATGCTGCGATGAACATCTTCATGCGTAAACATTTCTCTCTCTCTCCGTTCGTGGGATGGGATCTCCAGAAGCGGCGTCTCTGGACTCGGGTCAAGAATTTGGGGCTGCACGTGGACCGGTTCGTGCTGACGGCAGTCGGGGGGAGGCCGTCCGTGTAACCACATCCTCACCAGCACTGGGCGAGCTGGGCGTTTTGTCTCGCTTTGTGTTGCTTCCCTGCTATACGAATCTGAGAGGCAGGCGGTGATATCGGACTTCCATTTCATGCATGAGTACACGTCCGATTTTATAATAGCTTTAGATTCACAGAAAAGTTCCGGAACAGCACAGACGGTGTCCTCCACCGTCAGCCTCCTGTACTGGTCACAGCATTATTGTCAACTGATGACAGGGCTTTAAGCAGAATTCCTTAATTTATACCTACTGTCCCTTCTTTTGTCCCGGGACCCCCTCCAGAACACCACATTTAGCTGTCCTGTCTCCTCAGGCTCGTCGTGCGGGGACAGTTTCGCAGACTTGTCTTGTTTTGGTGACCTTGACCGTCGTGATTGTGGGTTCTGCTTCCTGTGCCCCTGACGACCCCCGGGGCCAGCGGTCTGCAAGCTGCCGTGCGGGCTTCTCCTCGGGGCCCCGGGCTCTGGTTTTCCTAGAAGTCTGAGTGACTGATGACCGTCACTGGGACCCGCTTCACACACCTGCTGTCCTCCACTCGGGTTATGGCTCTGGTACCTGCCGATGAGCTTCTGAGCAGATGGTGCTGGGGGTTCGTCCTCAGTCCTCAGGTCGGCGCGAGGTCGCAGGAGGGCCGGGTGTGTGGGGTGCGACCCTGGGAGGAGGGGTGGCAGCCACGGGACTGTGGGAGCGGCAGGGCTGTCTTTCCCAGGGTGGACCAATGGTGAGGTCCCCTGGCAAGGACGGAGAGGTCCTACCCCTGCCGTTAGAACCATGACCCCAGACTCAGCCCCTGACCACACTCAAAACAAAACACAGAGTCCCCAGCAGGGCCCTGTCCCCCTCCCCCACCTCATGCCCTTCTGCCCATTCTCTGGGGTGCTCAAGCAGGGCCAAGACTCTCCCCACCATTGGCGACATCGCACTGGCTGGTCACCCTCTGTGCACCATGAGTCCTTCTCCTCCCTCAGGGCTCCGCTTGGACGTCACCTCCCCAGACCGATCTTCTTGGCCAAGTGTCACCTGCTGCCCCGCCACGTGACCCTCTAGCCCACTCAGGCTGGCTCTATGAAATGGGGCATGCTCCCACCACCTCCAGTAGCTATCGGTCCCTCAAAGGTGGCTCGGGGGCCTCCACGGGGTCGCTGAGCAGGCCTGGGACAGGACTGGCCTGCCCTCCTCTCTCTGCCAGGGCCAGGCCGGCACCCAGCAGCTGTGACAGGAACCAGAGGGCAGCACCATCAGCTGCCAGAGGCGGCCACGGCCACGGCACCAGCTCGGGGACAGAGCTCCGTCCTCGCGGTGGGCAGTGAGGCGGGCCCGGCACTGACCGTGGGGAGCTTCCCCAGTGACAGGGCCCCTCCTCTTTAACCAGGACCACGGTCCCAGCCTCATCCCCTCAGCAGCAGCTCCTACAGGACCCTAGACTCCCAGAAGCCCACCTGGCCCTTCTCACCCGAGTGTCTCACAGGGTTCTCTATGAGGGGGTGGGACACGAATGGTCACCCCCATTTTATAGGGAGAAACAAGCTCAGAGGAGCAAAGCGACTGTGCCATCCACGCCCCAGGGAGTGAGAGGTGAAGCCATACTTGAACTCAGGTCTCTCTGACTGTCTAGCCTGTGCTCTGACCATTAAGACCCAGTGCTGTGTGACCTCAGGCAGATGGCTCCACCTCTCTGAACTATTTTTTTTCATTGGCAAAACAGGGATGATAATAAGAGTACATACCTTCTAGGATAAGCGTGAGGCCCGAGCAAGGGAGCGTGTGCCTGGGGCTCCATGAGGCACGCAGCCCAGGGGGCTATTAGCACGGCCGGCAAGACTGGAGCCCCCTTCCTGGCCCAGTGCCCTCTTCCAGGCCCCCAGCCCCTCCCGAGTCACGGCAGTCACGTTCAGGGGGAGGAGGGCCGTCCGACTGCCTGTGTCAGGGAGAAGCTCTTCACTTCAGCCGAAGTCCATGCAGGGCCTGGCTGCAGTGTGAGCCCAGCTTGTGCCCTGGCCTGCCCCGGCTCAACCCCATGACGACTGGCCCCTCGGAGGGCTGTCTGGAGACCAGGCACCTCCAGGGTCCTGGGCCTGCCATGCGGGCATCACTTTGGGAGGTGCTGAGAACCCCAGGACCGTGAGGAGCCAGGTCCCAGGGCTGGGATCCACCTGTCCCATGGTAGGAGGGGGGCTGGTGACCAGAACTTCCAGCACTCAGCTGGGTCAGCTAGGCAAAGAGTGCAGCTAGAGTTGGTGCCTGGCACATAGCCCCCCCAGGGCCCGGCAGCACCCCCAACCTCCCCCTTCCCTTGGGGTTGTGGTTCTGAGGAAGGAACTGGCCTGGCTGGTGGCTCTAAATGGCCCAGCCCCAGGGGAGAGTGGAAGTGACAGGTGAGGGTACCAGTCCTGCCCCCGCCCAGGGAAGGGCCTCTGGTGACAGCCGCTGAGCGTCCTGTTGGCAAGGCCTCTGTGCACCCTTGGGCCATGACCGGCTCGGTGGGACCTGCAGGGGTTCTGACCTCCAGCAGGTGCCTCAGGCTGGGCCGACAATAAATCTTCACACCACTCTTGTAGCAGGGAGGACATCCAACCGGCCAAGCATTCTCCTCTGTGTTCCTGACATTTGAAGAAGCCGCCAGAGAAGGAAGGATTTGATGGCCCCAGGAGGCACGCTGGTGGAGAAGGACTCCAAGGAGGCAGAGACTCCTGATATTCTTTCTCTCTTTTCTCCCTGGAAATAGAAACCCTGAGTTTGGCCTGGTGAATCATTGCTTGGAGCAAAGATCACATTTCCCAGCCTCTCTTGCAGCTTGGAGCAGTCATGTGACTGAGCTCTGGCCAATGAGAGGTAAGCAGCCCTTGTGGGTGTGGCATCTGGCAGATGTTGTTTTTTCTTCACTGCTATTGGGTGGAATATGGATGGGATGTCTGGAGCCCAAGCAGCCATTTTATACCATGAGGTTAAAATCATATGATGAATATGGAGAGAAAAAAGATAGGAGGAAGCTGGGTCCCTAAAAAATGTGGAGCAGGCTCTTTCCTTACATATGAAAAATACAGTTTCATCTTGCTTAACGTACATTTATCTTTAGTTTTCTGACCCTTGTAACTGAGCTTAATACGAACTTCTAGAGGGAAAAGAGATACTCTGGGAAATTCAACTGGGGCCAGGATTGGTTCCAAAAGCAACCTTGATGTGGGGGTGCAGATGGAATTGAGTACTGGAAGGACACAACCTCCTGCTGATGGGGCCAGGGATGCCCCAGATGAGGTGTTGGTGAGCTTCAAAAGAACTGTGACCCTACCCCCTCTGGCCTGTTTCCTTTCAGCAGAAGGTCTGAGATGCTCTGGACAATAATGCCCACATTTCGGTGGCAACGCCCTCCCCAAGGCCCACACACCTGGCTGGAGGTAGCTCTCCACCTGCCTTCTAACCCACATAGAGACTGTGCATGCTGGGGGTAAAGCTATGTTGCCCAGGGCCGTGGTCTGTCCACAGGGCAGCAGGCACAGTGACCTCTCAGACCCGGCTTCCTGTCTAAGCCCATGCCTTACCACTAGGGACCTGAGCCTCAGTCTCCCCCTCTGCAAAATGGGGATCATAACAGCCAACTTTGCAGAGTGACTGGGAGAATTCAGAGTGATGATGGGTGAAAAGCAGCACCCTGCCCATAGCAAAGTGCTTTATGTGCTAACTTAGTGTGAGCAACTCATGGGGATGTCCCTTTAAATCCGGGGTTCTAAACGCCAGCCATGGAGTCACCTGGAGGGCTTGTTGACACAGAAGTGACAAGGCCCTTCCCCCGGGATTCTGATTCAGCAAGTCTGGAGAGGGTCCTGGGAACATGCTTCTAGCCAAATCCCAGGTCAGGTTAGCACATTTTGAGAACCACTGATTTAAGTCAACAACCCTAAGACAAAAACAGAATGTAATTCCCTCCTTAAGACGCCCTGAGCCCAAGACCAGCAGGGCTCTGGAGCCAGGTGGCTGGGTGTGAGGGTCGGCTCTGCCCCTTGGAAGCTGTGTGACCTTGAACGAGTAGCCTCCCTTCTCTGAGCCCTGGCTCCTCATCTACTGCACGGGGATAATTCGAACCTCACTCAGATCGCTGAGGGGGAGAGAAATCCAGTGACATGCTGTCAAGCTGGGCAAGGGCCCAACAGATTTCTCTTCTTCCTCTTCCTCCTCCCGCTCCTCACCGATATTATTACCACGATCATTTTGCACAGATAAACACGTTCTCAGCAGGGGGAGCAGCAGAGTGAGTGTCTACTGCATACCCAGCCCCCGCCCAGTGCCTGCTCCTTGCTATACTCTGGCCCTTGTGCCTGGGGAGAGACCCTTTGCCCTCCATGCATCGCCCTAGACAGGCATGCTGCCGTGGGCATCATGGTCCTGTCCCCCAGGTTTAGTCAGTCCTGAACTGACTACCCAGGGTGACCTAGCAGGTACTTCCAGCAGGTCACAAACAGACACCAGCCGTCACCCACCAGGATTGGGCAGACCAGGCGGTGGGTCAGCTGGGTCCCCCTGGGGCTTGTTGCTGAGGTCACTGCCATCTGCTGGTAGGCCCCGGTACTGCAGGCAGGGGTGCCCACCCAGCCCCCACCTCCTGTCTCCAGCGAGTCCCCAAAGCCCCGGGAAGGCCCGTCCAGTTCCACACTCACAGAGAGACTTTCAGATACGGCCGTGACAATAACATTTATTGAGATATAATCCTCCTACCTTACAACTCACCCATGGAGGGGGTACGATTGTTGGGTTTATATTCTGAGCCGTGTGCAACCATCAACATACGGGTGTTAGAACATTCTCATCACCCCAAAGAGGAACCCCATAACTGTTATCAGTCCCCCGAGTTCCCCTAACTCCCTCCGTCCCCTGGCAACCATCAGTCTACTTTCTATCTCCATGGATTTCCCAATTCTGGACGCTTTATACCAATGGAATCATTAAGCATGTGCCGTCACTCAGCGTGACGTTTCAAAGGTATCGCTACATCTTTACTTTTGTGGCCAAGTGACATTTCATTGCACGGACAGAGCACATGTATCTGTTCATCAGCGGATGGACAGTTGGGTTGTTGGCACCCTGGCTCCTGTGCGCAATGCTGCCACGGACATTTGTGGGCAGGGTTCTGTGTGGCCATGTCTTCAGTTCCCTTGGGTATATGCCTAGGGTGGCATGGCTGGGTCATGGCTGACTCTGGAACATCAAGAAAACTGCCTAATCTCTCTGAGCCTGTTTTCTCACCTGCAAGGGGCAATGGCAGGCGCCGTCGGTGGCCGCTCACATCCCTGGGGCTGTCCGATGCACACGGACCCCAGAGCTTCCCACCACAGCCCCTGGTTCTTGCCCAGGGCAGTGGGCCAGGAGTTCCCCGAGGGACCCTCTGTGAGCAACCCTCAACCAAAGGCGGATGTGGTTTGGAGGATAAATAGGCCAGGTGCCTCACCCCTCAGGTGGGTGATTGGTGGGGGCTGGCAGCGACTATACAATTAACTAGGTAATTATAGATCGGACAGGGATCCACGAACAAAATAACAAGGCATTGTGAGAAAAAATAAGAGGGGACCCGATTTGGATAGGGTCGTCACAGGTCTCTCTGAGGAGCCGACACCTGAGGAGTGAAGGTGGAGAAACAGCCAGCCAGGTGAAGAGCGGAGGGGAGAATAGTCCAGCAGGCAGCACGTGCAAAGGTCCTGTGGCAGAACAGTGGGAGAAAGGGCGAGGGACATAGGAGGGGAGGCAGGGGGTGCCCCAAAGAGCAACCTGGTGAAGAGACCACTCCCCAAAACATCACTAAGGCTTGCTGACCTCTCGGAGTGTCAGTCTGCTCTCCTGAGCAAGAATCTGAGCTTTCAAATGAGCTTGTTCTTGCATGGGGAGAGTGCGTGGAGGGAGGAGGTCAGAGTGAAATGTCTTGTAGAGAAAAAAGGACCTCCATCCTGAGAACCAGACAGGGCAGGTTTCCCTCAGAGTCCCCTCCTCTTCCCATATTCAGCCAGCGTCCCCCAGGGACTCAGGGAGGGCGAAGGGTAGGAGCCCTGGCATGGCCCTGTCTTCCTGGGAGAGACCAGGCAGTCCACCTCGCTAGGCCTGGGAAGCCTGGCCTGGTGAGGTGCTCTGCTTTCTGAGGTTGCGTGGTGGGTGCGGGGCCATCGAGCCTGGATGGCCTTGATGGAGACCCTAAAGTCCAAGGCCTGAGATCCTAAACACTCCCTTGCCATGGAGCCAGTTCCTTCTCTGCCCCCCCTCGCCCCTGAGACCCTGTCCCCAGCCCTTCCCTTTGGACCTTTTCAGGTCCCAGCTCAGCTCTGAGGCAGATGAGGATGTTGTTGGACTGTCATCGAGATGGTGGCTGGCTGGCCACAAGGCACTGGTTCTCATCAGGGTCCCGACTGCTGATGTCCCTACTGTCCTCACTCACAGGGAGCGGCCCTGAATTTCTCTGGGTCACCGCGCCTACTCTGTGATTTTAGAGCTGTGCCTCTGTCCCCCATCGACAAGGCTAAGCTGCTTTACTGTGTGGCTGTCTGCCCAGCAGAAGGTCTGGCATTCGGCTGGCCCATGCTCGATGGATGGATGGCAGAGGAGGGGTGGCTGGGGGTACGGATGGTAGATGGATGGATGGGTGGGCGAATGGGTGGGTGGGTGAGTGGATGGACAAATGGACAGATGGATGTTTAGATGGGTAGAAAAATGGGTGGATAGGTGGGTGGGTGGGTGGATGGATGGATGGATGGATGGATGGATGGGTGGGTGGATGGGTGGATAGATGGGTGGATGGGTGGGTGGGTGGGTGGGTGGATGGATGGATGGATGGATGGATGGATGGATGGATGGATGGATCGATGGATAGGTGAATGGATAAATGAATGAATGGATGGGTAGATGGGTGAGTGGATGGATGGATCAATGGATGGATAGATGGATGGATGGATGGAGATGAATAGATGGACTGATGGACAAATGGATGAATGGGTGGGTGGTGGATGGATGGATGGATAAGTGGATGAGTGGATGGAGGGATGGGTGAGTGGAAGGAGAATCACAGTGCCATTCTCCTGAATTGTAAAAAAAAGGCAGCTAAATGTATGTATTTTATCAATGACAATAAATGAATTTTTGAAATTTCTACTTGAACTAACCTTCCCAAGGGCTTTCCCAGAAACCCCCAGCTTGCCTTCAGTATTGCGTGTGTACTGCCATGACTTTCTGTTCATTCCTCCTTCGAGCTGACCTAACGAGAGCAGTGCAGAGGGGCCCCGGGAATGCACCCTGTTCCGGGTGCATCTCCCAGGCCTTTCTGGGAAAGCCATGCCTGCCCTCTCCCCCACCCACTGTGGCTGTGAAACCATTATTTATACACCATGCCGTGTCTGAGTCCCCTCAGCGGGTCCTGGCGACCACTGTGGGAGCCTGTTGACAGATGAGGAAACCGAGGCTGGGGAGCGGCACAGGCTGGTCCTGGGCTCTCGTGATCAGTCGCCACGTGACGGAAGTGGCCGAGGCCGTGTCTAAAGCCAGCCCGGGGCTGCCTCTCTTCCCACCGGGCAACCCCTCTCCCCAGATCTGGTTCCAAGGTGCGGGCTCGGCTCCGTGCGGGCTGCCTGCTAGTCCAGCTGTTCCAGCCTGGGGGGACAGGGTCAGCCCCAGGCACTATATCTGGCTGGGCCCTGGAATTTGACCCCGGCAAGGTCACCCTCCGATGGGTGGGCTCTAATTATAGACCTGCCTGCTCATCTTCACCCCCAGGCAGGCGGGGGCCTCTGAACCCGCCGAGGGGTTCAAAGGCCGGTGCGGAGCAGCTGAAGCCGGGTCTCCCAGGGCCGGTCCTGCCTCCCCATCAGCAAGGGCGGCCGGGGCCGGGGCTCAGGGGCCGGGCAGCGGGGCCCGGTTTTTGGCTTCAAACAGGCAGGGCCGCCTGTTCCTGGGGACAGGCGGGGAGCGGACCAGGTCTGGGCCACAAGGGCACCTCTCCGGTCAGCTCTGCGAGGACAGGGGGCACTGGCTGGCCACTCCTAAGAGGTTCTTTTTAAACAGTTATTCAGCACCTTTGATGCTCCTCTATCTGCTCTTGCTGGGGAAAGCACACGACCCCCACAGTCAGGTGTCACGGGTTGTTTGGTTTCAGCGTGTCACCCATCTCCAGGACCTCCCCATCTCCCCACAGCTCTGTCCCCGTTCAACACGGACTCCCCAGCCCCGCCCCAGCCCCCGGCACCCACCGGCCTTCCTGTCTGCGAACTTGACTCCCCTAGGGACCTGCTATGGCTGCAGTCATCCGAGACCTGTCCTGTGCAACGGGCTTACTCAACAAAATGTCCTCGAGGTCCATCCGCGTGGTAGCAGGTGTCGGAATCCCCTTCCTCTGTGTGGAGAGGCGTTTCGCTTACCCAATCAGCGTCCACGGACTTGGTCTTTCCCCGCCTCTTGACTGTTGTGAGCGAGCTGCTGGGCACACGGGCACGCAAGCATCGCCGAGTCTCGGTGTGCAGTCCTCTGGGGTATATTCCCAGAGGTGGAACTGCTGGACCCCGAGCTGAGTCCACCTTCTCAGGAACTGCCGCCCCTGTCCCACAGCTGCTGCCCATGTCCCATGTCCATGCTGTGGGACAGGGGCGGCAGTTCCTGAGAAGGTGGACTCAGCTCGGGGTCCAGCAGTTCCACCTCTGGGAATATACCCCAGAGGACTGCACACCGAGACTCGGCGATGCTTGTGTGCCCGTGTGCCCAGCAGCTCGCTCACAACAGTCAAGAGGCGGGGAAAGCCCAAGTCCGTGGACACTGATTGGGTAAGCGAAACGCCTCTCCACACAGAGGAAGGGGATTCCGACACCTGCTACCACGCGGATGGACCTCGAGGACATTTTGTTGAGTAAGCCCGTTGCACAGGACAGGTCTCGGATGACTGCAGCCATAGCAGGTCCCTAGGGAGTCAAGTCGCAGACAGGAAGGCGGTGGGAGCCGGGGCTGGAGTTACTACATTTCCATGCATGCTTTCCTCTGGCATCAAATGCTTCCTCCCTTTGGGGCTCATTTTCATGCTTGAAAAAACAAACGATCCAACCTGTAGCTCCCCCCTAACCCCCGCCCGAATGGAGCTGCTTGGCCTGAAGAGGGGGTCGGAAAACACACGTCCTCCTCGAACCTGTTTTGAATACTAACCTAGGGCCCCAAGTGCCACCCTCTGCCTCCTTCGGGGACAGCTTGTTCACGGTGCAGCATCGAGCGCACCCCTCAAACAACCCCGGACAAGTTCGCCCTCTAAGCCTCGGTTTCCTCATCTGCAAAGTGGGAGTGATGGCCACACCCTGCTCCATCTCACTCCGGAGAAACGACAAACCCAAGCTCCTGTGTCACCGGGAAGGTTCCTTCCCACAGGGGGACCATTCCTGGGACTCTGGCCAACGGGGGCGGAGGGGGAGCAGATGCCTGGTGTCCTGCTGCCCGGCTGCTCTGTGCCAAGTTTGTCACGTGCGTCGCACAGATGTTGGTGCTGAGCCCGGCGTCCTCGCTGTTCGGCTAGTCTGGGCTGACCCCAGCGGGGACAAGGGAGCAGGGGCCCCGGCCACACACCTCACCTGGCCCAGCCGCCAGCCAGGGCTGCTTCCTGCAAGGTCCAGGAAGAGCGAGCACTCTGCCCTGCCCTCTGGCCCTCACCGGGGCCTGCCCTGTGACCCTGCCCACCGTCACTGGTGGAGGTGGCAGGGAAGGCATCTGGTCCTAGATGAGCTTGGCCCCTGATGACTGTGGACGCCCGCAGGTGCGGCTTCTCCAGGCCCGGCTTTCTGAGGCAAAGACAGACATGCTCAAGGGCCAGCTAGGTTGCAAGGAAAGCGTCCCGGCGCGCACACCTGGCACTGCGTGGGTGCTCACAATCGTCCACGGGGACAACGCAGCTGCGCTGTGGACAGGTCCCACTGGAATCTCAAACCCACTCATCTCTTTCTCTCTCCACACCGGGTGCACAATGCGTTCACACACAGCCGGGGCCACTCTCGTCCACTCACGCCTGCACACAGATACACAGACGTCTGCAGACGGTCGCAGGGATTCTGACACGTGCGCACACACGCTCCCGCGTGCATCGGCCTGTCTGTCCGCCCACACGACCATCCACTGCTTCTCAAAATCAACGGTCAAACCGGGAGACGGAACGCGTCTTCAGCCTGGTTTCTCAGGACACCATGTCACACCTGGAGGCAGGGACTCGGCCGACCCCGCTATCCTCACAGGCAAATAGGTTCAAGAAAAACTGCAGGTGTTCCGCCCTCGGGCGGCATCGCGCTCTATTAAATGACACGGTAGAATAAAATACTTTAATGTTCCGGTTACACAAAGCCCCGCACTGCCCCACAGCTGCACTTTGGGGAGCCTCTTCGGAGGCTGGGACCCCACACTCAGCTGGACTTCCCCGTGGGCGGGGGCTCCTGGCCAGGGCAAACCCACCCGTGTCTTCCCAAAGCAGCACCCCCTCCAAGTCCCGCTGAGCCCGCAGTCCCGACTGGAATGACGCTTGTTTGAGAGAATCAGGAAGGCTTGGGGACATGTTCTGCTGGTCTCCAGGACAGGACAGGACAGGGATGAGTCGGGACAGTGAGTTAGGGAAACCTGCCTTGCTGATGGTCAGCTGTGACGGACGGTGGACACTCGGCCACGGGCTGGTCCGCACCTGCCAGGCCGGGCTGGCCGTGAGCTTGGCGCCCACCCGGGGGCCAGTTCGCGAGGCCTCCGCCCCACCGGGGGCGGCTAAGCACGGCCCCTGGGTCGCTGTCGCCGCCAGTGGGGCTGGGAGCCCTTGCCGGGGGGCCCGGCCCCGCTCTGCAGCAGCCGCACCATCTCGTGGTCCTTGTGGTCGAGCACGCGGGGCAGGAACAGCGAGGACTTCTGTGTGCGGCGTGTCCTGAAGCCCCTGCGGGGCCGGCCCTTGCCGTTGACCGACACGTACCACAGTCTCTCGGCGCTGGGCTGGCGCCGGGCCCCCGGCCCGGTGGGCACCGTCCGGTACAGCCGGGAGGCGTAGGTGTTGTAGCCCAGCTCGTGGATCCGCTCCACAAACTCGCACTCCGCGTTGTAGTGCTCCTGCGGGTTCGGGGCAAGATGCCGTGGTCAGCGGCCCGTAGGCCACGCAGACCGGGCAAGGGTCCCAGGGACGCTTCTCCTTCACACGCCCCCCTCCCACTCTGCTCCCGGCCGCGGATCCAGCCCGGACCCGTGCACTGTGGCCGCCACACCTCTGCCCCGCGTGCCCTCCGCCCCGCGTGCCGTCCCCCCACCCTGTCTGGTGAACTTGGCCTTCGGGGTCCAGCTCGTGTCGCTTCCTCCTCCAAAGTTTCCTGAGCCCCTTGGGGAGAGTGGTTCTCCCTGTCCCCCGTCTCGGGCTCCCCAGCCTCCCACGCCCTCCGCTGACATTGGAGGGTGTCCCCAGCACAGGGACGGCAGAGACAGGGCCTGTCCCACCCAGGTTCCCTACGTGTGTGGGGGCGGCATGGATGTCAGCAGGACTGGCCATCGGGACCAAGGAAGGGATGGCACCCCAGAAGAAACTGCACGAACACGAGAGAAGGAAAAGAGCATTGAAAGAAAAGGGGAGGGGACACAGCTGGGTTCCATCCGAGGCTGGGCGTGGACGCCAGCCCTGGGCCAGTCTCTGCCTTGGCCTCTCCGTCCCTGCCCCACAGGTTGAGAAGCCAGGAGCCTGCAGGGTCAGCGCCCCCACTCGGCACAGCCGCCGCTCCTGGGGCCCAGCGCAGGCACCACCCCAACCCTGGAGGGGACGGAGGCTGACTTTGTCAGTGGGGTGAATGGGCCCGTGTCCGCCTGGCACAGGGTGGGGGATGCGGGTCCCTGCCCTCTGGGAGGCAGGTGTCCGGAGGCAAAAACTCGGAGTTGAAGGAGCTGTCACCAGGGTCCCAGATGCCTCGTGGGGTCTCCCAGGCTAGGGGAAGGGGCGGGAGGTGGGAGGAGGAGCAGAAGGCGGTCTGGGCCGCTCCTCTGTGGGCCGAGCGAAGGTGCCTGAGTGACCATGGTGGGCGGCGGGAGTTCCTGGAGGCCAGGCGTGAGCACATGTTCACGTCAGGAAGACCTCTGGGCGTGTCCCTTGCACAGAGTGACACAGAGTATGTGCTCAGGACACCGATGCAGGAAGGAATGAGTGCTAGATGGAAGGGGGGGAGGACAGGCAGATAGAGGGATGGCCGGATGAATGGATGGATAGATAAGTGGATGGATGTTGATAGATGGATAGGTGGGCGGATGGACAGACGGGCTGGAATAGGGCGAGGCTGGAGGCCAGCAGCGGGGTCCCAAGGTGGTCGAGATGGTCCAGGAGGTGATGAGTGCCTGAACTATAAGCCCACTGGCCGAGAGGATGAGGCAAGGAGGTGAGGGGTGTGGACGGAAGAGAGAGACTCAGGAGGTACCGTCTAGGACTTGCAGCTGGACTGGGGCTGAGAGAGACAGAGGTGTCCACCGTTACTCCCGCTGACCTTGGGCTCAGCGAGTGGCTGGTGGGGCAACAATTAAGGTGGGGGAGTTAGGGGCGCCGCTGCGTCCAGCTGGGGTGTGCTGCCCTCTGCCGGGGCCTTGGGCCATCAGGGCTTGCAGGGGTGATCTCTGACTCGGAAGGGAGGTCGGGGCTGGAACTGGGAGCTGTCAGGGTGCCGCGGCCACTGAGCCACAGAAGTGGACGAGCTGGCCTGGGAGGTGAACGCAGGCTGCGGCAAAGACCGGGAGCCCCGGACAGCCAAGAGGCAGGGCAGGGGCACAGCACTCGCAGGCTCGCTGGTGGTCCTAGGATGGGGCCATGGGGTGGCAGTGCCCGGATGGCACCTGGCGGCCCCCCTCCCAGGTCTCTGCAGGGCAGTGAGACTTTCCTGCTGGCCTCGGGAAAGTTCCACACCTTCCAGCTGGTCCTCCTGGCTCTCCCTCGAGAGGCCGGGACCTCTCTGCCTCCTTCCCCAAAGCCAGCGTGTCCGTTCCCGGGGACGGAGCCGCAGGTGGACTCTGGCCCACTGGGGTCACTCCGGTCATGCTTCGTTCTGCCCCGAAGCCCGGGCCCTGGGTCGCCCTTGAAAGAGGTGGCGGCAGTAGCCTTAGTCTTCCCCTCTCCGCTCAGCCTTCCCTGCCCCACTCTGTGATGTCACTGCGGGCCAACCAGCCCTCCCCTTCGGGTGTCCCCTCTTTGTAAGGGCCAGGTCTGAGGCCGGTTCCAGAACAGAAAGTCGTTCTGCTGACTCGACTCCAGGGGCACGGCGCCAGAGGGAGGAAAGCCACGCTCCATCCACCTCAGGAGAAACTCAGACCAGACCCCGGGCTAAGGGCAGGTCCCTGCACCACCACTGATGTCTGAGACAGGCTGGGCACCAGAGGGCCCCTCCTCCCGCACACGGCTTCCAGCCAGTGGCCGCCGGGCCAGAGCAAACCGACGGTGCATTCCAGCTGCTGCCTTTCCCTGAGCAAAACGGGGAACCGTGTGATGAAAGGATCGGCGCAAAGGCGGGTCTGCCTGCACCTCTGGCTGCTGGCGCTTTGCCTGACTTCAAAAGGGGCAGGGACACGGTGCTGTTTCCCCTCGCAGACCCCGAGTGCAAGGAGGTGACTGATGGTGATGGTCCTCGGGGCTGCGTCGTCTAGGTTACGTGGGGATGGAAAACCTCTCATTGCCCGAGAAGGTATCAGCCGAATTGCATGTAATGACTAGTTGGAGGCAGCAAACTCCCTAGTTACATGCATTTTACTCCACGGATTCCCTGCCCCCGCCCTGGGGGAAAGGCCCGCCAACGCCCACAGAGTCACGGGACCCTTTTCTGTTGTGGAAGCCCAGGCGGTGGGTAGACTGCGTTCCAGCCTGTGTGCCTGGGACCTGGCTCCCTCCTAAGAACTAACAGCCCTAACCTGCCCCTTTCGGGAGAACTGGCTTCCACGTCAGTGGGTGGCTGTTCCACCCGTGCCCGCCCGCACGGGAGACTGGACTCACCGAAGCGTAGAGCCGTCCCCTCTTGTTCATGGCCAGGTACCGTCCGGAGAAGAGCCCCTTAATGGCCACAATGCCCACCTCCACCGCGGTTATCTCCAGGATACCTGCGGACAGTCGGGAAGGCTCATCACTCCCTCCACCCCACAGAGCGCAGGGGTGAGGGGCCGTGCCCACCAGCCCTGCCCAAAGCTGAGACGCACACCCACGGAGGGCCACTTGGGAAGTTCAGGGGAGAGAGATGACTGGGCAGGGGGTGAAAAGCTGGAGCACCAGGGAAGATGCCAAGGAGAAGAATTCGAACCTGGGGGGGTGGGCACAATAAAGTATCATTTCTACAGCCCACGCTATGCCAGGCACACGGCCTCGAAGGACATGGAGACAACCTTGCCAGCTAGTTTCATCAGGCTGCTGAGGTCCAGCGACCTGCCCACAGTGAACACGCTTTTGAGCGGGAACTCGAACGGGCTGCAGACACCAGCTCCACTGCCCCTTCGTGCCCGCCCGTGGGGTCCCGGAGCGGGAAAGCTGGGCCCTGGAGGAAGCCAGTTGATAGTATAATCCGGGCAGCACATTGAGGGAGTCACCTAAGCCCACTGGCGTCGGACCTGGGTGAGCGGTGTGGAGGGAAACTGAGTTTGGCAGGAGGCAGGCTTAGACCCTGGAGCTCACAAAGGGAAGCAAGTTGAGCTCACCCACTCCCCACCGTGTATAAAAAAATTTAAATCTCCCCTAACGCCTTTCCTTCTGGACACAAGAGCGCTTTTTCTTGGGGGGGGGGGGCGCAACAAAGATACGGGTGGGGCCATGGTCCAGAGAACGGCTCCAAGGGGCGCTGGGGTGCAGTGGGTACCCTCTCCAGGGGATGCGTCTTCGGGCGCGCGCCTGGCCCCAGGCTCGGCAATAATCTCGCCAGGGATCCCAGGACTCAGACGAGGGCCGCCAGCGCGCTCAGGTGTGCAGGCTGCGGGCCCCCAGGACGCAGGCTGGGCGGATTCCACAGCTCGGGGACCAGACAAACGCGCGACTGTTTGCCAGACAGAAGCGACTGCAGGCGCGCGTCCTCCTCGGTTTCCCGGCTGCCGCCTTAAACACCTCAAGAATTTGGATGCACTGAGACTCCGGAGAGTCTTAGAGAGAACCGGGGTGTCCCTGCGAGGCGAGCACGGGCGCTCCGGTGGCCCGGTCCTGTGCACAGGGAAGCCCTGGCGACAGTTGATCACCGCGGGGTTCCGGAGGCATTCTCCCCAAACGCCCTCGCAGCGCTGCGGCTTTCCTCGAGGAAGCAGCGGTTTCCCGCCGCCGCCGTGAACCCACCGAACCGCTTCCTGCGCCAGGCAGGAGGCCGAAGGCGCGCGTCGCATCGGAGGACCCCGAGGCCTTAGCCACACTCCCACGCTCTCCACTGGTCCTACCAGGCCTCGAGCTCGGGTCTCACGCTCCCCACCGAGCGGAGCCGCATCGAGTCCCCGTGGCTTTGCGCTCCTCGCAGGAGGGGCTCAGCACAAGCTCGGTCCCGGTGGCCAGAGGTGCCAAACGCTGGAGCCTCGCGAGACTGCGGCTCAATCGCAGCCCAGGCCGCGCGTTCTGGCTGCGGGGCGGGTGTCTCTGCGCCTCCAGACCCGGGAGAGGACCGAGGCCCCCACCCTGCCGGTCGCTCCGCGGCCAAGCGTGGACGCGGGAGGGCTGCAGGTTCCACCCGGAGAAACAGCCTGTCTGCGGCAGCCGTGCCCCGGAACCGGCTCTGCCGGGGCGAGCATCTTCCGCCCAGCGGCGCGTGAGGCAGAGGGGACGGCGGGGCTCCCCGGGTCAGCAGGAGGAGGACAAGTCGTCAACATAATAAAGAGGATGATAAGTGTGTCCAGTACCTTTTCTCTGAAAAACTCAAGGGGCGCAAACTCGTCCGGGGCACTGGATTCAGCCAAGCGGGGAGCCCTGGGCAGCCTGCCGCGCGCCCCTCCGGCCAGCGGGCGGGACAGGGGGCAGATTCGGTCAGGCCAGCTCGCCCCAACCCCAAACAGCAGCTGCCCTGGTTCTCTTCGGTCGTGAGCCCCACCCCACCCCCAGCGCCCCTCACGCCCTTCTTCTGGACGCGGGCCCCGGCGGTCCCCATCTGGCAGCAGGAGTGGTCCGCTTT
Organism: Tadarida brasiliensis; assembly: GCA_030848825.1. Classification (NCBI taxonomy): domain Eukaryota; kingdom Metazoa; phylum Chordata; class Mammalia; order Chiroptera; family Molossidae; genus Tadarida; species Tadarida brasiliensis. The sequence continues at coordinate 3,660,223 of CM061268.1, read as the reverse complement.
GCGGGCACCCTCCGAGTGCCGACCCTGCCTGGGCACGGCTCCTCCCGAGGACCCCAGCCGCGACGCCGCGGGCCGGACACTCACTGTAGGCGCTGTTCTCCAGGCTGCCGTTGACGCGGCCGCTCGGGTGCAGCTGGAGGTGGTACTTCGTGGCGCAGTAGAGCTTGCGGCGCCGGGGCGCCCCGCCAAGATGCTCGTAGACGCCGCCGCGGCCGCCCGCATCGCGCCGAAGCCGCGCCCCGGGGCCCGCCGGCCAGCTGGGCTCCAGCAGGCTGAGCAGCAGGAGCCAGATCAGGCCCATCGTGGCATCGCGCCCGCCCCGCGGCGGCGGCTGCAGGCGAGCGCGGCTCCCATGGAAGGGGCGGCAGCGGAGCCGGGCTAGGCGCGCGGAGCCGGCTCCCGCGCCTAGCGGTGCGGACTTGGGCTCCGCGGGAAGGGGGGGAGGGGAGGGGAGAAGGGGGTGGGGAGGCAGAGAGAGAGAGAGAGAGAGAGAGAGAGAGAGAGAGAGAATCTCCTTTAATTTTCACCCAGGATCGGGTGAAATTTCCGTTGCTGCGCAAAGCGCTGTAAGAAAAGACGGTTCGGCAACAAAAGGCCGACGTGGTCCCCTGGCGGAGGCGCGAGAGGGGCGGGAGACCCGGCGGGTGGGGAGCCCGGCGGGCGTGGGGTTCGGGCCAGCGCCGCCCGCGCACACTCGCCCCCGCGCACCGCCGTCGAGCCCCGGCTCCGCTTCGCCGCGCGCCCCGCGCCCCCGCGCGCCCTCTGGGCTCTGAAAGGTCCCTCCCCGCCCCTCCCTTGCCCCCTCCCCCAAACCAATTATGCCTCGGAAAATTATAGACCGAGGCCTCGAGGCGGCCGCCCCAGGCCCTGTCACCCCCTCCCGCCCCCCATCAATCGCCCGGCACAATGGGGACGCCGCCGATGACTGATGTCCGCGAAAACAACTTGCGGGGAAGTCGAGCTGACAAACGCCCATTAGAGGCGGTGCATAATGAAGGGGCCGCGGAGAGCCGTGGAGGGAGGGCCGAGGGCGCGGGGGCGCGGGCGCGCGTGGGGAACCCCGGGCTGTGTGTGCGTCCGGGGGTCCCTGCTGGAGCCAAGGCGCTAAGTCGGCGGCCCAGGCGAGGCGCACCGGCCGAGAAGTGCTTTATCCTGTCTCGCACCCCAACCGGGCAGATCCGGAAGCCGAGGTTTTCGCGCGTCAGGGGGTCTCGGAGAGTCTGGTCCCAGCGGCGGGCCAGAGAGGGGGCTGGGGAGGAGAACTGGAGTGCCCCAGAGAGCAGGAGAGACAGGGAGAAAGAGAGCACTAGAGAGTGTGACAGAGAGACACCAAGAAGCAGAAATGGAGACCAAGAGCGATCCCCAGAGAAAAGCAGGGGAAGTTTGTTGGCCGCAGAGAAGAGAGAAGTGGCAAGAGGAGGGGGTCTGGAAACCCCCTGTCTGCTGGGTCAGGGGCAGCGGGGTAGATGCCCTTTGGACTTTGTGTGGGACCCTCTCCCCTTGGGATCTCGGTGCAGAAGAGCTGTGGGTGGGGGCGGGGGGAGACACTCCCTCACACCCTTCCCTAGTTCCCCTGGCCTGTCCCCTGGCAGCCCCCTGGTCAGTAGCCAGCAGATACTGACACATAGTCTCCAGCAAAGGGGCTTGTTCCATGGCCAGGGGGTTGGGACAGGGCGACAGGCAGGGAGGGGGACGAACCCTGTGGGGTCCAGTGGTCTAGGCCGCAGTCTTGGCTCCAGGTCCAGGGGCTGGTGTCTCCCATCTCATCCACCTCCATCAGGATTTGGGACCTTGGTCCCACCCAGGGGAGGGGCAGGTGTGCAGGGCACAGGGGATTCCCTGTGAGCTGCAGGGGCTAGCGCACCCCACTGGGATGTTTCTCACCAGGCTGATGTGTCCCCAGTAAGCTCGCCCAGCAGGGTCAGTGCCCGAGGGCCCTGGGAGGGCCACCTCCAGGCATCACCCACTACCTCAGTCCCTGGGAGGTTGCTCCCGGCCAGGCTCTGTCTACAACCTTCTAAGGACCAGGCCACTGGCTGCTAGAGCCCCAGACTCTTCATGGAGCCTGCCCCATGGGGCAGAGGACAGCCCCTGGGGACAGAGCCAAGAGGGGAACTTGCCCACCCAGGCTCCACCCACAGACCTGGCCTGTGAGAGCTCAGAAGGCCATTAGCTCTGCTCTGGGAGTCAGTTAGGGCCCTCCTGAGGCCGGGCCAAGAAGACACAAGGAGAAAGGGGGGAGAGAATACATTTCCAGAGAGTGAGCGCAGGCACAACCTGCGATCAGGGGGAGGACAGGATTCCTGACCCCCTTTGCTGTGTAGGCCTCAGCCTCCTCCCCTGGGGTCCCCTCGGGAAGATGGGGAGGAGCCAGAACACATCTATGGAAGGAGCTCAGGGTGTGCCGCCTGGCCCCTCTTCACGCCGCCCCGTGGTGCCCTAGGACTAGTTTCCATCCTGTCCACTGCAGGTTAGCCTGCGCCAACCCCCACGTCTGCCCTTGCACCCTAGAGCCAGGGGAGGGGCTGCCGTACAGCAGGGTTCCGAGGGTGGCAGGAGGCCAGGATGGCAGGAGGGTCTGCTGCCTTTGTTCACTGTAGTGCCCACAGCTCCTGGAGAGTAGCCCCTCAGTACCTGCTCCATGGATGGATGGATGGATGGATGGATGGATGGATGGATGATGAAGAAAATGGCCTGGCAGTGCTCTCTGAAATTCTGGCTCCTTGTGTATGAAATGCCTCAAATGTGGCGAGAGGAACAGTGGGATGATGGCTGCAGAGCTGGCCCAGCAATGGGGACCGCAGCGTGCCACGCAAACTGAGATGCCTTGAGAGTGGCACAGGGCGCCATCGCCAGTCATGCAGGGGTGGTGGGCACCCACAGCTTGAGGTCCCTTCCAGTGTGACTTTGCAGGCAGCAGAGCTCACTGGGCCCTGTGTTCCCCTCTCCCCTGGGACACCCTGACGTCAGCGGGTGTTGACTAGGACCCTGCAGCAGCCCCACCCTTGACCAGCATGGGGGGGCACTCACCCACCTGCCGGCACCCCCAGTTCACTGTCCACAGCCTCTCTCTCTGGGCTGCAGGCCTTTGCTCACCCACCCACTGAGGCCTTCCTCTTTATCTAAGTCTTCCTGAGCCCTGTGTTCCCCAGCCCAGGAGGTCCCTGGACACCCCCAAGGGCCTTGGCTTGGCTCTGGACACCCCCGGGCTGCCCTCAGAGGCTTGGGCCCGGCCAAGGGAGGGGCACTGGGTTTCGTGGCATCTTCCTGGCAGGATCTCATTCACAAAGCCCTGCTGGGTTGGGCTGGGCGGAGGCACCCACACAGCCCACACGGCGAAGACCTCCGCCCCTCCCCCTCCAGTACGGAACCAGGTGGGGGGTGTGATGTGGTAATAGCGACCCTGCTGATTGCTTCCAAATGGTCACTGCAACCATTTGACTAATTGGTCTCTTCCAGACCCTGGCCTGGTCACCCCCAGGCTGGCCTCAGCCCACCTCCCCAGCAGTCCCAAGACCTCTGCTCTGGGTGCCCCACCCCCGGACCCCTTCCCAGCCCCATCGGGTACCTGGTGACATCCTGCGACCCACCCTCAGCTCCCAGCCTCACATCTGCGGAGCCTTCCCCTGCAGAGGCAGCTAGGGAGCGGTGGACCGGGAGCAGCGGCCTGCGATATGGTCCCAGCCTGCCAACAGGGGTGACTATCAGACGGGGTGCTGGCTGCAGGTCCCAAACTCACTCCTCTTGTGCCCCCCAAGGGCAGTGGGAGAGAGCCCAGGCCTCCAGTGCCAGTCTGGAGCCAGTGGGCCCCGAATCCTCGGGCAGCCCTGCTCAGCTCCCCTTCCAGAGGGGAAACGAAGGTTCAGAGACGTGAAGAGACCTGTCCAAGGTCACGCAGCTGGAACCTCCGCCTGTCCTCAGCTTGGCCTCCTGGCCCTCCATCCCCAACAGGCTGCGGGCGGCGCCCAGAGCCTGAACAGCAGTGTTTCTCCTCAGTCTGCCTGGTAGATGCCACCTGTGCGTAGACCAGCTGGCTGCCCTCCCCAGCCAAAGCCAGCCTACTCCTAAGGGCAGAGCCTGGTCCCAGCACCAGCCGGGCGCCTACCAGTTAGGGGGGCACAGCTCCCTCTTGGGGTTGCTCCTGGATGGCACCAGCTAGGGGCTTCCTTGGTGCCCAAGGACAGTGAGGGCTGCTGAGTGCAGAGAGGGACAGGAACCCCTCCTCTGTGTCAGCGGGACCTGGGTGTGGGCCCCGCTCCAGAATGGTGTCGCAGCCCAGGAGCAGCCCAAGGGCGCAGCAGTTCACCGAGGGGGCCGATGAGAGACGAGAAGGGCATCCTGCGCGGTGTCCGTCCCTGGCCATCCTGGGGGCATGTGGCCGGGAAGGTGGAGATGGTGGGCGGGAGGCAGGGTCAGAGCTGGAGCAGGGCAGGACTGGCCAGTGGAGGTGGGGACATACTGGACAGTGCGCTCAGGGTGCGGGCGGGGGAGTGCGCTGGACCCCGTCCCCAGGGAATAGCATGCACTTCCCCAGTTCTCCCGGGGCTGCTGCCTACGGAGAAGGGTCTGCCAGGGCACAGGGGCCTTGAGATACAGGCACACAGCAGGCATGAGAGACAGTCAGAGTCATGGTCTCTCCTGGGGAGGGGGTTGGATGTGGAATGTTCCAGAACCCCTAGGCTCCATTTCCTGTTGAGCTCATTGTCCCTCCCACCTGAGCACCTTGCAGCTGTCAGTCCATCAATCCCAAGTGCAGGATGCCTGCCCTCAGCGGGCCTCTCAGCTGGCCTCTCGGCGCCAGGCCCACGGCCTCTGGTAGTCTGAGCTGAGTAACTTCCTGCAACGCCAGGCTCCGAGCTCCTGCAGTGCCAGGCTCCATGTTCCTGCAGCACCAGGCTCCATGTTCCTGCAGCGCCTGGCTCCATGTTCCTGCAGCGCCTGGCTCCATTTTCCTGCAGCGCCAGGCTCCATGTTCCTGCAGCGCCAGGCTCCATGTTCCTGCAGCGCCAGGCTCTGGGCTCCTGCAGCACCAGGCTCTGGGCTCCTGCAGAGCCTGGCTCCATGTTCCTGCTGCACCAGGCTCCATGTTCCTGCAGTGCCAGGCTCCGGGCTCGTGCAGCGCCAGGCTCCATGTTCCTACAGCGCCAGGCTCCGGGCTCCTGCAGTGCCAGGCTCCATGTTCCTGCAACGCCAGGCTCCGGGCTCCTGCAGCACCAGGCCCCATGTTCCTGCAGCACCAGGCTCCATGTTCCTGCAGCACCAGGCTCCATGTTCCTGCAACGCCAGGCTCCGGGCTCCTGCAGCGCCAGGCTCCATGTTCCTGCAGCGCCTGGCTCCATGTTCCTGCAGCGCCAGGCTCTGGGCTCCTGCAGCACCAGGCTCTGGGCTCCTGCAGAGCCTGGCTCCATGTTCCTGCTGCACCAGGCTCCATGTTCCTGCAGTGCCAGGCTCCGGGCTCGTGCAGCGCCAGGCTCCATGTTCCTGCAGCGCCAGGCTCCGGGCTCCTGCAGCGCCAGGCTCCATGTTCCTGCAGCACCTGGCTCCATGTTCCTGTAACGCCTGGCTCCGTGTTCCTGTAGCGCCTGGCTCCATGTTCCTGCAGTCCAGGCTCCATGTTCCTGCAGCACCAGGCTCCATGTTCCTGCAGCGCCAGGCTCCATGTTCCTGCAGCGCCTGGCTCCATGTTCCTGCAGCGCCAGGCTCCATGTTCCTGCAGCGCCTGGCTCCATGTTCCTGCAGCGCCTGGCTCCATGTTCCTGCAGCACCAGGCTCCATGTTCCTGCAGCGCCAGGCTCCGGGCTCCTGCAGCGCCAGGCTCTGGGCTCCTGCAGCGCCAGGCTCTGGGCTCCTGCAATGCCAAGCTCTGGGATGCATTTCCAAGGAAGAGTGCCCCAGGGCAAAGCGATGGTCCATCCCTGTTGGGCTGAGGGACCTGGAGGGGCCTGCGTCCCTGGGACTGGCCATTGGCCATTGGCCGTCAGTGGCCAAGCTGCAGGGACCTGTGTTCCCTCAGCTCCTCCCAAGGAGGTCTGAAGGGCATCCTGCCCCCTCTAAGGGATGCTGGCCTGGCCTGCTGGGCAGACCATGTCGCTGACCAAGGACACACTTCCATCTTCTCACTCTGTGTCAGGCCCAGCCCCACCCTCTCCATCAAAAGCCAGCCCTTACCATGTGGCTGCCCCAAGCCCCCTTGACTTTGTGACTGTGAGTGAGGGAGGCTTCTCGGCCACCTGGGCTGGTGCAGGACGAGACCCTGCAGCCGAAGCCCCCGTCCACCAGGCAGTGGGGTGGGGGCAGGTCAGGAAGCAGCCAGCTGGGTGCACGCTTGCTTTTGTTAGTGAGAAACGTTTCTCATTCCCCCACTCCAAGAGGCCCGGAGAGACGCTCGCCTCCTGCAGACTAAGCTGATGGCCCTCCTCACCCACCCGCGGGTCCCAGGCCTCTGTCTCTGTCACTGTGGCTGCCAGGCCAACTGCCTCTGTTGCCCCCACGCCTGCTGTGCCCCCATTCTTGGCCGGTGCTGTACCCCCTTCACCTTCAGGGTGAAGGCCACACCCCTCACTTGTACTTGGACTTGATCTGGTCCCTCCTTTTCCACCCAGGGCCTTAACCAGTCCCAGGGAACTTCTCAGTCCCCCTGGAGCTCTGCCCACCTTAGGATTTGGGGTTACCTGCCCCCCCCTGCAGCACCCCTCTCGTCCCCTGCTCCCATTTGGCCTTGTCTAGATTCTTCTTGTTCTTGGTGATCCAGCTGAGAGTCCCTCTTGGGAGGGGGCGTCCCTGCACCTCCTCCCCTCCTGGACTCCCTGGCTGGGTGAGGGGTCCCTCCTCCCAGCTCCCTGCATCCATCTCACCCACAGGCCGGGCCCTGAGCTCTGAAGGAGGCTGGGGCCGCTCCGCGTTTCTCTGCTTCCTGTCAATCCCTCCCAGATCATGAATGAATGAATGAAATCTCCCCAGCATCCCTGGACCTGATAATGTTGGTCCTTTGAGAAAAAAAATGGAGAAACCGTAGGGTCGGTAGTGACCTCTGGGGGCCGAGGAGGCACGAAGGGGGTGGGAGGCGCCACTGTCCACACCCCCCTTCACGTTGATTCCACTGTGGCTTTGACTAACTGCCCGGGTCTTGCTGAGGTGAGCCATCAGGGAGGCCCTCGGCTGGGGCAGGTGCCAGGCCAGGACTCAGGTCTGCAGAGACAGGGCAGGAGGCAGGTGGGGGCAGCGGGTTTCTACCCTGCGCCCTGCTCAGCCTCTCTCTCCCATGAGCAGCCGGTGGGAGCCCCGGAGGCCGGAGCGAGTCCCATGTGCACCCTGATGCTCGATCAGACCCCACTGGTCACCGTGACCCGTGAGCAGAAAACCAGCACGACTCAGTGTCCCCCTACGGACGACCTCAGGGGGACATCTCAGCACAAACAGCTGCCTTCCTGCTTCCCACCCCAGCCTCGGAGTGATGAGTGTGGGCCCACCTGGCCCTAGAGCCGCCTCCCAGCTTACTCACAAACACTGACTCAGCAGGTGAAATTGGCGGATGGGCGGATGGACAGATGGACGGACTGAGGGGTCGGCTGGAGCGAAGCCCCCACTCGACTTAAGAGGGGACGTTGGGGCCACGCAGCCATGACCACGGGCTGTCTGCAGCCTGCACAGTGCAGCTCACTGGCTTCCACAGTCCTGTCAGCAGAGATTATCCGGGGCGATGGGCTGAGCTCAGGGCGCGTCAGTAGGCGGCCGAGAGCGCTGGCTGGACGGCGCTGGGCGAGCCTCGGTACTGGGCTATTCGGGGGTGCCCTGTGTCCTTCCTGGGGACACACAGGTGGAAAGCATGTCTCTGAGCCTCAATGCCAGTTTCATTCCCGGCGGACCCTCTGCCCTCACAACGGAGCCTTTCCCGGGGCTCAGGGCCGCAGTCTGGACGGCTCTTCGGCTCTCTTGCTCTGGTGCAAAGAGGGCGCCAGCGCCCGAGTCAAACACCTCTGACCTTTGCCCTGCCTCGGCCCAGCGCTGGGGGCTCCTCTGGGGTTGGGCCTCTCCCAGCTCCTGTCTTTGTCCCCGTTCATACCCGGAGCTTCTGATTTCACCTGCCTGTCAGCAGGAAGAGCTGCCCTGTCCCCACCAGCCCACAGACAGGCAGCCACTACCCCCAGGGACCTCTGCACGGCTCTTACTTCCCCCTTCCCTGGACCAGCAGCCCCCCCCCCCGCTGCCTCCAGGGTGCAGGGCCCGTGGCATTTTGTGGGGGGCTTTGGGCCCAGTCCAACCAGGACAAGGAAAGAACTCTGCCCAGAGTGCTAGGCCTCTCCCCACCGCCCCACTATGCATGTGGGGCGAACAGGAGAGTTTGGGGAGCACAGGTCCCCTAAAACAGAGCTCCTGTAAAGGCAGAAGAGGGCCCCCCCTCCCGTGGCTGCTGTCCTTACTGGGAGCTCTGCGGTCTCGTTGGCAAAACTTGGATCTGTTCCCCGCACTGTGACCACCACTGGTGAGCTGTCCGATACAGTCCTCCCTGTACCTAGACACAGCCAAATCGACAACTTGGCCCGCAGCTCCATCCGGTGCCTTGGCCAGTGCCCAGGGCACTTGGTCGGGTTGTCCACTGCCCAGCCCTTGAGGGACTCCCCTGAGGATACCTGGGTGCTTCCTGCAAGGCTCACACACAAACACATTGTTTTTTATTGATTGATTGATTGATTGATTGATTGATTGATTTGAGAGAGAGAGGAAGGGGGAGAGAGAGAAACACGGATTTGTTGATCCACTTACCGATCCATTCATCGGTTGCTTCCTGCATGTGCCCTGACCGGGGATCGAACCTGCAACCTTGGCGTATTAGGACGATGCCCTAACCAACTGAGCTACCTGGCCAGGGCTCCCGATGGTTTTTATAAAAAAATTTTTTTTCTTTATTGATGTTAGAGAGAGAGGAAGGGAGAGGGAGGGAGAGATGGAAACATCGATGAGAGAGAACATCGATTGGCCGCCTCCTGCATGCCCCTCACTGGGGATCGGGCCCACAACCTGGGCATGTGCTCTGACCGGGAATCGAACCAGCGACCTCTTGGTGCATGGGTCGACGCTCAACCACTGAGCCACACCGGCTGGGCTCCCGATGGTTTTTAGAGCAGCGTTTTGAACTCTAACTCACGTACCACGCCATTCACCCCTTTGAGGTGTGCGGCTCCGGGTTCCAGAGCTGGGCAGCCATCACCACACCAAGTGGAACGTTGTAATCAGCACCCCAAACCCCATACCCATTAGCAGTCACATCCCTTTTCTCCCCAACCCCCAGCCCCCGGGCACCAGCCATCCACCCTCTGCCAGTTCTGGACATGCCGTGTAAATGAACCAAGTGTTGTAACCTGACAGCGAGATAACCAGAGACGCAGAACCGAATTGTAAAGGAGCACTTTATTTCGCCGGCAGGCTGCGGAGGGCATAGTCTCCCCTCAGATCAAGAGCCCCGATTCTCCTTGCTCCCCATTTTAAAGACAGAAACTCCCTCCTCCTTTTGCCCCCCTCCCCTCAGAGAACCAGTACAATAGTGGGAGTGACAGAGACTACAGAAGTCAAAATTAGCATTATTCACCAACAGGCACAAGTACTTGCAAATACCGATACTCAGGAAACTGCAAATGCCTCCCAACTCGTGGGGCAACTATAATCTTGGGCAAAATTCCTTTACGTCTAGGGGTAATTAACCTATCATTGGAAGAATGTCGAGGAAGGTCTATTGGTGATAAAATGGAGTCTTTTAGTCGCCTTAACCAAGGGGCCTACATAAAATGGAATCTAGTAGCTTTAGCCTCGGGGCCCAGATCACATGCAATAGGTGTGTTTTCTGACAGGTGAAACCTATTTCTGAATCCAAGAAAGGACACCCTAACCCTCCCTGGCACTCCCATCTTGGCACCTGCTGGCCACCCACAAGTAGCAGGCTGTGGGGTGGCAGGGCCCCAGCCCCCACCTGGTGTGGAGATAACAAGCATTTGGCCACTTCTTTTGAGCTAGACTCTGAAAACCAGTTGGCAGAGACCCTCTGGGAGGGGCTGCCCATTTCAGACCAGGCTGTTCCGAAGGAAATAATGGAAATTGACCCAACAGTGAGCGATACGCCAGAGTCAGGGTGGCACCTACGGGATCTTATGTAACCCTCACCAGTTTCCACCCCACGGCCACCGCTGCCTCCTGGAAGGACCAGCAGTTGTCCTGAGATCTGTGTTCTTACGGGAGCTGGGCTTCCTCCTCTGTAAGGCAGCGGCCAGGAGTCGAGGTTATTCTCCCAGATGCAAGGAGCCCCTTCCTCTGGTCCCTGCCCAGAGTCTGGCACCTCCTCCTCCCAAATCCTGAAGTTGGGCAGAGAGATCACCTTCCCCCAGTTTATGCATCTGAGAAATGGGCACAACAGCGGCGCCCTCGTGACGCTATTGTGGGAACTGCACAGCTAGGGAGACAGCAAGCTCCTCTGCTCGGTGCCTTCCTCCCTCTCCCCCTCCCCCTCAGTGTGGGACGACCCTCACTGCAGCGGCATTGCCTCTGAAGGTAACAGGGGACCCTGTGAACCACTCCGTTTGGCCATCAGCTCCGCTGTGGGTTGCTGGCACCGCCCGAACCCAGGAGAGCTGAGTGCCTGCCTCACTTCCCCAGCCTGGGGAGGTGGGGACCCTGCAAATGCACCTTTCCCCAAGCGATTGATTCGGTGCTTGGGCCACACCTTCCCTCTCACGCCCACCCTCCACAGCTCCACACCTGAGTTCTGCACAACCGATGAGGAAACTGAGGCCCAGAAAGGAGCCCCTGTGCTCAGGAGTGGATGAGTGTGTCACCAAGAAAGAGAAAGCTGGCCAGTGCTATTCTTCTGGTTGTGATTTGTCGCCAACAGGGGTGGGCACACCCAGAGTGGGACAAGAGGTGAACATCTACTCGTCAGACAGGGCTACAGCGCTCACTGCACACGAGGCGTCCTTCTATAAATATTAACTCACTAAGCCTCATCACGGCGCTCGTGGGGAGGGGCCATGAGTAGTCTCATTTCAAAGATTTTAAAAAAAAAGGCACAGAGAGGCCCATCAACTGGCCCGCAGGCGCTCAGCGGCCGAGGGGCAGAGGCAGGAGTCGGGGGCAGGGAGCCAGCTCCAGTCTGTGCTGACCCACCGGGTCCCTCCGCCTCTCCTCTCGCAACGGTTCACGGTGCCGCCCACAGGATAACACGAAGGTGCCGGTTCTGTGCGGAGAAGCTCATGAATCCGCGAAAAGCCGCGTTCAGCCATGCACATCTAGTCTTTAGTTTGCAAACAGGAGAAAAATATAGACATAGTTCACCTCTAAAGCACCTGCTATGGGTCTGTTAGCGGGGGCCAGGTGCTGGCAGGGGGCAGACACAAAACAAGACCCCAGAGTGACAAGCCTGGAGGAGTGAGGGGGGAGGGACCTGGCCGGTTTCCTCTCCGGCCACTCGCCATTGTCTTTACCACAAAAATAACTCACTTCCCCGTGAATGGGCTTCTTTAAAGTGTCACTTTAAAATTCCTTTCGGATTCTCCTGGCTCGTCAGGTGCCTGGAATGAGAAGAGGGGGCCCATTATGCGGGCTCAGGACAGAGGGACAGGAGTCTGCCAGCTTGCGCTGGGCTTTGATGCTCAGTGTGCGACACCTGGAAGAGAAATGGCATTTCGCCCTGCACACGGGGACGTCCCGGGTAACCAGACCCCAGGTATGCGGCTCCGTGTGTGACCCAGGACTCCACTCTGCAGGGACATTTCTCCAACGGCAAACCCACCCGGCGAAGTGGACGACACTCCTGAGCACTCCCTCTGTGGAGGGGACGGCTGGCAACTGCTTCGAGGGAGGTCGAGGCTCGGTCTGCACACTGGGAATCCCCGGGCGTTCTGCAGGCCCAACCTCGGAGGAGGTCACGGTTTGAAGAGTTTGGGACGTTTCTGTCACAGCTGCGGGTGCACGGCGTGGGCTGGCACACTGGAAGCTCCTGATCCCACGGATGAGTGCCCGCATGCCCGCATTGACAGGGTTTGCACAGCGCAGTCAGCCTCTGTCCTCAGACCTACCCATGCTGAGACCTCAGCGCTGTGTCTCAGTCTCCGCATCTGTACAATGGACACGTAACACCCATTCATGGGGTTTTGTGACAACAAACCCCTGGTACAGCCCCGCAGGCAGGGAGCATCGGAACTACGGCGCCCCCACGAGGTGCCGCTGGTCACCCACGCTTTGCAGGTGAGGAACGGACGTGCAGAGAAGTAAGTGCAGGGTCACTGGGCGGCAGCTTCACACCTGTTCGGGCCGTTCCTGGATTCACACCACCTCGCTCAAGCACGGTCATCCGGACGCCAGGGCCTGGGCACGGCGGGTCAGCCCTGCGGAGCTCGCGGCCGCTGAGAACCCCTGACCCCGCGGCAGTGGAAAGAACAGAAGGGCTGATCTCCATTGTTTACTTACATTTTTGTCAAAGGAAACTTTACACCCTTATCCAGAACAGAGACCAGCATCACTTGCCCCGATTAAAACGTTACTCTAAAAATAAGTTAATCAGGGCCGTAGGTAAATGTGGTACTCACGTCACCCCACAGCCACATCAGAATTATACCTGAAATGGGGCTGAATGGAAGGCTTACAACTGAGGATATAAAGAAGAAGCCACATTGAGACTGGCAGGAGGGCAGAGATGCGGACGGGCTGGTCCCACACCCATGTGTGGCGGACAAGAATCGGGGGAAATATATCCACTAAGGAGGTCCCCCCTGAGGACCCACTGGAAACAGCTTGGGTGGGCGGGACAGTTGTGTGGGGCGGGGTCTCAGGGTGTCACCAGGACCTGGCCAACAGTGTGGGCCGGGTTGATGCATTATGGTGCCCACCTGCCAGCTCTGCGTGGGGAGGGCTCAGAAAAGAATCGATGGCCGCTGCCTGCACTTCTCTGGGAGAAAGCTGCCCCCACCCCCAGGTCTCTCCCGGATGCTGAACAATTCAGTTCCTCCCCCTATGTCTCTGGTGCCTTTTAGGCTGCTGCCCCTGTGCCGGAACTCAGAGGGAGAGAGTCTAAGTCTGTGCGCGGGCCCTTTAAGAGGAGCTGCCTGGGACTCCCTCAGCCTCCGTCTCCCTCGGCTTCCATTCCAGACATTATGGGGCTTCTCCTCCTGGCACTGGGACCCTGGGACGCAGGCCCCGCTCCTGAACTGCTGTCCTCCCTGTGTCTGCTCTCCATTGCGGGGGGAGGGGGGCTTCAGGACAGGCACAGGACACCCCCCTGCAGAGCACTCTGGACTCCAGCCATCCCACCCCTGGTTTTAAAGGAATACCGTGGTCTATAAAATGCATTCATCTTCAAAGCCAGCGAGAGAAAGTTCCAGAGGGGCCGAGAGGGCATTGTGAGCGGCTGGGAGGACTTTTTGTAAATATCTGAGATGGTGACTAATCAGAGCCCGGCGACCACTTTCAAGGAGCCGGTGGCATTGTGACACTGTAACCGGAGGAGCTGGTCCCGCCTCGGGGGAGGGGCGGGCGGGTGGCAGCTGGAGCTGTGTGCCCTGAACAGCTCAGCTGAGCAGTGTCTGTGGCCCTACTGAGCTTTGGAGACACTGAGCTCTGGAGAGACCGGCGGGCTGGGCTCCCGGGGCTGCAGACCAGGACTGGAACCGTAACAGCTAACTTTCAGTCTTAGTGTTGGGGCGGCTGTAACAGCACCACAGACGGGGGGCTTAAAGCGACGGGAACTGGTTCTCTCCCAGGTCCGGAGGCTGGAAGCCTGAAGTCGAGGGGTCAGAAAGCCCCAGGGAAGGGGCCCTCCTCGTCTCTCTCTGCATCGGGGGCTCCGGGGACTCCTTAGCTTGTGGCTCCATCCCTCCCATCTCTGCCTCCATCGTCACCTGGCCTTCTGTCCTGTGTGTGTCTGCACCTCTGTGATCTCTTCTCACAAGGTCACCCGTCGAAAGTGGGGGGACTGGATGAAAGAAGGTGACGAGATGAGCCGAAGAACATACACGCACAGCCCGTGGACACAGACAGCAGTATGGTGAAGGCCGGGGGCAGGGGCTGGGCGGAGGTGGGCCAACAGGGGGCGGAATGGGGACATCTGTAACAGTGTCAACAATAAAACAAAAGGACACCAGTCATTGGATCAGGGCCACCCTCCTCCAGTGTGACCTCATCTTAACTTGATTGTATCTGCAAAGACCCTATTTCCAAATAAGGTCCCGTTTGCAGGTTCTGGGATTTGGAGCTTGGAGAAATCTTTTGGGGGCTCCCAGTTATGACACTCTCATGTGATGTCCATGGGAGCCAATCTCTTCACGGGTATCAGCATGGGGACCTTTCCCGCACCGTCACCCTGTGAGGAAGGCACACAGTCACGGTCCCCATTGTCCCCGCTGTTCAGATGAGAAAGCAAGGCACAGAGCCCTGTTCATACCCACCAGCCCAGGCACCTGGACCCTGTGAGAAGGGCCTGTGACCCCCTTCCCGGGGCGACAGCACCCTGCCCTCTGCAGCCCACGGCTGTCTGGTTCCACAGCCTGGGAGCTGCCCACCACACCACACTCCGTTCCCGCCAGCCAAGGTCTTGGCCTTGGTGGAGTGAGCTGTGAATTCAGGAAGGTGAGCATCACAGACTAGGTCCCCGCTCAGGCGCAGCCGCACACCTCCAACACACTCAACACGCACCTGTCACTCCCCCGTCCCTCCCATCAGGTGGGCACCACGGTGAGAACACAGGAAACCCGAGATGGCGTCTCAGCGCCTAGCTGTCTGACCCGAAACGAGGCAAGCCCATTGCCCTCTGTGCCTGTTGCGTTGTGGCATTGCGGGGGGGGGGGGGGGGGGGTGCAGAAGAGCTCTGGGAGGCCTGACAGCCAGCATTCAAATCCCAGTCTGTGCTTGCTCGCTGTGTGGCCGCAGGCAGCTTCCTTAACCTCTCTGTGCCTTGGCCTCTGCCCTGTGACACAGGGACCACTGTGAGACTTCCCTTGCAGGGTTGCTGTGAGAGCTCAGAACCATGCTCGGCCCACAGGAAGGGCCTCCCCAGGTTCGCATTGGACCTATCGACCCATCTGCCTCACGGAGGGGTTGGGAGGGCGGACAGGCCCGAGCGTGCGGCAGGCTGAGCGGCAGGCTGAGGGGCAGGCTGGGGGGACCCAGCGGGCGGTTATCGCGCTCGGGATGAGCACCTCCCTTAGCCCACTGGGGAGGCAGTTCGAAGGGCATCCCACTGGCAGGTCTCCCAACAGCCCTGAGTTCACCTGTGGCTCGTGCTCGCGGAGCGGGGGACTTGTTGGGAACCCTCCCAAGACCCTGCCTCAGGGCCCTCACCTCGTCGGGACCACGCAGCACCTCGTTATCTCTCGCTTTGTCGTAACAAACCCCAAACGCAGCGGCTTACAATGTAACATTTAAAAAAACGGAATTTATTTCTGACAATTCTGTGGGTTGGCAATCTGGATGAATCTCCTGCTGATCTAGCCTGGGCCTCTCCTGTGGCCGCATTCCTGTGACAGTTCGACTGGGGCTGGGGGCCCAGAAAGCCTCACCCCCACGTGGGCCTGGTCAGTGCCGGCTCTTGGCTGGAGCCCCTCCGCTCTCCTCCTGAAGGCCTCTCCCTTCAGCCAGCTCTGACTTCCGCACGGCCTCAGGGCCTCACATGGTCTCAGAGCCACATGCCAAGACTACAAAGTGGAGGGTGCCAAGCTCCTTAAGACCCAGCCACTGAAGGGGCCCCTCAGCCCTTCAGCTCCTCCTGCAGGCAGAAACCTGTCATAGGCCTGTCCAGGCTCTGGCCTTGGAAACAGGCCCCGCCTCCTAAGGGAGGAGCTTCAGAGTCTCCCGGCAAAGGGGTGTGGCTGCAGGGGGGGAGGAGTCACAGCTGCTTCTCTGCACGCGTCCACCCCGTGCACCGTCCTGAGACTCTGAAGGACACTGCGGACCCGCCTCATCACACACCCTTGTTTCTGGCCCAGCTGTGGAACCCACGTCCACCCCAGCAGACGCCTCCTGGCTCCTCCGCCTGCCACAGGGCTGCACGCTGCTGGGAGGCCCCGCTGAGGGCTCGGTTACCGCTCCTCTGCTCCCCGGGATGATGTCCCAGTACCGAGGCTGCGTAACAAACAGCCCCGGCACTCGGGCAGCATCGAGCCTTCTGCTGTGCTCTCAGATTCCGTGGTCAGGAACCGGACAGGACCCAGTGGAGACGGCTGGCCTCACAGCCTCTGGCGACTCAGCTGGGGAGACTGGAAGGCGGGGGGCAACTGGACAGCTGGGCCCTGGACTCCCCTGGCGCCTGGCTGGGGTGACGGGCTGGGTCTGCGGCGGGAGCGCCCGCGCGTGGCTCCGCTGTGCAGCTTGAGCTTCGCCCAGCACGGTCGCGGGTTCGAGCGAATTCTCCGAGCCGCAGGGCAGGGTAGGAGCTGTTGCAACTTCGCTTTCTGTTTTGTTCTTTAACTTCGCTGAGGAATCACTGACACATGCAATTGTGCACAGGTAACGGGTAGAACATGCCGGTCTGATACACCTGTATGTTGTCGAACCATTGCCCAGCTCCAGACAGGCGACAGTCCAGGCCTCACACAGGTCACTCTCTTCTCAAGAGTGGTGAGAACACACGAGATCCAGTCTCGGGAACTTTCTGCACACGATTCCGGGGTAACCGTGGTCACCATGCCGTCCATCAGCACTCACGCTACCACCGCGATGGTCCCCTTTGAGGCAGTGCCCTTCCTGCCCTCGCTGGTGGCCAGGGGGCACCACGCCCACCCTGGCTGCTGGTGGACACGAGCCCTCCCGGATTCAAGGTTGTCACCCTCCCACGGGAGCCTGTCAGAGACCTTGCAGCCATTTCTAAAGCCTCCACCAGGCCTGCCAGTTCTCTGGTGGCCACGCCCATGAGCCAGCGGGGGCTCCCCAGACTCCCAGGAACTCGGGGCGTCTCCTGTACTGCCAGCAGAGCATCCTGAGGCCCCTGTCCCTGCCCTTCCAGGGTCTCGGTGTTCCCAGTCCTGCTGGGGTGTCCATCTCTGCTCAGAGGTGTCCAGGACCAGGGCCAGGTCTTCCCTAGTTCAGCACAGACACAGGGTCCCTGTGTCTGGGTCCGAGGCCCTGCCCTGTCACTCACAGGCAAATCACCCAATCCCAAACTCAGTCGCCTGGTTGGTTAAGTGGAGACAGGGACAGTTCTTTCCTCCCGGGGAGGAGTGTGGGGGTGGCATCAGTGAACCGCTTCCTTAGCGGTGTCTTCCTCCAAAAAGCCCCGCTGACCTGACAGAAGGACCTTTTGCCTCAGGGACAGTTTGCTCAAGGTGACAACAAGCATTGCCTGGTTCTGAGAGCCTCGGGCACCAGGCGTGATCACACCAACTCCCCCAGCAACCAGGGAGAGCTGCAGGGTCCACACCTCTGCCCATGGCGCTCAGCCACCGAAAGGAAGACCAGGACCCGGTGCCAACACTCACTGCCCGGGCTGTCCTGCCTCCAGCCAACAGCCAACCCACAGCCCTCCGCACCCGTGTCAGAACCATCGGCATGGAAACAGCCCGTGTGGGTCGAGTGCCTCCAGTGGGCAGCCCGGCCCCAAACCCTCTGCGCAGAATCCCATTGGGCCCTTCAGCGCCCAGTCGGTCGGCCGGTTCGATCACCACCCCACCCGGCAGAGGAGGCGCCTGAAACAGATCCTGCTGAAGCCCAAGGCTCCTGGGCGGGGTATGCACCTGGACGGCCTGGTCTCACGTTCTTCGTCACTGGGCCATCCGGCATGACGTCCAGCACGGACACGAATGGGACAATTTAAAAATGCGGAATAGCCCTGGCCAGTTTGTCTCAGCGGTTAGTGTCGGCCCGCGGACAAGAGAGGCCCGGATTCGGTTGCCTCTAAGGGCACGTGCCTTGGTTGCAATTTGTCCCCGGCCCCGGTTGGGGTTGTGTGGGTGGCAGCTGGTCGATGTGTCTCTCTCACATCAATGTTTCTCTCTCTCTCTTCCTCCCTCTCTCCCTCCCGCTCTATCTGAAGATAAATGCAAAAATATCCTTGGATGAGGATAAAAAAAAGCGGAATAACCAACCATCCCCAAACTAGCCCATTTGTGTGGACTCATGGTGAGCGCTCGTGAGCACTGGGTGGGCCTTAACCATTCACCCTCGCAGTGCCCTGTTGAGACCATTCTACAGATGAGGAAACTGAGGCACAGAAAATCGAAAGGTCCCATCTTTATTTCCTCCTGCGCCCTGTATGACTCATAGGCGCGCATGATAACAGAGGAAAGCGCTGCCCTCTGTCCTGTCCATCCTGTTTGTCCAGCCTTCCGCTGGCCGGCCCCCGCCAGGTCCCCTCCTCCTGGTCAGGCTCCCCGAGCTGCTGGGGGCCCCGAGCTCCAGCCCTCCAGGCTGGCTCACTGGACCTGGGCTGCAGGCCCACCAAGCACCTCTCTGCCTGGAAACTTCTGGCCAGAGCTGCCTGCTGCTCCCCGTGGGAAGCTCCAGGAATTAGGGCAGGTGAGGAGCCGGCGGGGTGGGGGCAAGGAGCCGGCGGCCGACCCCCCTACACCCCGAGACGGCAGCCCTGCTCAATGTCATCCTTGAGAGGCTGGGGTCACAGGCCAGTCCTCCCTCCGAAATGGAATAGTCCTCCTGGGAGAGGGGCCTCCTTTCAGCGGCCGAGCCTGAGAGGGCCGCGCCATTAAGGGCCCCTGTGGTAGCATTCCCTCCTCGCCGCCCCCTGCTCCCCTTTGTTGAGATTCCCACTTAAAATATCAAAGCTGGGAGGCCACAATGCCCCACTGAAAGCCGAGTCACCCAGGTTTTGTGACACCACCCAGTCCCGCCTGCTGTCTCGATCCGAGCCCGGGGCTCCCAGTACAGATGAAAAGGAAATC
The DNA here is from genome assembly GCA_030848825.1 of Tadarida brasiliensis. NCBI lineage: Eukaryota > Metazoa > Chordata > Mammalia > Chiroptera > Molossidae > Tadarida > Tadarida brasiliensis. Next base: position 3,641,357 of record CM061268.1, on the reverse strand, counting down.
CCCAGCCCTGGGTGGGACGGGGAGGCCTGGCCAGGCCCAGCGCCACATAAAGGGCCTTGTTCCCAAATCAAAAGGCCCGAACAAAAAGGAGAGAGAAGAAAGGCGGGGGCGGGGGCCAGCTGCAGTCTGGCGCACCTCGAGCACACGGTGTGCCAGGCTGGCCCGCAGCACCCACTGGCAGGGCAGCCCCTCCTCCGCCCTCCCTGGCCGCTCTGGGCTTTTCCAGAACCCCTGAAGTGGGAGGAAGAGCAGGACGGCGGGGTCACACTCAGAGCCAAGCAGCAGCGCCCTCTGGAGCGTGGTACCACGTGCCAGTGGAATGCCCACGGGCGGCCAGCCACCAGCTTCCTGCCAGCAACACGGGAAACACCAGCTGCAGGAGCCGCAGTGGCCCCGGTCCCTCATTTGTAAGAGGGGTGACGACAAGGTGTCCACCCTGCAGGGCTGTTGTCAGAGTCAGTGAGTGGGTCCAAGTGAAGTCGCTAGAACAGGGTGGGCAGAGGGTGGCCAGCACCGAGGAAGCCTTTGCCCTGTGCCAGACTCTACGCACTGGGCTCAAGGCATTCCCTCCAGAGGGCAATACCGTCGTCATAATTCCTGTTTTACAGGTGAGGATGCTGAGACCTGGACAGGGTGGGGCGATTGTCCTCAGCTGCAATGTCAGGCACCAGAATCTGAACACAGGGGACCTGATCCCGGAGCCTGTGCCCAAATCAGGCTGCCGGCTGCCTCCGTGGTGGGTGAGCCAGGAGGGTCCGGATGCAAAGGAGGCCGTGCCCCCAGCAGAGCTGCCCCGCCGCCGCCCGGGGCACCCACCACGGCACTCTGAGGCCATTGGGAATCGGCGCCCAGGAGACGGGCTGTCAACGCCGCGCTCCAGCCGCGGACCCCATGCAGACACCTCCTGGAGTCAGCTGCCAGCCTCACAGTCACATGAGCTGAGTCCTTGGATAAATCAAGGCTGTATCTACATCTATACGGATCTTGACATTTACATATAGGTTATTAGCACAACCATTTTCCTCAGCGATCAACACACAACCACTGGACTGACAGGTTCCCACAATCCCGGCTGTAGCTCCCAGCCGGTGACAAACACGTGCCTTTGCTGCTTTGTGGCCCTTCTCACACTCATCCCCAGGAAGCCCAGGCCATATGTCCTCAAGCAGATGCCAAGTCTCTGATGCTCAGGACAGCGCACCTCTTGTCCTTCCAGGATAAGGAAGGATGGTTCTATAGAAGCCTTCACGTTCTTGCTCATTCTACCAACTTTCCACCCAGACTCGAGTCCACCTAGGAGTCCCTGCATTAGGGCTGAATCCAAATGCCACAGAGCAGATGTTTGGAGTTAGACAGACCTGAGTGCCAGTCCGGACCCTGCCACTTACCAACTAAGTGGTCTTGGGCAAGCTGTTTACCCAGTCTGGGCCTCAGTTTCCCATCTATAAAACGGGGGTCTTGATAATGGCACCCACCTCGCAGGGCTGTTGTGAGGATCAATGACTTCACCCATACAAAGTCTTTAGAATAGTGTTGGCAGAGAGCATGATCTTAGCTAACAACAAGAACAGTAATAATAGAATGAAGATGGTGATGATGATAGTAATGATGATGATGATGGAGATGATGGTGATGATGGTGATGGAGATGGAGATGATGGTGATGGAGATGGAGATGATGGTGATGGTGATGGAGATGGTGGTGATGATGGTGATGGAGATGGAGCTGATGGTGATGGAGATGGAGATGATGGTGATGGTGATGGAGATGGTGGTGATGGTGATGGAGATGGAGATGATGGTGATGGAGATGGAGATGGTGGTGATGGTGATGGTGATGGAGATGGAGATGATGGTGATGATGGTGATGGAGATGGAGCTGATGGTGATGGAGATGGAGATGATGGTGATGGTGATGGAGATGGTGGTGATGGTGATGGTGATGGAGATGATGGTGATGGAGATGGAGATGATGGTGATGGTGATGGAGATGGAGATGATGGTGATGGAGATGGAGATGGTGGTGATGGTGATGGTGATGGAGATGATGGTGATGGAAATGGAGATGATGGTGATGGTGATGGTGATGGAGATGATGGTGATGGAGATGGAGACGGAGATGGTGGTGATGATAGTGATGGAGATGGTGATGGTGATGGAGATGGAGATGATGATGATGATGGAGATGATGGTGATGGTGGTGATGATGATGGTGATAGTGGTGGTGATGATATTGATAGTGATGGTGGTGATGATAATGATGATGGTGATGGTGATGGTGGTGATGATGATGATGATGGTGATGGTGGTGACGATGATGATGGTGATAGTGGTGGTGATGATGGTGATGGTGATGGTGGTGATGATGATGGTGATAGTGGTGGTGATGATATTGATAGTGATGGTGGTGATGATAATGATGATGGTGATGGTGATGGTGGTGATGATGATGATGGTGATAGTGGTGGTGATGATGTTGATGGTGATGGTGGTGATGATAATGATGATGGTGATGGTGATGGTGGTGATGATGATGATGGTGATAGTGGTGGTGATGATGTTGATGGTGATGGTGGTGGTGATGATGATGATGGTGATAGTGGTGATGGTGGTGATGATGATTTAAGTGTTTAGCCTCTTTTAAGTTCTTAGAGAAGTATAGCTGTTGTCAATGGCGAGTGGAAAGTGAGCTGCAAGACAAACCTATTTTTCAGGGTGGGGCACCCTAGAGAGGAGTCCAGTCCAAACGCTGCACTCAGCAGCAGCTGGCTCCTCACTCAGGAGGGGCCACATGAGCCCCACGGGCCAGCTGTGAGCTCAGAGGGGACAGAGAGCTTAGGAGCCACCTCTTAGCACCTGATGTCCACTGCAAAGAGCCACAGGCTGAGGGCTTTATCCTAGGGACTCTCGGGCCCCTTGCACCCAAGGCCATGCAGCTGAGCTAAGGGAGCTGCGGCCACCCTTCTGGGTCCAGAGGAGGTGCAGGCGTTGCCCCTTATTCAGTTTCCCTGTTTCCATGGAGCTAGAGGCATCCCCTTCTGGTACCCAGAGTCCTGCATGGGCAGGAGCAGCCTAGAGCCCTTGTCTGAAGGTGCTGATTATGCTGGAGGAGGGTGGGAGGAGTGGTTCTGTGACCTCTCACTTTTAGCAGCAAAACCAACTTCTTAGCCAACATTTTCAAGCAGGGCTTCAGCAGCCTGGCCCCCACCACTCCCCACAGCCCAGGCTTCCTTTTTTGTTTTGTAAATTGCCTGTCTGAAAGCCACCTTGGCAGGCTTTGATGTGGCCCTTTGATAATTTGGCATCATCAATAGGCAGGCTCTGCATGGGGAGGCTGACTTTGAAGCAGGGAGCCCTCCCATCCCAACGAAAGAAAGGAAGGGGCTCCTGCCTCAAGCTTTGGGGGGCAAAGGAGTGGGCCTCGGGAAGGGGCTAATTGGCTATGAAGCAATTCACATAGAGGCTCTGTCAGCACTTGGGTGAGGTCAGGGCTTTGAGGTCATGGGTCACAGGGTGGGTAGCAGCCAAGGATGGAACCTCACAGGGGAACCCAGCACTGGGCCTTTGGAGACAGGGAGATCTGCTCTGCATTTGGACTCGGGCACTTCCCAGTCATATGCCTGTGGCAGGTCCCTTACCCTCATGAGCCTCAGTTTCCTCATTTTAAATGTGGGAGTGGTGGGAGAAAATCATGCCTCCTGACACCCTTGCAGTGAGGATGAAATGAAATGATGCATATGATGTAGGATGCCTGATACATACTAGGTGCTCTGGAGGAGCCGGGAGAAGGATGGTGGTAACGATGGTGATGAAGATATGACGGCTGTGAAGACGGTCATGACAAAGGCGATGCCAGCGATGTGAAGATAATGAGGGTGGTGAGAGATATGATTGTGGTGATGATAAGGAGGAAGAGAATTATTTCAGTGAAGATGGTGAGGATGTGATAATGATGAAGATGATGAAGATGGTGATAATGAGGATGAGGATGGAGACAATAATGATGATGAAGATGGAGAAGATGATGATGATGATGGTGATGATGAGGATGAGGGTGGAGACGATGATGATGATGAAGGTGGAGAAGAAGATGATGATGATGATGGTGAAGATGATGCCTAAGAAGACGATGATAATGATGATGAAGATGGAGCAGATGATGATGATGATGGTGATGATGAGGATGAGGGTGGAGACGATGATGATGATGAAGATGGAGAAGATGATGATGATGATGGTGATGATGAGGATGAGGGTGGAGACGATGATGATGATGAAGGTGGAGAAGATGATGATGATGATGATGGTGAAGATGATGCCTAAGAAGACGATGATGAAGATGATGAAGATGGAGAAGTTGATGTGATAATGGTGATGATGAGGATGACGATAGTGAAGATGATAATAATGATAAAGATGGAGATGATGATCGTGAAGATGATGATGATGAAGATGGTGAAGATTAAGATGTCTGCTGTTGAAGATGTATTCCGATTTCCTCTTTACAGGCACAGAAAAGGGAAGGACTAACCCAAAGTCACAAAGCAATTAGTGGCAGAGCCAGACCTGGCATCACAGGCTCCTGACGTCCAGTCTAGTCCTCTTTCCAATGACCCCACACCCCTTGATACCACCTTGAATTGAAGTAACGGCTCTAATTCTTAAGTGGATCCCCAAGATTCATGGGTACCCAGAATCAGATGACTTGTGCTTAGATCTCCCGATGCGCAGAGTCAGCCAGTAGCCTCCTCAATCCTGTCTCCCTTTCTTTAGTAACAGAGGCCCTGTAGATTGATGCAGCCAATAGGATTTGAGCAGAAATTATTGGATGAGGTGTTTAAGAAAATCCTTGTTGCCCTTCCCTCTGTCTTCCTTCCCCTGCCTGGGATGCCAATAGGATGGCTGGAGCTAGAGCAACCATCTTGGATCGTGAGGACACAAGAAAGGAAATGGCATGCTGAGGAGGGAGGAGCAGAAAGATAGAAAGGACCAAGGTTGCTGATGACCAGACCATCACACCGGTGCCAGAATGCTCACCTGTGCCCCAGCCCTGTGGAGCATTCATGCTGGTTGAGGGAGACAGAAAATAAAACAATAAACGTGCAAATGTGTTCAAGTTAGGAGGTGATAAAGCCAGGACAACGGATGGAGAACGGCCAGGTTGTGCTGTTTAGAAGGAGTGGAGGTGACCTCTAAGTCCTGCATGAAGGGCTAGAGCAAGCCACTAGGGTGGGGGGGGGAGGGGCAGTTTATCAGAGGGAAGAAGGGCCTTGGAAATGTGCTTTATATGCCTGAGGACGAGCCAGGGGTGAGGGAGCTGTGTGAACATTAGGGTGTGCATGGAGTTGAATGTGCCCCCCACCCCCGCCAAGAGATATGTCCATGTCCCAGTTCCTGGAACCTGTGAGAATGACCACACATGGCAGAAGGTGTGATGCATTAAGGACCTTGAGATGAGGCGTTTGTCCTGGGTTGTCTGGGTGGGCCCTATGTGCAATGCCACGTGTCCTTAGAAGAGCGACACCTGGAGGAGAGACAGAGCGGAGCGGGCCACGTGACCATGGAGGCAGGGATGGAGCCGAGGCCTGCAGACAGCCAGCGAACTGAAAGAGACAGGAAGGAGCCTCCCCTAGAGCTTTTGCAGGGAGCACAGCCCCTCCGACAACTTGAATCTGAAAGTCTGGAATTCAGTGGTGAGAGGATAAATTCTTACTGTCTTAAGCCACCAAGTTTGTGGTGATTTGTTACAGCACCCACAGGTGAGTGGAGGTGCTGAGCTTCGAGACTGAAGTGGGGGACAATCACACAGGCCCTCATAAGTCACCCCGAGGACTCCAGACACTAGTCTGGGTGCGAGGAGCAAACACTGGAGGAGACGTCTGCAGTCATCCAGATCGGAGAGGGTGGCCCTGGCCTCGAGGAGCCCTGCCTGGGAGCCACCCCACACTCAATCTGGTAGTTGCATTCAGTCTTCTGAGTGCTCTGGGGACAGAGAGAAGGGCATGGCTGGGCCCCTCTGATCAGCCAAATCGACCAGATGTGTTTGTATTGGGAACAAGAGGCCATGTGCCCTCAGGGCAGAGACACCGTTGTGTGTAAATATTTAGAAAACTGGGTGTGATGTGTTCATATAAAATTCTTACTTCCTTTTCTTTGAATGATTCTTTGAATGACAAAGTGGTAACACCCAGTTGTTTTTATGTCAATGTACAGGTGGGTCAGTGACCTCCAGTGGGCTGAGGCAGAGTAGATTTTAACCAGCAGCTCCCCACCTGGTGACAGCAGAACTTGGGCTCAGCTGAGCTCGGAACTCATGAGACACAGTCACCAACAGGAGCTGCAGGGACCAAGACCTGCTGAGAGACACAGAGTGCACAAGTAAATGTTCTTGTCAATCAAGTGGAACCAGAGACCTTTGCAGCACCTACAATTAGTTTGCGGAAGAGACCATTTTTCTCAAAGTTCCCGCCTCTCCCCCCCCCCACCCCATTCACGTTTGCCCACACCACATCATCTCTTCTCTGCTCTTCACCTGTCCAATTCCTGGCTCTCGGTAAGCCGATACCTGAGGTAGGTGCAGTATTCAGGCAACCCTGGGCTGCGAGTGCAAGAGGACTTTCCTTGGGCCACCTAAGAGTGGGAGAAAATCAACCCACTCAGTTCAAAAAAGCACCTGGGGCATCTAGCTAAGGAGCCGAGCGGAGCTGGTGACTGCCCTGCACCTCGGGAACGTGGCTGCTGCACGCCCCACAGCGGGGGAGCTTTTAAGGGCACCGAGGGCTCCAGCACCGCGCAGACTGCTCTCAGCCACATTCCAAACTTGCACATCCAGGCTGCCTCTCCACGGCGCAGCACCCCAGACTACACGAGACTTCCCCTTCCCTGTGCGACTTCGGGGCTCACATTCACACGTGCTGAACACCCACTGCGTGCCAGGGGCTTTACCTGAGTCATATCACTTAACTCTCAGCACAGCCTGTAAAATGGAAGCTATTGAGATCTTCATCTTTCAGGTAAGAAACTGAGGCCCAGAGGAGTGGAGATGCCCAGACTCACGTGAGCCTGTCCTCCATCACCCTGTCCCCCCCAGGCTCAGAATTCCTCTAACTCTTCAAGTGTCCGTCGAAGGCCGCTTGGGGCCAGCCCTGTTCCAAGGTTATAGTGGCAACTGTAACAGACAAAACATGAACCTGCTTCCTGGGCAGGGCCTCTGGTGCTGGAAACCTTCTGATTCTCAGACAGCGTGTTCAGTTTGAAAATCACCAAGGTGACATGCCCTCACCGTTTGCACACTTACTGTACGCAAAGAGAAACATGTAATCACTGTCTCCATTGAGGTTTCGTTCCGAGGTGTGTGTGTGTGTGTGTGTGTGTGTGTGTGTGCGTGGTGGGGGGCTGGCAATAACTGAGATGTGGTAAGGCCTAGCTGAATCAAGGCCCTCATCCAGGTCCTAATCTCTGGACCCCGGGAATGTGGCCTTATGTGGTGAAAGGACTTTGCAGATGTGATCAAGTTAAACACACTGAGATAGGAGGTTGCCCTGAATTGCCCAGGTGGGCCCTGAATATAACCACAAGCATCTTTGTAAGAGGCAGTTTCAGCACACTGGATCCCTGCTTCACAGATGCTGTCCCTATCACCCTAGCGGGAACAGCAAGCCCCCAGCACTGCCTGCCCCGTGCACTGATCACGCCAGACACTCCACTCGTGTGCCCTCTGGGACATGTGCCCCGAGCTCAGTCTATGCTGCTCACTGCTGCCTCTGCGGCCTGGAGCGTGGCCGAGGCTGAACATAGCCCCATGGGAACTGCTGGAGCTGGAGGGTTAGAGCCAGGAGCCTGGCCTGGGAGCCCTCTGGGAGACCCCCACTATGCAGCCCGTCACAGCTCTCAAGAAGGGGACTCAGCCAGGGAAGGGGCATTTGCAAATCAAGTCTGCCACCTGAGCCATCAGGAGTCGGGCCCGGGCTGTCCCCTGCTCCAGTGGGTTTCAGGAAAGTGACCACAGTGGATGGCCCCGTCTCATCCCACCTGGTTCCTTATTGGTGGGGGGTTCGGGAAGGGGAGCCTCTGGGCGCCTGGGTCCCCGGGTGCCTTGGCCCTCCTCCCACGCAGAGCCTTGAACTTGGGGCAGGTGGCTCAGCCCGGGACGGCTATCCTCTGCCCGGCGAGGGTGGTCCTAACCCTAACCCTAACCCCTAACCCTAACCCTAACCCCTAACCCTAACCCTAACCCCTAACCCTAACCCTAACCCTAACCCTAACCCTAACCCTAACCCTAACCCTAACCCTACCCCTACCCCTACCCCCTACCCCTAACCCTAACCCTAACCCTAACCCTAACCCTGCCTTTGCTTCTCCACCTTACTTTTGACTTTTAGGGGTTCCTTTTGTCATTCAACCAGACCTTTGTTAATCATGTGAAATATTGACTTGGCTACAAAGTCAGATTTAAAAACAAGGTTGTGTGTGTTTCCTGTGGCCCTTGGAACAGCGGCCGCAGGCTGAGGGGCTGAAGATAGCTCAGGTCTGTTCTGTCGCACATGAGCCCGGAGGTCCTACAACCAAGGCGTCCGTCCGTGGGGCTGTTCCTCCAGGAGGCTGCGGTGGAAGATCCTCTCAAGGCCGCCCGCACCCGGGTCTGGGGCCCCTTCCGAAGGTCACTCCGACCCCTGCTTCTGTCCTCGGCTCGGCTCACTCCCACCCTCCCGCCTCCTTAAAGGTCCCGTGATGACCCTGGCCCCAGCTGGGGAAGCCAGGCCACTCTCTCAGGGTCCTTAACTCAGCCACACCTGCACAGTTCCATTGGCCCTGTAAGCTCACGATTCGCGGTGCTGGGGACTAGGGCGTGGGCCCCTTTGGGGGACCTTTATCTTGTCTACCACAGGAGACAGATTCAGAGAAGTCTGGCTTCTATCCCTGTCCCCCTCCTCCGCCCAATAGCGATAACCACTCTTTAAATTCTGTGGTGTCCAGCTCCGTAGACTTGTGTGCCCACCCCACAGTGGTGACCGCAGCACAGCTGCGTGGGGACCAGGGGAGGAGTCCCATCGGATTCTCCCAGCGAAGAGAAGCCAAGAGGGCCGGAATCAAATGCCAAGAACAGCCCGTGAGGAGGTTACATGTTAGTGGGAGCACGATGCCCATCAACCCATGACCCAGCTCACTGTCCGATGCCCACGGGGCGGGACAGGGCACTGCGGGGCCCTGGCACCATCGCGGGCTACTGCTGTGATGGCTGGAACCCCTTCCTCTCTTTCGGAATCGAGCACAGGACTGGGTGCCTGGGGCCCCAGCTACAGCCAGGGCTTTTGAAACCTCATCAAAATGAGGGGTGGCCCGTGTGTGCCGGCCAGAGGGCTGGTGGCCCATGGGGATGGCATTCCCAGAGACAACAAGAGCTGGTGGCCCTTTCTTCAACCGCCAAATAAAAGCCGACCTCAGCGCCCCAGAAAGAGGGAGCGTGAATCGCTTCTGCAGTGACTGCACTTCCTTTGAGGGCCTGTCACCGGCACCGGCGGGCGGACACATTGTGTCACGCACGTCACCGGCCCTTCGGGTGGCCCGGGAGCCGCTGCTCCTCTAAAGGACCGCTGTCCCAGCTGTCCCAGCCCCACACTCATCCGTCAAACTCATAATGAAGTGACAAATTGCTGTCTTAGAGCCAGTGACTTCAGCCTGTGTCCAGGGAGGTGTCAAAGGCCTGTCCCCGGGGACGCCCCCCAGGAGCCTTTCTGGGAGGACAGAATGCAGAAGGCTTGACTGATCACTAAAGAAATGGCAGCAACCACTGAGGGGCCCCTTACTGCCCCACTGCAGCGGGGGTGCCCCCCCAGGATACCTGCAGCCCCAAGTCCGTAACTTCCGAGTTGGCCTCCAGAGATCCCGCCAGCCGCCTCCATGGGCCTGGCCCGTCCTCTCCCCCACACCCAGGCATGGTCAGTGAGAAGGCCCTTCTTGCTCCCCCGGGCCCCGAACCACAGGCAGCCCAGAGCCGCCGGCGCGGACCCGGCACCCACCACGATCGTGATGATGTTGGTGATGGTGGTGATGGGGGAGGGGCTCTGTTCACACAGCCCTCTGCATGCCCGTCATCTCTTCGAACCTTCACGACCACCCAGCAGGTAACTAGTGTCATCGCCCATTTCACGGACCAGAAAGGGGCAGGTTAGGGAGCTGCCCCAACACGGCAGGTGGTAGAGCTGGCCCCAGACCCGCTCCGAAGCCCGGGCGCCCACACGCTCTCCCGACCTGGCTCATGACAGCTGTGAGAGGCACCCCCGCAGCCGACCCCTGACTCTTGTGGACTCACCCCGGGGGACGTGTGGGTGGGTGGGCCTCTCCTCTAGCTGTCCTAGTCCTTCCTGCCAGGTTGTCCCGAGGCAGGGCAGGCGGCCTGGGCTGGGCCTGGAGGGCAGCATTCACGTTACAGACAGACATCCCCCTTGGCAAGTGGTCACTGGGCTGGGCTCGTGGGCCTGGGGCCAGAAGCACCGTGGCCTCGTCAGCCCTGGCATCAGGCCTTGGGTCACACAGACGGGCAGGGCCGCTGGAAACACACCCGGCCCCTGGCAGCCTTGTGCCACGGTGACTCCTCTCCATCAGCTGGTTCCAGAAGTGCCATCACCGCCCAGTGGGAGGTCTGTCATTGTCCAGGGCTGTCATGGACCTTGAGAAAGATTCGGAGCCGCAGTTCTAGTCCCCAGACGCGATCTGTTTGCCCGCACAGGGAGGAGCTGGAATCGTGAGCCTGTGGTTTTCGTAGGCAGCCTGGCCGCCTGCTTCCGGACCAGGAGAGATGTGCCCACCTCCCTGCTCTGCCGAGGGCAGGGGCAGAAAGCCAAGCCCCTCAAAGTGGTCTCCATTCTGTCCCCTCGGAGAACAGGGTCAGGCGCACGTCTGAGCCTGATGTGTTCCGAGGGCTGGAGGGTGGCCTTCCAGTGGGCCTGCGCTGGAGCCGGCGGCAGGTGTGGGCTGGGTGCCATCAGGCCCGGAAGGCTGACCTGTGCAGGTGACTTGTTGAGGCCTAAATGTTCAGAAGAACACTCTGCCTGGCCCTCCGTGCGCGGGAGGGAGAACAGGGCAGAGGCCGGGATCGGTGGGGTACCAGGTCCCCGTGGTGGGGACTGAGCCCTTGAGCCTGGCATGGAGAGGGGGAGGTTCGGGGTCAGAGCCCCGGGTCAGCACCCCATCTCCTCACTTACTGACAATTTATTCTCTGGGTGTCAGAAGAGAGAAGTTGCTAGACCAGAGAGGGGTGGTTTCCTGCCCAGGGTCACACAGCAAGCAAGTTACGGAGCTGGGTCCTCACCCGTCTCCTGTCTCCTGCCCCGCCAGACCGTGACACCGCATGGAGGCCAGCGGACCGCAGGCACCCTGTGGAGGAAGAACCCGAGCCCCCACACCACCCACCCAACACGGCCGAGGGTGTGGGAGAAACCTGAACCAGAGCCCGCTGAGACCCCGCCCAGAGCAGCCCAGCGGGCAGAGCCCAGGGCACGGGGAGTGAGCCCTGCCTCTCCCTCTGTCCAGAGGCCCCGGCCTTCTGCAACCAACCCACTCACAGGAGTCCACTCGTCCATAGTAGCCTCCTCCAGGAAGTCTGCCTGGACCTCCCCTGCTGGTACTCCCGAAAGCTCCTGCCGTTTACCTGTCCACCTCTCCTGCCAGACCGTGACCCCCTGGGGGTTTTATGTCCAGTTCCCTCCAGCTGCACCAGCAGACGTGACGAGGACCTGGGCCTCCGCTCAGGAACGGCCTGCAGTCACCTCACCAAGCATCATTCTAGCAGAGTAGGCCCTTCTTCTGTCTTGTCACCGACCTGTCCACAGCGGCGTGGCCCACTGGGTGGTCTAGAAGGAACGAATCAACCACCCGGGGAAAGCGTGAATTTTTCTCACCAGTAAGGACATCTCCGTGTCTGTTTTATGAGCACCCGGGGGCACCTGGCCCAGACGGGGACGGGCACGGATGTCCCAGCAGCTTTCCCCCCCACTGGTTCCGGCCACGACAGGCTGCAAGGAGCCAGGCTTGGGTGCTGGCATAGCGTGTGCAGAGGGCAGGTACCAGGCGACTGGCGGGTACTGGCGGGTGAGCCCCGAGGTGTGCCGGGAGCTTTGCAGCTGTTCCTACGCTGCTGTTCATGTCCCCGGGGAGGAGACCAAGGCCCAGAGGGGACACTGGCTGAGCTCTCACTGACTGGGGCGCGGGCCGAGGCCTTTCTCTGCTCGAACCCCCTCATGCTCTAGCCACGGTCGGGGTTTGGGAAAGAGGTCCCTTTCCCTGACGGAGAGGCTCAGCAGGGGTGCCCTTGGCGGAAAGGCAGGCTGGCGTCAGCCCCGTGACTCCCAGGGCTGCCCCGCTGTCACTGTGCGACCTCAAGCAAGTCCGCGCCAGTCTGCGAGCCCGCAGGCGTCAGCGAGAGGTGCCTCTGAGCTGAGGGGCGCGGGCACGCTGGCCCAGGGCCTGGCACCGCGAGCAGTACAGGCAGACGATGTCCTCGCCTTGTCACCGTCTAAGCCACAGCGGGATTCAGTGCGTGTGGGAAAGCAAAGCCCAAGTTCGGGGCCCCAGGCCCTGTGGACATCCAGCAGGCACCTGGGCCACCCCAGTTGGGGGCACACGCCCTTTGAATTAGGGAGACATGACTTGGCCCTTCCCCGCCCACCTCATGAGCCAGGTACCCACATGAAAGGGGCTCTGGTGGGTGAGGCCTGCCTTTGCCATCTGATGCCATGCAGGCCGGAGTTTCTCGTGGGAAAAGTAACGCTTTGGCTGCATAAGAGGTGGGGGAGCAGCAGGCTGGCGGTTCCAGGGGGACCGACCTGGGCCGTTTGAAGTCCCCCGTTATTGTGCCGGGCTGTTCGGCTTCTGCGGGGCATGAACAGGGTGATTGAAGGGGCGGCTGTGTCTTTCCGGCCGACAAAAGTCCCCTTGCTAATTGCCACATCAAATGATCGGGAACCCCCCAGTGGAAGCCCTCAAATTACCGTGAACACACTGAGCCTGGAGGCCGCGGGGCGCCCCCACCCCGGCTGCGGCCCCGCTGCCCCCGATCGGGTTTCCTGCGAGGGCGGAGGCACAGGAAGGTTCCGCTTCCCTGCCAGCCCGCTATGCCAGCCCCAGGCCGCGGAGGGGAGGCCCTCTCCCCTGGTCACGCCCCGGCGACAGGGTGCCAGCTCCCGGGCCGCGCCCCACACCGGCTGAAAGGGACTGTCAGTCTCAGCACCTTCAAAGGGGCCATCACGGGGCTGAGGTGACGGCAAAGCCTCGGTATCAGCCCCCCCCCTCCTTGCTGTCCTGACCGGTGGGGGCAGGGCAGCCTGGAGCGCACTGGTCAGCACCCTTCCAGAGCCTTTTCCCAGTGGCTCCGACCCCTTTATCAAAGGGACGCATTTTAGTGAATGTTCCCAACAATCCCAACACCAGGCACCAAGCTGGCAGCCACCCCATCACCCTGATGCCTCTGTCAACCCTACCAGGTGGAACTGGAATCATCACTCCCATTTTACAGATGGGGAAACTGAGGCGCAGGGAGGTCAAGGACATGCCTTGGCCCAGGACATGCTCTCCACCTGGGCCCTATGGTTTCTCACAGGCTGGCAGGGGAGAGACCCTTGTCACCCAATGGTGACAACTAACTCCTGACTTACCAACATTCATACAATGTCAGGGTTGTGTGGCCACCAGTGATGAGGGGCACACACAGCTCCCAGTGGCCCAGCTAGTGACAGTCCCCTGTTCCAGGCTGCTCACCTCCTGTGCCTAGTATCTATTTCCATGTGAGTAGCACTGGCCCCCCCTTGGCTACTCCAGCCACGTGGCAGTCTGATGGGGGAAACAAGATCATGGCAGGAGTGGGTGCGAGAAGAGCCCTGGGGGACAGAACACAAACTATAAAGCCACTGCCTAACTGAAGGAAGGTGCTAGACAGGTGAGGTGGACAGGCAGGCTCACAGCAGGCTGAGCGTGTGCAAGGGTCCTGTGGTTGCAGCCAGAGCCCAGAGAGAAGGGGTGAGAGCCGAGCACAGCCAGCGGTGAGGCGGCCGCAGAGGGACTCGCCGTCTGGTCTCGGTGATAGGCTGTGAGCTGGTGGTAATATATCAGGGCCCAGTTTTCAAAGCCTGTGGTGTGACGAGCACAGCTCTCAGCTTCTCCCAGGAAGAGCCAGGTGTGTGGGTGCTGAGCACCTGCTGTGTGAGGAGGGGTGGCCCGCAGGTCTGGCGGGAGCTGGCCTGGTTACATGCTGCAAAGACAGTTTCCTCGCCAGAGTCGGACACCGATCTCCTGCAGCAGACAGAGCAGAAGGGGGGGACGTGGGCCCCAAGCTGTCTGAGGCCAGGAGGTCAGGCCGAGGGCCACCCACTCCACAGTCCATTTCACCCTGTCGCCGGCTTCACTGGTGGGGTAACTGGGATCAGGGCCCCCAGGACCAGGTGGTCAGCATGAACTCTGACACAGTGGGGGAGCACCCAATGTGAGTCCTTCAGAGCCTTGGGCGAGCCACTTCCCGTCCCCAGGACTCAGTCTTCTGTTCGTTAAAATAGGTGCAGGTGACCGTTGAAAGGCGTTTCTTTAGCAGGAAGGCCTGCTTCCCAAATGAAACCACAGTAATAGATAAAGCAGAGGAAACTGGGGTGTGCTGGGGGGCTGGGGGAGGGTCCGGATGCCCATCCCACTGGGCCATGGCTGCCCCTCGCTCTCCTGTTCCTCCCCAGATGTGTGAGAAACACAGATGTTGTCTTGGGCTCTGCCAGTCCAGGATTCTGCTGGGAAGTGTGTCAGTGCTGGGCAGAGCGCTGCCCAGACCCGCCACCTGGGTCCTGCCTTGCTCACTGTGATGTGGGTGGGGAGCTCCACGCAGCTCCCGGTCCTGCACCGGAGCGCTGACCGCTGCCCCACACTGCTCGCCTGGTGTTTCTCCATGGAAAACAAAACGAAAGGAAAAAACAACAGCTACTTTCTCTTCTCTAGTGACACCTGCCTGATTGTGTCGCTTGTGCTTGGAGAGAATCAAGACTGCTCCCACCAGCCCTAGCACCTCCCCAACAGACAGAATCGGGGGACCACGTATATTCTCCCCAGTTACCGAGGGAGTAGCTGAGGCTTAGAGATGGAGTGACTGGCCCAAGGCCATAACAGGTGCAGCTGCTGTTGGTACCAGGGCTGTGTGACCCCAGACCTGTGTGCTCTGAGGCTGCCCGCCCTCCACCCCAGCTCTTCTGAGGCACATGGACCCTTTTCCCCATTCATGTCAGAGATTCACAACCGACCCGATGGCTTTGACATAGAGCAGGCACCTCCTGCATCATCTGGGGCCCGGCTCTTTGCCCACTTTAAGGACAGGGTGAAACAGGGAGATTTAGGGAGACGAAATACTGTGTGACATCGGGTGTGCCTTCCTACATTGGGCCAACCACCGAACAGTACAACATATGTAGAGAACCCTAATATAAACTGTAGACTTTAGCTAACAACAAGGTATCAGTACAAACTGTAGCCTTAGCTAAAAACAATGTAACAGCAAGGTATCAGTTCAAACTGTAGCCTTAGCTAGCAACAATGTAACAAGGCATCAGTACAAACTGTAGACTTTAGCTAGCAACAATGTAACAACAAGGTATCAGTACAAACTATAGACTTTAGCTAGCAACAATGTAACAACAAGGTATCAGTACAAACTATAGACTTTAGCTAGCAACAATGTATCAGTATCAGCTTATCTGTTGTAACAAACATCAGATTACCACAAGATGTTAACATTAGGGGAGGCCCGGGGCAGTATATGGAGCTCTATGTACTATTAGCTCAATTGTCCTATAAATCTAAAATAGTACTAAAAATAGTCTAGTAATTGTTTAAAAACAAACCAACCAATTGATAAAAAATGGTGCAGAGAATCTGAGGTCCTGACAAGGCCAGAGCTTGACCTGGGCCGCAGAGGAGCCCCCAGGCCGACACACATAGCCAAGGTCCATGCAGCGGCTGCCGGCTCTCTGATTCTCCCTGGGCTACTCCACTCACCTCAACACTTATCACTTAATAGCGTCACTTATGGCAGCTCCTCCCCGTTTACAAGTTGCTTATCAGCAAACAGCTTGCAGGTACATGGCTGGGGTGCCTGGTAATGCTGGGGTGGCAGGAGCAAGCTTCCAGAAACTTCTGACCCCAATTTTGCTCCAGGCCAGCAGAACGTCAGTGTCATTGTACCCACCAGCATCAAGACACACAGGCCCAGATGGATGGACCCTGAGAGCAGTCTCTGGGAGACACCGTGGGGATGCAGGCCCCCAAGATGGCCAGTCGCTCCCGGCCCTGTCGCCCTGTCTCACACGGCCCTGCTCAGCAGCCCCCAGGCTAGGAGGGGAGAGGTAAGAAGCAAGGCTGTGATGCTGTGGACGGCTGGGCCAGTCACTCAGCCTCTCTGCTTGGGTCTGATTTAAAAGGTGGCCCTGGACCGCAGGGTCAACGAGGAGAGTGTGTGGTCAGCACAGCTAGGAAATTAATAACAATGGGTACCCTTTCTCTTGATCACTCATGGGCCATGGTGGGGGTGGGGGCAGGGAGGACCTCCTCAGAGAGATCAGGAGAGAAGCCCACCATGTTCCTAGCTGTAGGAGCCATCTTGGGTGGCCACAGCAAAGCCCCATAGACACTGTCCCCATCCTGGAGGCTGGAGTCCGAGGTACAGGTATAACAGGGCTGGCTCCTCCCGAGGCCTCTCTCTTCGGCATGTTGATGACCATCTTCTCCCTGTGTCCTCAGATGGCCGTCCCTCTGTGTGTGTCTGTGTCCTGATCCCTTCTAATAATGACCTCAGTCACTTGGATTAGGACCTGCTGACTCTCTCGGCCTGCCGGGGGTCATCACAACGCAATGAACCACAAGCAGACACCGCTTGGAGTGAGGGGGAGCATTGCAAGGGAGCAAATTCTCCCGATCTCTGGATGCAGCCCGATTTATTTGCAAAATGGTTTCCCAGGTTACCTGGTGTTTTAGGTAATTAAGTCCTTGAGATCACTTCTCTGCTGACCATACAGCCAAGCCCAGCGCATTTCCTGTCTCTCGCTGTTTTCAGCACAGATACATCAGAACAAACCCATTCACGCTTGGGCAAATCGCCCACTGTCGCTCTCAGTGGCTTTCCAAACCCATATCCACGCAGACCTTATCTATCCACGCAGGTAGTTTTCATTCAGGGCGGCGTTCCAACCCATCACGCAGACCTTATCTATCCACACGCATGCTTTGGTCCTTGGCCGGCCAGGCTGCGAGAATGCACACCTCACGGCTGCATCGTGTTCATCCACCAAACCCCAGCCCCACAAGGACCCACCCTAGTGCCCTCATTGTACCTTAATTACCTCTTTAAAGATTCTATTTCCAAATATCACATTCTGAGGCTCTGGGGGTCAGGACTCCAAGATAGGCATTTGTGGGGGGACACAATTCAGCCCGTAACGCGAGTGAATTCCTAAGATAAGCCCACAGAGCTGACCCCATAAGAAAGCCCGGCAGCAAGCAGCTGGGAACCTGGCAGAGCGAGGACAGGGGCTTCTCGGAGGCTTTGTCCTGGGGTGGGTGGGGACAAGGCCGAGATGAAAGAGTCAGGCACCCAGTCCTGGGCCTGCCAAGTGGCCAAGCGGCCCTGACTGCTTTGTGCCCATGCCCGCTTCTGTGGGAGGGGCGACGGCGCGGCTGGGCCTCCCTGGGTGTCCAAAGGCGCAGTGTGCTAAGGAGAGCCCAGCAGACCCTGGAAGCTCGGGAAGAGGCAGGACCCTCACTGTGGATTAGCATCTGGGAAACGCCCAAGGCAGGGGGCCAGGCGGTTATTCTGGCCAAGCCCGCCCCCTTCCTGACCTCCCATCCGCCATGACAATTCTGAGCCCAGGACCCCTGTGGGTGTCCGGACAGCAGACACCGGGGTTGGAGTTGGCTCAGGCCTCCTTGTACCCAGTGCCACATGGAGTGCTTCACGTACAATCTCCTCTGAACCCCGTGGAGAGGCCCCATTTCACAGAGCAGCCCGCCGAGGCTCTGAGCCTGCTGGCGAGCGGTGAGTGGCTTTCCTGTGCTGATGTGGTTTGGCAGGGAGCTTCTGGGGGAGGGAGTCTGCTCAGAGGGCTCCCACCCAAGGGGTGCCCCTGGCACGGAGGGGGACAGGTTGGCAGGCACGTCTTTTTGGTGCCGGAGGAGATGGTGGGCTCGGCGCCCTGGGTGTGCTTTTAGCTCCAAAGGGCTCACCGAGCCGGACTCGTGCGCCGCGATGGCAGGGACCTGTCCTCTGTCCGAGCGCTGTCCCCGCAGCCAGGAGGGGCTCTCGTCCTGCAGGGGCTCGGCTGCCTGGCCACCAGGCAATGGAAAGAACTTATTTTAAGAAAAGGGGAAACCACCTACCACTTAAAGAGGAATCCAGGCTAATTATGAAGCGTTCTCAGTTGCCTTATTTAGGTATGTATTAACCGGCTGGAACAGGAAGTGACGCTGGCCAGCCCCTCGGGCTCTCACGTGCGGCCTGGGGGCAGCGGGCAGTTACAGCCGGATGAGGAGTCCCTCCAGCCCCGGGCCAGGAATGCGCTCCAGGTCCCCAGGCCTCGCTGTGGCTGCAATGGCCATTTCGCCTCAGGACCCTCACCCCAGGCCCCCACCTGCGCTCCCGAGTCTCCATGGACACCAGCTTGGCCACACAGCGCTGAGCAAGTCAGTGGTCCCCAGCACTGCACCCCGGGGCCCTCCTGGCCGCAGAGGTCCTTTGCACATCGCCCCTCTGGGCTCTGGGGCATCCTCCACCATTTGAACTGGCCTCATGTGTCTGTTTGCTTCCCCCTCCACAATGCAGGGCCCAGGAAATCACCTCCCCGTTCGTCTGGTTGGGTATACAGCTGGTGCTCAATCAACAGGCGTTGAGTTTCTCACTCCTGTTTGGAAACCGAAGGCTTCTGAGACCAGACCCCAAACAGCAGCTCATCGTGAAAATCAAGGGACGTCCGGTGGTCCTGGCCCAGCCTGGGGCTGTGGGGACCCGGTGGACGGAAACACTCTGCCCCTCCCCGCCCTGCCAGGGGCCGTAACCTCCACAGCGGGTGAGGCCTGCCCGCTCACACCCACACTGATGGCCTGAACCCAGAAGGCAGATAATAACAGGCGCTGGTGAGGACGGGAGAACTTGGAGCCTCTCACTCCCGGAGGGGGCGGAAAAGGTGCGGTTCCTTTGGAAACAGCCTAAAAACTCCCCACCTGGTTAAATCTGGAGTGAGTCTATGACCCAGCGACTCCATTCCTAGAAATAAAAACCTAGGTCCACACAGAAACTCAGACACGAGAGCTCACAGCAGCGTTACCCAACAGCCCCAAGTGGAGACAACCCAGCGGTCCCCCAATTAACAAAGGATAGGCAACAGGAGGTCCGGCCATGCGATGGAATATTACTCAGCCACGAAAAGGAACGAAGCCCGACACACACACTAGAGGGTGAGTGGACCTGGAAACAGTCCGCTCAGTGAGGGAAGCCAGACCAAGGACCGGGAGAATCTGTAACCGCGGGATGGCGGGCGGCTGCCTCGGGCTGGCAGGGATGAGGGGACAAGACGGGTGACAGCTAACGGGTACGGCGCCCTGGCCGCTGTGTCTGCCTGTGTGTGACAGGGACATGCCCAGAGCCAGGGCTGAAGCCTGCTCTTTGAGGGGCCCTGGGGGTGCCGTGTAAACTGCCGAGCCCGCACCCTCGGCACACTGGCCGGGCCCGTGGCGGAGGACGGGCTGGAGAACGTGCTCGCTGGGCCCCAGAGCTCTGCCCAGGCGGGGCCGTCGGACTCCCGAGCCGACTGAGGTCTCCCTCCGGGGCCTCGCCTGCCCAGCCTCGCACTGTGATGGCGTGGGAGGCAGGGTGGGGAGGTTGGGTCTTCCAGGGAAGGGTCCCTTTTGGGGCTCCCTTGCCTGCGGAGCACAGCAGGTGCCCCACGTGCTCATCCAGACACTTGCAAACATCCTCTTCCACCCTCCCTCCGCCCAGATGTTTCTGGGGCACCTGCTGTGACCCGAGGCTTCCTATGGGGTTGGGGACATGGAGGTGATCAAATACCAACGGGGTCTGTCCCCAGGGAGCCAGAATTCATCTGGGAAGACAGATGTTGATGAAATCATGAAATCCGGGCTGTGACAGACTTAGGGGGAGGCGGGGCAGGAAGATAGGAAGACCTACCTGGGGAGGTGATAATTGAGCTGGGGAGGGTGAGCAGGGCCCTGGGGCAAGGGGGGGGGGAGGCCAGAAGCAGCAGGAGCAGCCAGGACTCTGAGCCTGACCGAGGTTCTGGAAGGTTCTAAGCTGGGGGTATTGTGGTCCAGTCTCCTTCTGGGAGGATCACTCTGGCTGCCCCGTGGAAACCTGCTGGATGGCCCAGCCCTCAGCACATGCCCAGGGGTGCCCCCGCCCTGCATGGGGGGGGCCTGCTATCCCCACCTGGTGGCCACCTCCCAGGCCTGCGACCCTGGTTGCATTCTGAGAACTGGCTCGCAGTGACCTCCCTCCTGCTGGCTGGTGTGGGGCGGGGGTGGGGACCCGTGGAGAGAGGCAGACCCAACACGGCTCCAAAAGGTGCCGATTCTGCAGCCTCAGGGGCCAGGACCCCCGGCTACAGGCGGCAAGGCCACCCTGCCTGTCGTAAAGCCATTCCAGCTCCCCTCCGCCTGTTCAGGGACCTGCAGCCAGGTGTGAATTGGGCCCAGCCAGGGACAAAATGGCTTTGATGAGCCAAATGGCGTTTTTCTTGAGGGAGGCGTTGGAATGGCCCTAGTCCCCCAGGCACGGTGTCCTGTGGAGACCCACGCCCAAGACGGGGCAGAGGGGTTTCTTTTATGAGCCTCCCACCCCGCACCCCCGCCCAGGGCAGCTGCCACCGTGACCCTGGCCAGGCTTCTTCCAAGAGCAGGGTCGGCAGCCAGCCTGGCCCCTCGCAGTGCACGGAGGTCGGCGGCTGCCTTCGGGGGGCGGGGGCTTCAAAAGAGAAGGGACAGGCATTCTTGAAGGGCCTAAAATGTGTGTTCAAACAAACAAAAGACGGTCTTGGACCTCAAGGTCCTTCCAGGGTCTCAGGAGAAGCCAGGTGGCTGGGGGGTCCCGGACCACTCACTGTTGAGGTCATGGACAGGTCCGGCTTCATTTGCTCAGTGGGAGCTGCCTGACCAGACCTTCCCTGGGCATCTCGGATGCCGTGAGGTAGGTGGGCAGGGCCGGTCCATTGCACAGACGGGGAAGCCGAGGCCTGGGAGATGGAGGCCCGGTTGTTCCCCCTCCTCTTCCTGCCGGACGTAGGCCTTCTCTGTCTTGGGGGACTCTCATCCACCCTTGCAACCCAGAAAGGGGGACAGGCTACTTCAGGTGTTTTGAACGGAAATTACCCCCCACGCTCTCAAGGCCCTGGACCCCTACTGAAAGCCCCCCTCCCCCACGATATCCAGAGCTCTTTCCAAACCCAGCGTACCACAGCCCTGCCCGCGGCCCTGCCCGCGGCCATCGAGGCCCAGCCAGCCGGCTCCCCTGTCCAGATCGCAGGACGGGGCTCCTGCCGGCCCAGGTTTTCCTTAGGGGGGTCAGGAGGTGTCTTTGTGGGTCACTGTGGCATACCCATGTGGCCCTGTGAGCACCATCACCAGGCCAGTGGCTCAGAGCAGACTCAGTACAGAGGTCCGCTGCCCCGGGCACAGGTGTGCTCTCCACAGGCTCCGCGTGGCTCCAGGACCAATCTGTGCCCATCTGCTGTGGTCACCAGGGTTGCCCTGGCCACTGCAGGGCCAGCTCAGATGGCGTGTGGCCCCAGAGCAGCCAAGGGACGCCAAGGCAGAGGCTGCGTGCCCGAGAATCCACCCGAGCCACTGAGTGAGGCCTGACATCCTCGCTGGCTCCCTCCACCCTGGTATTCCAGACACTTCCACCCCCAGGCCGCCGATGCTGGAGCATGAGGTGAGAGGCCATTGTGGTGAAGTGACTTCTCCGGAGTCTGGGCTTTCCATCCAGGGCCACAGGGGTGGGTGGCAGGGGGCATGGAGACCGGCAGCCCCTCCCCGGAAGGCACCAGGCCCTGCCTGGGGGGCCGGGCCGGCCACCAGGGCTCTCCTCGCATTCCCCTCCGGGGCCATTCTCCAACCAAATGGTTTGCTTTACAGGAAGCAGAGCAAGGGGCTAATCTGAGTTTAATTTTTGAAGCCAGGCCTTTGATTTAATACTTATTCATTTAAGTAATTAATGCCTCGGAGCCGGGGTCAGCATGCATCTCGGCCGGGCTCGTCTCTCCGCGCACCCAGACACTGACCGCACGGCGCTCGGGGCCTCCACACGCTAATTTGTACCAACTGGGACATTCCAGGGCCGGAGCAGTCACCAATTAGGGCTGTGCGGCGCTCCCCCGTGGGGGCGGCACCCCATCCTCACGGCCACCATCCTGGGAACCTGGGCGAAAGCGCCTCCGTTTCCAGCGGGATGCTGCCCACCGCCGGGTCCTCTTTCCAGTGACACATTGTTTTTCAAACCCAAATTGCATTCAGTCAACAAACATTTATGCATCGCCAACTGTCTGCGAAGCACTAGGCAGACGCTGGAGGGGCGATGCTGTCCCCCCTGGAGAAAGCGCAGGCACGATCTCAGGCGCACAGTCTGAGCCCATGCGCGGGTCCAGTGAGGCCAGCCGGGGGGCAGGGACCGGGAAGGACGGGGAAGTGGGGTGACACAGGCCTGAGGCCCGCAGACGAGGGTGAGCAGGGGCCTGGAGGGGGACGTGCCAGCCCAGGGCTGGGTTCAGAGGTTGTCTCTGGAGAGAGATTCGGGAAGACTTTTCACCAGTGAGTTCTTTGGGGAAGAATATTATTTCTCTCTCTCTTTCCCCCCACAAAGCCCAGGGTGACCCCCTCTTGACTCTGCCTCCAGTGGCTGACCGGCTGCCCCGTCCTCCTCTTCTAGCTTTTTCTCATGTCCTCTCAGCCCACCCACTGCCAGCAAGCAGGGCAAGGCTGCAGCCCGTGGTCCAGGGGTGCCCTGGGAGGGTTACAGCAGGCCAGCTGTGCGCCCGGCCCCGGGTGCTGGCTTCAGGGCTGACCCGACGCTGCGGGCGGTGTGGCCCGAGGCGACCGCTCCTGCAGGGAGGCCCAGCTGAGAGCATCCAGCCCCAGTGCCCGGAGCGATGATAGTCCGTGCACCCCTCAAACCAGGGCCAGTTCTTGGGTGCCTGCATTATTCCAGCATCCAGAGTTTTCAACAGACTCTCAAAAGGGTCAGCCACTCCCCAAGCTGGCTGCCTGCTCACAGGCTAGTAGACAGTCCGTGGGCCCAGGACCGCCGGGTGCGACCCGAAGGCCGCAGGAACACAAGGGGAGCCGGGACTCACTGAGATGCAGTCAGGGGGGCTTCCTGGAGGAAGGAGCACCTGAGAAGGACACCGTGGCCTCCTGCTCCTCAGACGGGGTGTGGTGTTTCCCAGGGCAGCAAGACCCCGATGAAGCGTCTCCTGATCAGAAATGCATTCCGGCCGCAGTGCTGGTGGTGCAGTGGTTAGCACAGCTGCCTTCCAAAAATGTATTCCGGCCAGGGGAGTCGCTGGTTCCCGTAAGCCCATAGGCCTGCTAGGATGCCAGCTCCCCACTTCTTAGCTGGTGGTTTGGGGTGAGTCACTTAACCTCTCGGAACCTCAGCTTCCCATCATAGGATGGGTTACCCCAGAGCCCGCCTCAGAGGCTGCTTAGAGCAGGGCCTGCCGGATAGGACGCACCACTCCGTGTTCAGCGTCTATTGGTCACCGGGTCCAGGGCTTGCCAGTGGCCAGGTCCTGTGCCTTAATCTGGGAGCCTGTTGACCAGCACCCAGACCTGAACCCCAGAGCGCAGTGGGGGAGGGTGTCACCACGTGGTGCCCACACAGTGACGAGGGCCACACAGAGCTGCGGGAGCCCTGGGGAGGCCCCCACGCAGCCCTGGCCTCAGGGTGGGCTCCCTCCTGGGGACCTGGTCTCTGACCAGAGTGTTGAAGAGTAAACTGTACCAGGAGGAGGAGGGAAGGACAGAAAATGCAAGCGAACAGGTCTCACTGCTTCCAACACACACATGCAGGCCCACGCATAGACACGAGTGTACACCACACACAAACATGCACACACCTGTACGTACACAGTGCACAGGCCCGTGGAATCGAGTGTACATCAAGCATACAAATATGCACACGCGTACATCTGCACACATAAGCACACAGGCAGAGGCAGACATGCGCACGCAGACAGGACCGCACAAGCAAGCACACATGTATGTACACACAGCCACACACAGGTGCACACACGCGCACAAACGAACGAGTGTACACCACGCATGCACACGCCCACGTACTCACACACGTGGCCCTAACCTCATCTAACCGAGAGAAGACCCCTGGGATCCATGCTCTTAGGTTGCAAATAAAGAAAACAAAAAACACAAACCCACAAAAGAGCGCCATCTAGTGGCGGCAGCGGGACCAGGCCGGAGGTGGGCGGCCTTTTCTTTCCTTTGGGGACTGTTTTTCCTACAGCAGCTCCAAGGCGGGCTGACAACTGTAACCGCCTGGGTGGGTGGACAGACCCTGGGTCAGGGCTCCGCCAGCCTTTGCTTTGGGAGAGGTCAGGCGCTGTGGTCTGGAACCACATCCTTGCCTCCCCACGGCCCGTGCTGGCCCCGAAGGGCCTGGGTCACCTGGGCACCGGGGAGTCTAGGAAGCCCCCTCTCACCCTGAACGACACTCGCCTCTTCTGTGAAATGGGGCCATTACACTGATACCCACCTGTGTGAGCAGCCACCCGTCCAACCTGGGGCGCCCCCTCCATGCGGCCTGAAGCTGGGCCCCCCTGGGGCGTCCACCTGGCTGCTCGGAGGTTGGCTGGGCATCAGCCCGGGGCTCTTGCTGCTCTGCAGACCCCCTGGGAGCCTGGGAGAGACCAGCATGTCAAGCCGCACCCAGACCTGACCACAGGGAATTTGGGCAGTGCCCAGAACACCCTCAGTGCCCCTCAGTGCCCCTCCTCCGGGCACCAGCTGCCCCATGACACCCTGGCCTGTGAGGCGGGCTCTCACCATTGTCGAACTGCCCTCCGCAGCTCTAAACACATGTCCCCGTGGGCTTCGTCTCTGGAGTCCGGGAGGTGCTCCTGGAGAGGACAAAGGGACCCGCCGTGGACCTGGCGTGTGCAGTGCTGTGACCGGGCATCCGTTTCAAAGGCATCAGCGGTGGGAACAGCTTCCGCACCGCCAAGATCGTCCGCACACCAATTAACCTTCCGCCGTCGCGCCAGCGTTCGTCCTGCGGCGGCTGAAACCCTCCCCGGGACAGCGCTCAGGCCCCAGGGCCGTCTTGTCTGGCAGGATGTGAATTTCCCTCGAGTTGCCCTGGAAAGAGGTTTCGGAACGAGACGCGGAGCTCGGCAGCAATCTGACGACCGAAGCGGCCCGTGTGCAGAAGGGAGGGGTTGCCACGTTGGCTAATTGCCCGTGGAACGCGCGCGTGTGAGCCCCGAGAGGCTTGGACACAAGCTTCCGTCCCGCAGCCGGACTGGTGTTCTCTGCCGTTGGCCCGTGTCCTTGCTGGATCTCAGAGAGAAATAAGGGGAAATCAGAGCATGCTGGGAGGTCTGTGTTCCAGAGCCATCTCTGCTGATAACTGGTGACAGAACCAGACCCTCTGCTCACCGGGCACCTGTGAGGGGAGGGCCTCAGGCCCCACCATCCGCTGGCCTCACTCCCAGCCCCTGGCTTTCAGCGGAAGGCTTTCCCCGGTCAGAGGATGTGAGGGCCAGTGTCCTGGGCCTCAGAACCCTACATCCAGCCCTCTCCGCAAGGACCCCAAGGCGGCCTGCCCCACGGTCTGCCTGCGGGGGGCCTGGTGGGTGCAGACCAGACAGAACCTTCGAACCAAAGCTCCGAAGTCGCGTGCAAACTTGGCTTTTAAAAGCACAGGGTGGGGCCCGGCTGGTGTGTCTCAGTGGTTGAGCGTCAACCCGTGCACCAACAGGTCGCCGGTTCGATTCCTGGTCAGGGCACATGCCCAGGTTGTGGGCCCAATCCCCAGTGGGGGGCATGCAGGAGGTGGCCAATCGATGTTCTCTCTCATCGATGTTTCTATCTCTCTCCCTCTCCCTTCCTCTCTCTCTAATATCAATAAAGAAAAAAGAATTTTAAAACACGGTGTGTTGTGTTTGGTGCAGAAAAGCTGGGCCAGCCCCAGCAGCCGCATCCTTGCGAGGCAGAGGCGCAGGGTGTTGGGGCTACTGTGGCCCTGCACGCAGTCCACCCCAAGTAAACGGCTATATAACAGAATTGGGGCTCACTCTGCAAGAGTGGCCTGCCTGTCCCTGCACACCGCCCCCTGAGGTGCCCCTGGAGGGATCCCAGGGCCCGACTCCATCTGGGAATCAGGGAACTGCTGCCCCCAAACCTCTCCATCTGGTAAATAGGCAACACGTGGAGCATGGA
Source organism: Tadarida brasiliensis (assembly GCA_030848825.1). NCBI lineage: Eukaryota > Metazoa > Chordata > Mammalia > Chiroptera > Molossidae > Tadarida > Tadarida brasiliensis. The sequence continues at coordinate 3,614,880 of CM061268.1, read as the reverse complement.
GGCCACTCCGTCCGGCCCCAAGCCCCTCCGGCGGCTCTCAGCAATAATCTCAGTGGTGATGTCCCAGAGAGCAAGTGCAAACAGATACCACTCATGCCCAGGGCACACTCGTGTCTGCGGCAGAATGTGCATGCCTGCGTCCCCAGGAGATGGTCTGGCAGCTCTGGGGTTCTCTGGTGGCCGTGACTTGCCTCCTCAGTCCCCACCAGTGGCTCTGAACAAGCACAGTTTGAATAAAAGAGCTCGCCTCCGCCTTTCAAAACTTCCCTAATTTGGTGCCGTTTCCACGCACACCTGAGCCCCTAAGCCCGCTCCCAGATAGAATGTCCCTGCTGGGAGCTGGACACACAGAGAGGCCAGTTACCTGCATATCTGGGGATGCGCTCAGGTGGGCCCCCAGCCCCGGTGCTCGGCGTCCTCCTTCGGTCTCAGCTACACCCCCACCCCCCAACACCAGCCATGCCTGGCTTGGCTCCAAGGGGAATCTGAGGCCCCTCCTGGCACCTGAGTCACCCCCCCGGCAGCCCCTCCAGAAAGCGGGAGTCCCCAGGGAGGGAACGTGCCTAATTGCCAGGAGAAGTCCCTGCTCCTTATACAGGCTGATGAGACGGAGGGCCTGAGAATTACAGCGGAGACGGACGGCTTAGCTTCCACCCGGGACCCCACAGGCGGGAGCTTTGTGTTCCATCCCGATTTTCTGAGGACCATGAAATTAGCAAAATGATAGCCACACCAACAACAGACAAAGTGTCCACTGTCAAGCACCTACTGTGCGCCAGGCTCTGTGCAGGCACTAAATCCTGCGGAATCTTCTGGAATCTTCTCAAGAGCGCGAGGAGCAGGCTCTGTGACCGCCCCTTTTGACACACGTTCAGCTCTGAAATCTTCAGCTGCGTTTCCGGTTCAGATCAACCCACTGAAATAATAACCGGTGCATTTATTTTTGTTAAAATCCTGATACTGAAGACCAAGCAGTTGCCCCTCCCAGAGTCCTCCAGTCCTCACCCGTGCCCTGAGCCTCGCCCGGAGCAGGGGTATGGAGAGGCCCACCTTGCCGACGAGCATTGGCTCCTGGGCACAGGGCACCTCTCTGCCCAAGAGTTCAAGCTGATAACACGCCGAGAGTATCACGTAATAGTGGCTCTATAATTGTTCCGTCTGGCCTGGATAATAAACCACCTCTCGGCTGGAATGTGTCCCATCTTGGCTCGGTGCCCAGCTCCAGCCCCGTGCCCTCCTGAGTCAGGGCCCTGGCACCCTCTGCAGGAAGGCGCGTGGAAGGCGTTCTGGCTGGGAAGGTGCAGACTCCAGCGGAAGGTAATGGCTTGATGTGGGTGGTGGTGTCTTTACCCAGCAGGACACTGCCTGCCCTTATCTCGGGCCTGGCATTCTTTGGGCAACCAACCCAGATCTGCGGCCATAAACGGTGACCTTTGTGCCCCGGGAGCCGCTGTCTCGTGGGTGCCGACCACTGACCTGGTTTGTTTGTTGATTGCGAGTATTTTTAGCTTGCCCTCTGTTACCCCTGGGATCGCTGACTTTCTTTTTAATCCTCGGTCTGAATAGACAGGAAACAGGAAGAGATACACATGCCCCTTGCGTGCTGGGGTAACTATCGGGCAACGCTCAGGCCACTGAGGTCAAGCTGCCAGTGACAACCCCTCCACAGCTGGCCAGTGGTGCTTAGCCCTCCGGGGCACGGGCCGGGCCAGAGGCAAGGGTCAAGGTGTCCATCCAGGGACCCACGGAGGGTCTGGACCCGGAGAAGGCCCCTGGCTTCCTCATTGTCCTAGAACCCCTGACTTGAATCCTGACCCCGCTACTCTGCTCCCCTGGGTCTCAGTGTCCACATTTGTAAACATGTATTATCTCCGTTTAGTGTCTCCGTTGTTATCGTTAGTTCCAGGGACGCGTGCCAGTCAGGTCCTGGCAGAGGCAGACGGCCCACCGGAGGGGGATCGATGGTGAAACCCCTGGTTACATCCCAACCAGGAGCTCATGGAACCCGGTGAGAGGGGCGGGAGGGGTGTGGGCAGGAGCGGTGGCCTTGGGTAGTGGGGCCCCCGCTGCCCACACGGCCCAGCAGGAAGGCCACCAGCCCCTGTCTCCTTCCACACTCTGATCTGTAACTGGCTCCTCCTCTGGCTAAACCCACTGGAACCCAGAAGCCAGGAGCTGGTGACCAGTCAGCCTCCTGGGGCAGAGAAACAGGGTGGGGGACCGGGGTGGCTGGATCTGGGGGGCCAGCAGAGACTCGCCAGCACAGTGCTGCGTGGGCACGGGGACCCTCCTGTGCCTGAGGGCCACCCCTCTGGCACACCCCAGGTCCTGGGCCTGGAGGCCGGAGCCCAGTGGGCAAACCCTCACCCCCCACTGCCTAACGCGGCTCACTTATCATGATGGTTCATTTCATGTGTCAACTTGGCCGGGCTGCCCGTCAGACACGAGTCCAGGTGTTGCTGTGAAGGTGTTCTGTACCTGTGATTAACAGCTGCAACCAGTTGCCTTTAAGTACAGGAGATTGACCTCAATGATGAGAGCGAGACTCCTCAGTCTGTTGGAGGCCTAGAGAGCTAAACACGAGATTTCCTAGAGAAGAAGGAATTCTGCCTCGAGACCAGAAGGTGGAAACCCTGCCCGAGCTGCAGCCTGCCTGCCTGCCCACAGGTTTCAGACACGCCCGTCCCAGGATGGCACGAGCCAGCGCTTCAAAATAAAGCTCTCTGCGTCGCTGCCGGGCATGGAGCTCGGCGGGAGAAGAACACACCTTGTCGCCGCCCCAGGAAGCACAGCACCCGATGGCGGGGACTGCTTTTGTGTATCTGAGAAAGTCTTTACTTCCTTTTTGAAAACATGTTCCCTAGGTGCAGAACGCCAGGTTGTCAGGTGTTTCTCTCGGTGCTTCATGGATGCCGCTGCACTGTCCTCTCACTCAGATAGTCTCTGAAAAGAAGTCTGCTGTCCTTCTCGCCTTTGCCTCTCTGTACAGAGCATCTTCTCTCTCTCTTTTTTTAAACTTTTTTCTTTTATCCTCACCTGAGGACACTTTTTTTTGCATTTATCTTCAGATAGAGTGGGAGGGAAAGAAGGAGGAAGAGAGAGAGAGAAACATCGATGTGAGAGAGACACATCGAGTGGCTGCAGCCCACATGACCCCAACTGGGGCCGGGGACAAACTGCAACCGAGGTATGTGCCCTTAGCGGGAACCGAACCCGGGACACTCTGGACCGCAGGCCAACGCTCTAACCGCTGAGCCAAACCAGCCAGGGCCACAGTATCTTCTGTCTCTGTCAATTTTAAGATGTTCTCTTTATCACTAGTTTTGAGCAATTTGATTATAATGGGTTTTGGTAGAGTTTTCTTTTCTTTTCGTTAATCCTCACCTGAGAATATTTTTTCCATTGATTTTTAGAGAGAGTGGAAGGGAGGGAGAGAGAGAGAGAGAGGAGAGAGAGAGAGAGAGAGAGAGAGAGAGAGACATTGATATGAGACACATTTATTGGTTGCCTCCTGCATGCGCCCTGACCAGAGCCAGAGGTCCAGCCTGGAACCCAGGTACATGCTCTTGACAGGGAATCGAACCTGTGACCCTTCAGTGCAAGGGCCAATGCTCTAACCACTGAGCAACACCATCCAGCGCTGGTATAGTTCTCTTTATGTTTCTTATTCTCAGGGTTCATCAAGCTTCTTGGATTTACGGGTTTATATTTTTATCAATTCAGGACAACTTTTGGTCATCACTTTTTCAAATGTTTTCCTTTTACTCCCCCTTTTTCCTTGTTTCGGGGACTTTTATTTTATATATATCATACATGTAGACATATATATGATATATGTAGTAGTCCCATGACTCACTGATTCTTGGTTCTGTTTTTCCCATTTACTCTGTTTCATTTTCGATCGTTTCTATTATTATATGTTCAAGTTCGGTAATCTTCCCTTCCGCAGTGTCTAATCTATTAATCCCGACATTGCCGTTTTTACCTCTGGAAGTTTGATTTGGGTTTGGGGTGGGCAGCCTCTAGAGTGGCCCTCGGTGACCCTGTGTAAGTCCTTGTCTTTGAAGAGTGTCTTCTTCTGGTAAATAAAATACAGCACAGGGACGAGTGGTCACTTTCAAGATTAGGTTTCAGAAAGACCATAACTTCTGTCTTGCTAACCACTTCTTACACTCTCTTTCTCTTGGAATCATCGCTCTGGAGAAATCAGGTCACTGCATTGTGAGCTGCCCCTTGGAGAGGCCACTGGTGAGAAGCCAAGTAACTAAAGTCTCTGGCCAATCGTCACCAAGGACCCGAGGGCTGCCAGTCAGCCTTGAGAGGCTGCAGCCCCAGCAGACACCCCGAAAGCGGCCTGCTGAGCGGCCCTGAGCCCGAGACCCCAAACTAAGCCATCCCCAGATTCCTGCCCCACAGAAACTGTAAGCCACTAAACGTTCTGAGCCGCTAATGTTGGGGACAGCCTTTGTCTACCTTCTGTGTCTCTGCTTGGCACCGTCAGGCTTTCTGAACACACGGAGCACAGGCCTAGCAACCATGTTCACGCTCTCACCTGCTAACTAACATCTGTGTCCGTTCCGGGTCCATTTCATTCTGTTGGTTACTTTTTTTTTCTTGTCGTTATGTGCTATACTGTCCTTCTCGGCATGGCTGGCAGATTTTGGTCGGATCCCTGACATCGCGAGTTTTACGTTGCTACGCCCCACATACTGTTTTACTCCCACGAGTATTCTTTGAGTTCGGGGTGCAGTTGAGTCACTTGTGCGTGGTGATGTTTGATCATTTTGGGTCTTGCTTTAAAAGCGTTTCGATGGAACCAGAGCACTGTTTATTTTAACCTAGGGCTCATTTGACTCACGAAGGAAGCAAGGCCTTGCTGACCGTTCAACCCCAAACCTTATGAATTATGAGCTTTTCCAGTGTGTCTGGGGAAAACAGGCATTATTTCTCACACATTCCTGTGGGCGGTTCTTTCCCCGGCCCTGGGTAATTTCTTCACGCACTCGGTGGTGTGTGCTTTGCTGAATACTCACGGGAGGCCCTCTGCAGATCCCAGGGTTCCCTGTGCTCCCCGGCTTCCCGCCCTGCACATTCCAGGCCCCCCAGTCTCCCTGAACTCTGAGCTTTGTCTCAGCCCGGGGGCCCCTGTCTTGCACCGAGTCCTGGAAACTCCCAAGGCTGCAAGGGCAGGAAATCGCGGGGCTCGCCGTCTCCTAGCAACCACGACCTCGTTGCCTGGTGCTCTGTGTCTTCAGACCGGGGGACTCTGCATGCTGTCTGGCCCCCACAGGAGCGCGCAGCCGACCCCCGTGACTCCACCTGCCAAGCCAGGGGTCACACGTACCTCTCTCACTGATGTGAAGGAGGTTTCGTCAGAGATCCCATTCCTTCCTCACTTTTACTAGAGTTCTATTTTTCTTTTTAATCCTCACCCGAGGCTATTTCTCCATTTATTTTCAGATAGAGTGAGAGGAAGGGGTAGAGAGAGAGAGACAGAGAAACACCGATGTGAGAGAGACACACTGACTGGTTGCCTCCTGCGTGACCCTGACCAGGGCCGGGGACAATCTGCAACCGAGGTACATGCCCTTGCCTGGAATCGAACCCACGACTCTTTGGTCCGTGGGTTGACGCTCTAACCGCTGAGCCACACCAGCCAGGGCTGTTGTACTATTTTTTTAAATGTGGTTTGTAGAAAATATAATATTGCCTTGTGGCTCCCACTTGATTTCTATTGGACAGAAAACCAATTATTCAGATAAGCCCTGGGGAAGGAAAGGGTGGAAATGGCCCCTTGTCCCCAGTGTGGACACATGCTGGGTCTCACCCCCCCACCCCCCCTTGCCACCCCTGGTCAGATGGCAGCAATCACAAGATGGCCAGGGCAACCACGCAAAGCTGCATCACAGTCGGGACTGGCTCTGAGGTCTCTGTACAGTGAGCTCCTGGGTGGCTGCTGGGGATCGGTGACCTGCAGGGCACGCCCCTGGCCACCAGGGTGCCCAGAGCCGCTGCTGAGTCACAGGAGCGAGGCATTCCTGGGCCAAGCTACAAGGAAACTCCGCTCCCTGGCTGGCTTCCCCGTCCGCATGGTCTGGTTAATAAGTAGCCCACCTGTCCCATCTCCAGGGAAGTCAGGTGCCCAAGCTTCTTCCGGGGACAGAGAGAGGGCTGGGGTCACCACAATATCTTTTAAACTCGACTTCAGAAAAGAACCAAGTAAAAAGTAGCAATCATTTATATTCCCACCCAGAACTGGCCACTTTAACCTGTTCGCTTATTTACTTCTAGTCTTTCAAACAATGTATTTGCTGTCCATACATCATAAAATGACAGCTGTCAAGCTGAGTGGGCCCCTCAGGAAAGCCCCGCCTCCAAAGCCGCTGTGCCCTCTGCCTCCTCGAGGGGGAGCCCTTGAGACCTGTGCCCAGGTGGCTGGAGCAACTGTGAACCAGGTAAGGGGGGCAGGCACCCCATGACGAGCTTTCTCTCCCTGAGCGGAGCTGAGAGGTGGGGTGGGCTTGGGATGTGCAGGGTCAATGCCCAATCAGGTTCCAAATGTGTGGGGCCCTGGGGCGCGATCCCAGGTGCACCGCGATCGAATGCGGGCCAGTGGCCCAGCCTGGGAGGACGTGAGAAGAAGCACTCTCGGGCTGTCCTGCGCGCTGCGGGGCCAGGCTGTGGCTGCCGCAGCCGCCCGAGTGACAAGGGCCTGCTGGAACACCGCCTCCCCGATCACCATGCTCCGTCTTATCTTGTCCAATTCCCCCTTGGGAAAAAAAAAATACAAAGAGAAAGAAATGGCCGGGGCAGAGCCCCTCATAGGTGGCTCAAGGGCATCCCCAGGGCACTGTTAGTCAAAGGCCTCACCCCCCCAACTGAATCCGAACCTCTAGGGATGGAACCCAGAAATCTGCCGCGTAAAGAGAGCCTGAGGGTTCCGAGGCACTCTGGTTTGAGAACCACCCCAAGGCTGTAAGACACGGCATACTGCGGGTGATGAATTCAACTCAGATAGGACCGTGACCCTTACCCAGTGCCACCGGGCAGACGCTGACCCACAGTCATCTCGAACCCAGGGCCCAGGTGCTGGAAGGTTAGCAACACCAGCCACCGCGGCCCCAGCTACTCCCACACCCTTGACTTCTGTGGGGTGCCTTTCACCTCCAGCTTCAACTTGAGCTGGGCTGCTCGGCATCCAGGGGAACCGCCACCTCTCTGTCCCCTGGCTGACCTGTGGGGGACACCTCGCCGCTTCCTGTCCTTGTGGGCTGGCCCCTGCCTGCCCCCTGCTGGGGCACACTGCGCCGTGCCCAGGCAGCCATGGAGTGGGGTGCACTCCTGACCTTGAGGTCAGGGGGTGCCCTCTTTCCCGGGGCTTTTGTGGAAACGTGGGGGAGGCACACTCTCCTTCCCCAGGACATGGAGGCGGGAGGTGCCCTCCGAGAGTTGCCTCACTCGGGATGACGGGAAGGGGGCGACTGCCCCAGAGGGACAGCAGAGACCAGGCTCTGCGACCCTAGTCCCACGTGGGAGCTGCAGGACCCGGCTGCCCCAAACACGAACCCCCCGGGCCCTGAGCCCTCCACCTGGAGAAGATGCCGCAGACCTCACAGCTTCCAGGTGGGCTCTTCCCCTGCCCACCCCCTCCGGAGGCCTGCTGTGGGCCCGTCCCTGTCCCCGGAAGGCCAGCCCGGGAGCCTGCCTCTGCCCTCTTATCTCTCACAAGCCCAGCGGGGCACCCGGGGCGCCCTAGGCCTGGTGCTAGACCAAATTTCGGGGGCCAGACGCCTTGTCGGCTTATCTGGTGGTGAAGGTCTCTCTTATCTGCAGCCTCTCGCTGCCAGTCACTGGTTTATGCGTTTACAAGGGCGGTTTGCTCCTTCCGGGGAAGTGGAGCGATCTCCGAAGGCGCCTGGGGGGGGCAGATTCCTTCCTTATGAAGGGACGGACGGGCCGTGTGCCAGCCCTGGCTCAGCAGCTACAGGGCCCTGCAGGGACCCAGGTCACCAGCCCGGAAGTGGGAGCAGAGCCGGGGGAGGTGACAGGAAGAGCCTCTGGGAGGGGGGCCCTGAGCTGGCCCAGTCCCCAGGCCTCTTCTTCTATCCTCCTTCTATCTCCTGTCCCTCAAGGCACACCTCATGCCACCAGCCCGGTCTCCACCATCCGTCTCCACCATCCGGCCTGCGGGGCGGGCAGAGCCTTGGGCCTGGCGCTTCCGCTGGCTCCCAGCCTCAGTTTCCTCACCTGTAAAATGAGCCCCCACCTCAGAGTGGCCGCAGGGAACCACAGGAGGTGGCAGCATCCAGGGTCCTGACCCAAGTGGTGTCCTTCATAGAAGGTTCTAGAAGCCTGATCCAAGACCCTTCCCTGAAGGATGCTCAAGGCCAGGTTGAGCCCCCAGGTGTGCACGCTGCCAGGTGCGCGGTTCCAACTCCGGTGCCTGGATCCATCCATTCAGCACAGATTTGTTGAGCATCTCCCATGGGGCATGCGGGGTTGCTGGGGACACAGCAGGGACGGAAACAGACACAGCCCCTCCACTCCCGTGGGGGTAACAGACAACAACGTGACAAGTAGAATGTATGGTCCATTTTATGGTGAGAGATGCAAGCCGGAAACTTCTGGAGGGGATGGGTACCTGCATGTCTGGGGTAGGGATGGCGCCTCAGTTTTTAATCTGGTGACCAGGGAAGGTGACATCTGAGTCGAGACCCAAAGGAGATGAGGCAGCGAGGCATGGAGAACCCGGGAAGAGTGGTCCAGACAGCGGTCACAGCCTGTGCAAAGGCCCTGGGGCAGGAACCCGGTGTATACAGACAATAATAGCCAGAGGACTGGAAGCGAGAGATCAGTGAGAAGGTCAGGAGAGGAACCAGGGAGGTACAGGGCCAACATGTGGACTTGCCTTTGACTCGAGTGGGATGGAACCAGGGGCATTTTGAGCCCAAGGGAGGTCATCTACCTGCTTTTGAAAGACTCGCTCGCTGCTGAGTGGACAGTAGACTGACGGGGCAGGAGAGAAGCAGGGAGAGCAGGTAGGGAGCTCATGCATCACCCAGGTGAGCGGGTGCGCTGGGACAGGCACAGAGAAGGTGGTGGGAGGGGAGCGGGCTGGTCTCCACGGAGGGTGGAGAGGGGTTTGCAGCCGGATGTGCAGGAGGGCTGAGCCCCGAGCCGTCCTCACTAGGGATCAGCATCTTTCTAAGCACTTCACGTGCCCTTGACTCACGGACCCTTTCTCCCAAGGAGGTGCAATTACGTCCGCTCTCAGGATGGGGAAACCGAGGCACAGAGTGGCTACAGAGCTGACATTTGAATGCAGAGCCCGTGTCCTTAGCCACAAGGCCCCCAGCTGTGCACCATGATCGCCGCGGAGCCTGGGGTGCCCGTGCTCAGCCACCACTGCCCAGTGGCGGCATTTTGTCCACATGTATGTTAAGACGCAGGGAAGTCAGCCCCAGTCCACACCTCTCCCGAGGGTGAGCCTGTAGGTCCGGGCCCCGAAAATGTTCTAGAAAAGGGTGGGGGGGGGAGATTCTCGACTTCACGGCCCACAGGGTCCTGTGGCGTCTACGCGGGTTCCAGCCTTGTCTCGAGAAAGCAGCCACACCTGAGACTGACTGAGCGTCTCTGTGCCAAGAACAGTCACGGCCGGACACCGAGTCTGAAGTCCGAATCGTTTTCGTCTCCCTTTGACGTTCTCACCAGTTAAAAACGTAAAACCACGCTTCGCTCATGGGCTGGACAAAAGCAGGCGGTGGGCGGATGTCACCCGAGGCCCACAGCTGGCCAACCGGACGCTGGCTATCGCCCAGGCTGGGACATCCTGTGAGAGGCAGGGGCAGGTGCTAATTAATGACACTGGCAGGATGGCCCAGCAGCAGGCAGCCCTGGTGACGTCCCCTGGCTCTGCGCCCTCCTTCCACAGTGGGGGCGTGGCGGTGGGCCTCCGGCTGACCTCCAGCCAGACACACCCAAGGACCTGAGGTCGGGCCTGGGTCCCTGAGCCTGGGTCCCTCCTCCACCCAGACCGCCTCAGCCCCCATTGCTTGTACCTGACAGTGACCTCCTGGGGCCTCAGTCCCCTGTACAATGTCACCGATCACGCACCACGTTCCGGTACAGCGCTGCCCATCTCACAGGCCTCTGCTCATCTCGTCCACTCTGACCTGCACGTGTGGTGTGTCTGCAAGGGAGGGGATGAATGGGGGAGAGAAACACGGGAAGAGAACGTATTTAAACAGTGTGTTTATTTATTACGTTTTAATCCTCACCCAAGGATATTTTTTCATTGATCTTCAGATAGAGTAGGAAGGGGGGAGAGAGAAACATCGATGTAAGAGAGAGACACATCGACTGGTTGCCTCCCGCACGACCCCGATCAGGGCTGGGGACGAACTGCAATCGAGGTACGTGCCCTTGACTGGAATTGAACCCGCGACTCTCCCGTCCAGGGGCCGACGCTCTAACCGCTGAGCCAAACCGGCCAGGGCTTAAAAAGTGTTTTTAAAAACACACACACGAACGCAAACATCCCTGTAGCTGAGTTTATCGCGTAACCTGTTTTCACCTTGGATTTCGTGTGAGGGGGGTGGTGGGTCGAGCTCGATCCTCCCTTCCCCACAGGACACACCTCGCTCTGCTCGGTGACGGGGACACGGTCTGAGAAACACATCGCTGCACGGTTCCGTGTGGGACCATCACGGCGCACGTCCGCACTCCTGGCGGCGTGGTGTAGTTGTGGCTCCCGCGACAAGCCTGCGCCGAGGACTGTGGCTCTAACTCTCGGAGTGTTTGCGCATCTCAGCGTATCCAAGCACAGCGGAGGTACAGCAGAATACGGGGCAAAGGGTAGAAATGGTACACCTGTCCTTGTCTTCCCCCGGAGCGAGCGTGGCTTTGACGCAAGGCTCTTCGGAGGTGTAACGCCGGGGGTAAGGATCGAGAGGTGAGGTCATCCCGGATTGGGGGGCCCGAGATCCAACGATGAGTGTCCTTATAAGAGACAGAGAAGGAGAAATGCAGAGATACAGACGAGGCCGTGTGAAGACAGAGGCAGAGACGGGGTGCCGCGGCCACCGCCCGGGGCGCCTGGAGCACCCTCCCCTAGAGCCTGCAGAGGGAGCGCGGCCCTGGGACACCTTGACGTCGGACTCCTGGCCTCCAGAACTGCCGAGGAGATACATGTCCGATGCTTTTAATCCAGCCGGGACGGGGTGACTTGTTACGGCCGCCCCAGGACGCTACACAGGGGGTAACTTGCGAGGGCCACTGGCTCCACCGCTCAGGGGGCTGGACAGGCAGCAGGTGGTGTGGGCCCCATTTAGCAGAGGAGGAAACTGAGGCACGAGACATGGAGACTTTGATGGTCAAGGACAGAGGCGGCCCATGTGCCGTTGTCCAGGGGTGAGCCCAGGTGAGCCTTTTATCTGGGAGCAGACAGGATGGGCAACCAAACCTCTTCCAGAGGGTCCCCGAAGTGGGAGTGACCAGGTGTGCCCCTCAGACTCCCCCATGACACACCTGCAGCAGGTGCCCTCCCCCCAGGGGCCCGGGGCTCGAAAGGTGTGCATGTCCAATGGCCTGCTCTGCTCGCCTCCACCCAGGGTCGGGGGCTGGCCTGCCACAGCTGGGGGGGGGGGGGGGACAATGACCCGGAGTACCCTGGGCCAGCTCTGAGCCGGGGTCAGGGGCCCAGCTCTGGGCTCCTCCTGGGTCAGGGCATCTTCGAGGTGGGGTCGATCCAGAGAGGGTTTGGGGAGACTCAGCACTCAGATCGGCTGCCCCCGGCCCACAGCTGGGGCTACCCAGCCTCTGTCCCTGTCCAGGAGCACGAAGGTGGCCAGCACACCCTCATCCACACCCCTCAGTTCAGAGGGTGAGCCAAAGAAAGTGCTTTTCCTCAGGCCCCCGGGGACACCAACCTGGGGGTGTGGTGTCCCCTGTAGACAGCCCCCTGTGTCTCTCCCTTCCCCAGTGGGAAGCAGAGTTTGAGGAGCATTGAGCCAGGAGGGGGATTCTGAGAGCGCCCCTCAGCCGAGGGACCATCCCCCGGGCAGTGGGAAGGAAGCCCTGAGCCGCCCCCCAGCCGGGGAGTGGGAAGGGGGTGCCACCTCCGAGATCCTTTGGCTCCTGCGTTTCCCTTTGGACGCACCCCTCCTCCCCACAGAGGCTGCTTGTTCCTGAGGGCCCAGCCCCACTTGAGATTCCAGTCATCTGAGCCAAGAGGGAGGAATGGAGGAACGTGGCCCTCTTGCAGGCCGGTTCCCAGGTGGGCACTGCCCCCTGGAGGGCAGTCTCAGGAACCGCATGAGCAGAGGTCCGGCTCAGACAGAGACCCAGGAGAAACGTTCCCCAGGGCTCCTGAGCAAGCAGGCAGCCCACTGGAGTCTGTGTCCTGGGTGGGTGGGGTCAACCGCTGCCCAAGAGACTCCCAGGTGGGCACCAAGGCCCACTCACCTGCCAGGGGACCTCGAAGGATTCCTTGGACCTCTGTTTTTTATTCCTCACCTGAGGATATTTTTCTACTTATTATCAGATAGAGTGGGAGGGAGGGAGGGAGGGAGGGAGGGAGGGAGGGAGGGAGAGAGAGAGAAACATCGATGTGATAGAGCCACATTGACTGGTTGCCTCCCGCACGACCAGACCAGGGCCGGGGCGAACTATCACCGAGGTATGTGCCCTTGACTGGAATCGAACCCGCGACTCATTGGTCTGCAGGCCAACACTCTAACCCAGCAGTTCTCAACCCGTGGGTCCCCTCACTGGGGATGAAACGGTCTCAAAGGCGGAGCGCTAAGCTTAGGGGCCCTTGGGGGGAACACCCAGGGGTCACCCTGAGTGGTGTGTCGGGAGCACAGCGCTCAGCTTACAAGGCAGCTCCCGTGGGCCTGTCCTCTGAGCTCACCCCAGCGGGCCCGGGGAAGCCAGCGCCTCCCGGGCCACCTCTCCCACGGGGTGGGGCCAGCTTTGGAATTTCCTGTTGCCCCTCACCTTTGCGTGGTGCCCCCGCCAGGCGGTGCCAGGCTGGGAAGTCTCTCCGGAGGTTCCCCAGGGAAGTCTGCCGCCAGGAGAATGTGGTTACAGCTCGGACTCCTTCATGTCTGGGGTCAATGGGTCCTTATCTGGTGAGATCTTATCTGCGAGCCCTTTCGGGATTCTGGAGCTGGCTCTTGGAGGCCCAGGAGGCCCAGGTGGGCAATCAGGGTGCCAAGGACTAGCCCAGGGGGTGGGGCCTCCTGTGTGACCCTGCCCCTGTCCCTTTCCCCCAGCCCTGCTTTGTGGATGCCTGTTCCTCTTGTCCCACGTGTCACCTGCTCACTCTCGGCCTCACTGGAGGTGGCCGGTGACGAAGGCAGTTAGGAAGGAAATCAGAGATAGCAGGAGCTGAGCAGGGAGGACAGAGGAGGGCAGAGGAGGGGGAACGACTCCAGGGCTGGAGGGAAGCATTCCAGCCCTTGGTTACACAAGCTGCTAGGAGCTTCCTAGCAGCCAAGGCGAAAAGGAAAGAAGTTGAATGACGGAGCCGGTGGTACAAGAGACTGGGCCCCTAGGAGACTCCCAGAAGTTGTTTCACGACCCTTACTGCCGTCAGCCTTCCCTGACACGAACCTTCTTCCGAAAGAATGAGACCGGGCAAATGTCACCTGCGTGATGGGGTGTGTGGGCGAGCCTCGGGTGTTGGTTCACACATGCTTTCATTCGGCAAGCACGCTGGGCCCCTGCTGTGTGCCAGGCCTGTGCTAGGTGCTGGGAGATAGGGGTCAGCAGACAGTCATGGCCTCTATCCTCGGGGACCTAACCACCGTGGAGGAAAAAAATAGCAAAAAAATAATGCAAAGAAAAATAAATACGTCATCAAATATTTGACCTGCTGCTTCTCAGCCCTGGGGGAGCTGAGGTCCCCAAATGTCTGGAATATGAGGACAGAGAGGAGAACCCAGCTGCTGGGACGGCCACGGAGAGATGAGGGAGCGGGCAGCTGGGGACCAGGGCAGAGGGGGCGAGGAGCGGGCCCTGGAGGAGTGTGGTCCTGCAGCCGGGAGGCACAGGGCCCGGGGAGAATGCAGCTCTCCACCCAGACTGCTGGGCACCTCCAGCTCCAGGACTTAGGCCAATCATTTACCCTCTCCATGCCTCAGTTTCTCCACCTGTAGAGACTAGAAAGGAAGGAGAGCCCGGCCGTGTGGCTCAGTGGTTGAGCGTCGACCCATGCACCAAGAGGTCGCCGGTCCGATTCCCGGTCAGGACACATGTCCGGGCTGTGGCCCCAATCCCCAGTGGGGGGCATGCAGGAGGTGGCCAATCAATGTTCTCTCTCATTGATGTTTCTCTCTCTCCCCCTCTCCCTTCCTCTCTCTCTAAAATCAATAAAGAAAAAAAAGTTTTAAAAAAAGCAAGGAAGGAGATTGCAGAGTGGGAGAAACTTCTAATTCAAGGTCAGACTCCATCGTCCCCAGAAACAGCCTCGGCTCAGCGTCCACTGGCCACGCCCCGGGCCCCAACCGAAGTACTTTGCCTCACAGGATTGTCACACCTGCTGTCAGGTAGGTGTGGTTTTGCTACAGATGGAGAAACTGAAACATGGAGAGGGTAAATGATTGGCCTAAGTCCTGGAGCTGGAGGTGCCCAGCAGTCTGGGTGGAGAGCTGCCTTCTCCCCGGGCCCTGTGCCTCCCGGCTGCAGGACCACACTCCTCCAGGGCCCGCTCCTCGCCCCCTCCGCCCTGCCTGCCCTGTGGGCCGACAGCTCGCAGCCTGCGTCAGGGTGGGTTAGGGGTGAAGAGAGCCGTGTGGGGTGCGGCGTGGGCTCAGAAACCCAGGGAACACCCTCAGGTGGAGGGCTCAGCGGCGCCTGGGGGAGGGTCCAGAACACCCCGGGGAGACCAGAGCAGAGCCGCCCTGTGGGAAACCCTGCGTGACCAGCCTCGGTCAGGTGGGAGCCTGCCCTCAGGAGGTGGGAGCCTCGGTCAGGTGGGAGCCGGCCCTCAGGAGGTGGGAGCCTCGGTCAGGTGGGAGCCGGCCGCAGGAGGTCGGGTTGGGAAAACAAACTGTAGTCTTCTTGTGGGAATGTTAGGACTCTTTTGCAGCAATAAACCTACTTTTGCAAAGTCAAAGAAGATGATTGGATTCACCAGAACTTCCCAAATCTACAGAGCCCAGTGAGCCTGCAGCTCCAACAGGCCTTCTAGACACATGGCCTCCACCACTGCCCACCCAGACCCCTCTCCATCGCCTCACACCCCTGAGATGTGCCCCCACTCTGCACCGCCGTGCAGACTTTCTCGCTGGTCCTCAAACTTGGTGGGCTATTTCCTGCCTCAGGACCTTTGCACTCACTATTCCGTCTGCCTGGTCTTAGCTTAAATACACCCTCTGCGTCTCCATCTCCTTGACGCTGCCTCTGGCCTTCCCACTATCTCGAGGCCATTCTCCGCTCTGTATCCAGAGTAGGACGCAATACATTTTCATTACGCAAAGACACAAAGCACCCAGGTCCCAAATGGAAATCAATTGCAGCCCGTTTCCCAGACTCCTGGGCTGTCACTCTGCTCACTCCCACTTCCCCCACAGATGGGGTGCCAGCTCCCAGTCACCCCACGTTGTGACCAGCTGTGTTCGAGCAGCACAGACAACTCCCTGAGCAATCCATCATGCTGTGTCCAACCCTGGGTCTGACCGTGGGAGCCGAGAGGGACCCTCAGAGGAGCCTCTCTGCTCGTCAGCCGGCACTCTCCGGAAACCCAGACTCGCCTCTAGGGGTCAGCATGGTGTCGTGGGAAACAGCCAGGCCCCAGCTGCAGGGCGCCTGGGTCTGCAACAGCCCCTGCAGCTCCAGCAGCCGAGTGACCAGCGACGCCTCGTGCTCCCCTCTATAAAGTGGGACTGGGAATCACACGTGTCAGGCAGCTGTGCCTGCTGGCCAGGGCCGCGTGGCATGACCGGCCAGGACTCGGTCCCACCCGAGATCATTCCAGAAAGACTGGGGAGCATCGCTCCCGGCCCCTTTGCAACATTCAGAAAGTTATGGGAAAAGGCAGCGGTTTAAAAATAGGAGGACACATGTCCAAAAGGGACGTTCTATTATTTCCCGCTGGGTCGCTCTTGGCAGGCTCTGGCGGGAGGAGCAGGGCCGAGGCCGGCTCGCTGCTGAGAGCTCGTGGGGGCTCTGAGCTCCCAGCCTCGGCCCCCGCCCTGTCCCTCCTCAGGCAGCCAGCGAGAGCGGGAACGGCCTGCTTCCCGGGGAAACTGAGGCTGCTTCAGCCCCTCCCTCCAGGGCCGCCCCACCCCAGCATCGGGTCTGGGCAGAGTGGGCCGGAGCACCTCCGGACAGGGAGGGCAGGGCGTGAGCGCTGTGGACGCTCCCCAAGTGTCCGGTGCCATTGAGAGGGCACTCAATCACGTCCTAGAAAGGGCCGTGTTGGTTCCCTATCTCTGCTGACAAATGACCCCACATTTACTGGCTTGAACACCACGGATGTATTCTCTAACAGTCTGCAGGTCAGAAGTCTCGTGGGCTAAGATCAGGGTGTCCAGGCTGGCTCCCCCTGGGGCTGCAGAGAGAATCCACTCCCTGCGTTTTCCATCCTCCGGCACCTGCACCCGTCGGCTAGCGGCCCCGACCGTCTCCCACGCCGGCACCGCGCTGTCTGCCGACCTTCCTCCCTCGCTCCGGCCGCTGCTCCCGCTCGAACGTTTTCTCGGAGTCTGACCCTCCTGCCCCCTTACCAAGACCCTGTGATCCCGTGATGACAGGAAATCCGGGATAATCTCCCATCTCCGGATTCTTAACTTCGTCCTGGCTGCAAAGCCTTTTGCCATATAAGGCCCCATAGTGTCAGGGTCTGGGCACCGAGACGTGGACAGCCTGGGGGTCTGTCACAGACCCTGCACACAGTTGGTGCTCGAGGGACTTATTACAGTGACGAGCACCGTCGGCACGCCGGGGCCCTCCCCTGCGGACTCCTGTCTAGACACCCTCGGGAGGCGGGCCTGGTATTCCTGTTCTCAGGGGAAGCAGGGGCTCAGCCAGCCAGGACCTGCCCCGGCCTCCTGCGGGGGCGATGCTCTCCACCCCACGTGGCATGTCCTCCGTCCCCACGAGAGGTCCAGCACGAGGCATCTGCTCAGGCTCCAGAGCCCCAGGGTCCCCACCACCGGGGTTCACGGCTTAGGGGCAGGGCATCGCCCCATGCTGTGATTGGGACGGTCGGTCCTCCCCGGGAGCCTCAGTTTCCCCTGCTGCAAAATGTGGAGAGTGGACTGTGGGGCTGGGTGGGGATTGGAGTTCAAGTCTGGATTCTGTTAGCTGTCAGCAGAGCCCCGGGACAGGCTGGTGAGCAGTCCCACAGCCCAGCCTTCGAGGCTGTGGAGAAGCAGCAGCTGCGATGACCCCGCCATTCCCAACGCCAGGCCACAGGTGCTGTCCCCTCCCAGGTTCCACCGCCCGGGCGTGGGGCCTCCCAGTGGTCTGGGCAAGCACAAGTGTAAAGGGGACAGAGGGCCAGGACAGGTGTAAAGGGGACAGAGGGAGAGCACAGGTGTAAAGGGGACAGAGGGCCAGGACAGGTGTAAAGGGGGACAGAGGGAGAGCACAGGTATAAAGGGGACAGAGGGCCAGGACAGGTGTAAAGGGGACAGTGGGCCAGGACAGGTGTAAAGGGGACAGTGGGCCAGGACAGGTGTAAAGGGGACAGAGGGCCAGGACAGGTGTAGGGGGACAGTGGGCCAGGACAGGTGTAAAGGGGACAGTGGGCCAGGACAGGTGTAAAGGGGGACAGAGGGCGAGCACAGGTGTAAAGGGGACAGTGGGCCGGGACAGGTGTAAAGGGGACAGTGGGCCGGGACAGGTGTAAAGGGGACAGAGGGCCAGGACAGGTGTAAAGGGGACAGTGGGCCAGGACAGGTGTAAAGGGGGACAGAGGGCGAGCACAGGTGTAAAGGGGACAGTGGGCCGGGACAGGTGTAAAGGGGACAGTGGGCCAGGACAGGTGTAAAGGGGACAGTGGGCCGGGACAGGTGTAAAGGGGGACAGAGGGCGAGCACAGGTGTAAAGGGGACAGTGGGCCGGGACAGGTGTAAAGGGGACAGAGGGCCAGGACAGGTGTAAAGGGGACAGAGGGCCAGGACAGGTGTAAAGGGGACAGTGGGCCGGGACAGGTGTAAAGGGGACAGTGGGCCAGGACAGGTGTAAAGGGGACAGTGGGCCGGGACAGGTGTAAAGGGAGGAGGGAAATGCATCGCATGTTCTCTCGAAGCCTCCGGGGTTTGGTGCCAAGGTGTGCGATGGAAAGTTTTCATCACGGCCCCCAGGACACAGGCTCACCCACCACCAGGAGGCGGCAGTGGTTCTCACCTACAGGTCTTCGGTGGGGGCCCTGGCCTCCCTCACCCCAGGCCAGGGCAGAGGCCTCCGTTCACCTCCTGGGGGCGGTGAAAGTCAGCCTGGTCCTTCCCAGACCCCACTTCTGGTTCCTACTACATAGGAGGGGCTCCCAAGATGAACACCCCTGAAAAGGCTGGTCCTCCCAGCCTGGGTCCTGCTGTGAGATCCCACGAGTGCCCCTCTGCCTGACCCACAGCGGACTGGAGATCAGTGTTGGCCTCCTTCCCCGCCCCCTGGTTGCTTCCCTCCCCTCTACACCTGTCCTGGCCCACTGTCCCCTCTACACCTGTCCTGGCCCACTGTCCCCTCTACACCTGTCCTGGCCCACTGTCCCCCTACACCTGTCCTGGCCCACTGTCCCCTCTACACCTGTCCTGGCCCACTGTCCCCCTACACCTGTCCTGGCCCACTGTCCCCCTACACCTGTCCTGGTCCACTGTCCCCCTACACCTGTCCTGGCCCACTATCCCCCCCCTACACCTGTCCTGGCCCACTATCCCCCCCCTACACCTGTCCTGGCCCACTGTCCTTCTACACCTGTCCTGGCCCATTGTCCCCCCTCTACACCTGTCCTGGCCCACTGTCCCCTTCACACCGGTCCTGACTCACTGTCCCCTTTACACCAGTCCTGGCCCACTGTCCCCCCTTTACACTGGTCCTGGCCCAATGTCCCCTTTACACCTGTCCTGGCCCACTGTCCCCCTTTACACCTGTCCTCGTCCACTGTCCCCCTGTACACCTGTCCTCGTCCACTGTCCCCCTGTACACCTGTCTTCTCCCACACCACTGGGCGGCCCCATCACCTGGATGGTGGAACCTGGAGGGAGGCGGCGTCTGTGCCACATTCGGCCTCACGGTTCCTTCACTCCACACAGGCACGGCTCCCTGCCGCTCCCACAGACATGCATACTCACACGTGCACACGCAGACACATGCCTAGACAGCGTACTAACACACGTGTGCACACACATAGGTACAACTCACACATGTGCACTCACATGTGCACATACAGATCCTCCCCCATTTCCACATGTGTGCACACTGACAGTGCTCCCTCGCACATGCACACGAGTTCATGGGCACTCACAGTAGACTCAGGCACACACGCGTACAAATGCACCTACACACGTGTGCACACCTGCTTTCGTGTGTACACATACATGTTTGCAAGCACACATGCACACTCACGTGTGCACACACACAGCACTCCTCCAGCGTTCCAGGGCAGGGTCCTGTGTTGTCCCCAGCTGCTCCAGGAGTCACCCCTCCCCAGGGACACCTGGAGGCTCCCTGCTGAATCCTCCCGCCTCAGGGTGTCCTTCTGCCTGGGATCCTTCTCCAATACCCCCTAGCCAGCTTCCACGGAGCCTCCTCAAGGCTCCCACAAACTCGTGTGTGCTGGGGACCTGGGGCGCCCTGGTGGGTGGAGCTCAGCCACGGGCAGGGCTGGGACAGTACATTCCCGGGAACTTGGGGCACAGCACGGACAAAGGCTGTAAGTTCCGGGTGCCCAGACCAGAGAGTGGGTGGGGGAGACAGGAAGTAGGTGTCAGGTCCCCACGCCCCCTGGAGCAAGGGGGTGTGGAAAGCTGGGGCTTGATTCTGAGGGCTTGGTCTGGGCTCGATGCCTATCAGGCAAGGTGGAAGGCAGGTCACGACGGTGACACTGCTAACTGCCTGCCCAGGGGTCTCCCGTGCTTTCATCGGCTGTCATCCTCCCCCACTGCATTTCTCTAAGTGGCCGAGGGGGTCTCAGGCCAGCTGGTGGCTCAGGGCACAGCTCCTGACCCCTCGGACTTTCCAAGGCCCCAGGGCTGCACCCAGGCCCCGAGCAGCAGCAGGGGGAGGACCCTGAGAACCAGCAGCATGCGGCCCAGGAAACTGGCCCAGGAGCAGCATCCTTGGGCCGGTTCTGGGAACATGGACACCAGAAGGCCTAGGGGACCCGAGGTGGCCTGTGGGAGTCAGAGAGGTGGGCGCTGGAAGGCAAAGCTGGGTGCCCTGACCCCGGCCTGGCACCTTCCCCGCCAGAAGCCCCTAGGCTTAGCGGGGAACTCAGCCTGAACCCCCACTGGTCTTGAGCTCTGGAGAGCTGCAGGGAGGACACCCACCAAAGCGGTGGTTCCTGAGAGCTGCAGCAGATGAGTACCCTTTCCTCCTGAGCACAGCCTGGCGGCTGCCCTACACCCCTTGTCGTCCTCTGGAACTGAGACCCCCTCTCCCCACAGCCAAAGGGGTCTCTGGGGCTTCATTCCCTTGGGCTGGCGAGGTGTCCAGCCCATGGAGACAACTGATACGATGATGCTTCCATGGTGGATGGATGGATGGATGGATGGATGGATGGATGGACGGATGGATGGACGATGGACAAACTGATGGGTGAATGGACAAATGGATGGATGGATAGATGGGCAGTGGATGGATGGATGGATGGATGGATGGATGGGAAGCTGCTTGCCCTAAGGTCTCACGCCTGCATCACTTTGCCTTGGGGGAGAATGGAGGTACAAATACCACAGCTGTTCATGGAAGGCACTCTTAGCTAAGTGATCCATTGGCCAGCGGTTGGGGACCAGCGTAGGCTGCTGGGTTGGTACGATCTCACTCTAGCAATCTCCATGCCAGTCGGTTGGTGAGACATTTTACTACTTACTCCCTGGCTTGGAAATCTGGAAAAGGTTAGCAGCCTCTCAGACTGCAGTAGCCATCCCAGCTGGCACCCTGCAGGCCCCAGTTGTCCTGGGCAGTCTGCTGTGGACACCAGCCAAGGAGAGAGCCTTGCCTCGCCGGCCCATGTGGCCGGGACGGACGTCTAAACTCAGCTCCAACAAGAGCTGAATGCATGACAGAGTTTATTTAAAGGAGGAAGGAGCAATAAAGTGTGACACCCAGGAGTGCTGAGCAGAGGGCTCCGCGGGAGACACAAAGCAGGTCCTGACAGATGTGTAACACATTCCTGAAAGTCCCGGCCAGGGACCTATGGGCGGTGAGGGACAGATGGGCAGTGAGCGGCCAGACGCCGCCGGGAAGAGATGAAAAGAGTTCATTCCCTTCCTCCATAAACATGCCAGAAGCCAGATCCTTCCCGGATGATAAATGGCTTCCTCCTGCCACCAGTTCGGGGGGGGGGGGGCTGCGGGGTGTCATGCTTCACTGCTGGCCGGAACCTGTGGCCCGTCCACATCCTGGGGGAGGGCAGGGGCGGGAAGATGCCCCAGCCTCAGAATGCCCCCAGTCCTGTGTCTCCAGCACCAGGATGCTGCGATCGCACTCTGGACCCCCGACGATTCTCACTATACGTGAAGACACGGACGGGAGGGGTGGCTATGACACCCTGCTGGCTCCGAGCTGTGGGATTCCAGGGCCTCAGAGGTCAGGCGGGATCCCAGAGAAGGGAAGGAGCTGGGCAGGGGGGCGACATGCCCGCCTCATGGGACGGGGGTGGGGTGGCCCCCCAGAAGCAAGGCTCCAGCTCCCCAGGGCAGAGCCCCGGCACCCACATCGCCCAGCGAGGCTGCCCAGCCCAGGGGCGCAGTTTCAGGAGGAAGCACGTGTGAAGGGCAGGCAGGCCTTCCGCCTCCGGTGCTTTCAAAGTCCGAACACGGTTCTCTCTAAAAGGCCAGATTGCTGGCAGGTGCTTCGCCTCCACCGGAGGGGAGGACGGAGGTGGAGTCCCAGCCTGCGGCTTTCAGCGGTCACATCGATATGCATTTGAGGTTTCCTGTCCCCGCTCACCTGGGGGGTGGGGCGAAGGCCGGAGAGGCCGGGGTCCTACAGCTCCTCCTCCCTCCTGACCACGTGCTCCAGCGCGGACGGCCTGTGGACCACCAGTGAAAGCAGCCAGACTCGGCAACGCCTTGATCCCGGGGTGATGCTCTGACGGGGGTCCACGTGTTAGTGCCGCCCCCCCAGACGGCCAGCTTCCCAGAGACGGGGTGTGTCTGTCTTGCCTCACTGTCCCCTGCAGCCGGGCTTCCCCGATGTCAGGCTGTGGACAGACTGCGTCAGCATCCCCCAGGGGCACTTGCTGGGGACCCAGGTGTCAGCTCCCCCCCTGACCTGCAGCACCAGGGCAGCCAAGGTGGGGCCGGAGAGCTGACCCCAGCACGTGCCTCTGGGGATCTCAGTGCGCAGCCAGGTCCGGGAACGTCAGGGCAGGCGTTGGCTTTGGTCACAGACAGCCTGCGTTCTGTCTCACCAGCTCAGGGAGACCCCATTTGAGGAACGTGTCACGTCCTCAACACCCTGGAGGACCCCGTCCTTGGCCTCTGCAGGAAATAACCCTATGGGAAACCAGGAGTTAAAAAAAAGAATGCTATTTAAGAAATGTGTCTCCTTCCTCCCTCCCTCCCTCCCTCCCTCCCTCCCTCCTTCCTTCCTTCCTTCCTTCCTTCCTTCTTCCTCCCTCCCTCCCTCCTTTCCTCCCTCCCTCCCTTCCTTCCTTCTTCCTCCCTCCCTCCCTCCCTTCCTCCCTTCCTTCCTTCCTTCCTTCTTCCTCCCTCCCTCCCTCCCTCCCTCCCTCCCTCCCTCCCTCCCTTCCTTCCTTCCTTCCTCCCTTCCTCCCTCCCTCCCTCCCTCCCTCCTTCCCTTCCTTCCTTCTTCCTCCCTCCCTCCCTCCTTCCCTTCCTTCATTCTTCCTCCCTCCCTCCCTCCCTCCCTCCCTCCCTCCCTCCCTCCCTCCCTTCCTTCCTTCCTTCCTCCCTTCCTCCCTCCCTCCCTCCCTCCCTCCTTCCCTTCCTTCCTTCTTCCTCCCTCCCTCCCTCCTTCCCTTCCTTCATTCTTCCTCCCTCCCTCCCTCCCTCCCTCCCTCCCTGCCTCCCTCCCTCCCTCCCTCCCTCCCTCCCTCCCTCCCTCCCTTCCTTCCTTCCTCCCTCCCTCCCTCCCTCCCTCCTTCCCTTCCTTCCTCCCCTCCCTCCCTCCCTCCCTTCCTTCCTTCCTTCTAATATGAAGGCTGCCTGGAGCCTTCCCGAGCAGGAATCCGAAGACGGGATTTCGAAGAGCTGGCTCTGTTGACGTACCTGCTCTCTCCGCTCAGGGGAGGGGACGGGCGCCCTGCGAGGCCTGAGCCTGCCTGTGGCCTCGCGAGGGAGTCCCGAGCATTTTCTGTGCCGTGAGGGGAGCTAACACTGCTCAGCTCGCCGGGTGGCAGGCCCTCCACCACCGCCTTCCCTGGCCTCCCAGCGCACGCCCATGTGCAGTTACAGACCCCGGCACACGCGGGGCCCAGGAGACCACGTGTGCGCGTGGATCTGTGCCCCAGCACGCGGGACCTCGCCTCTCTGACGGTGCGTCGGGCTGGCCCTGTGCCGGGAGCGCCTTCCCCCAGACGCCGGGCGCTCAGTCAGCCTGGCCACGTGCAGTGACCCAGGGCAGTGACCTGAGGGCGGGCTGAGAGGGAGATGACGCTGGCCAGGAGCCACGTGGGCCTGGGGCTGGCTGCCCCTCTAGGGGAGGGGTCCCCTGGGCTGGAGCCATTCCCCCCGCTGCTGCCCGGAAGTCGGGGGGCTCAGGGGGCTCAGAGCCACACAAGGCATTTGTACACGTGGGCTCAACCTCTGTGGCTGAACTGAGACCAGTGAAACCTAACACCAGGACAGGACACCGGCCTGAGGCTCCCCGTCTGCTTCCAGCGCAGGAACTCAGGTTAACTGGAGGGCACTGGGCACCAGGAAGACCCCAGCTGGCCTCCCCGGGTCCCCTCTCTGCGGAGAGCTTGAAGGCCAGGCGACGAAGAGGTCCCCTCTGACCACGACATTCTAGTTCCAGAAAGAGACAATGCAGAGGACAGCAAAAAAACAAAAACCCACACACCGAAAACTAGACAAAGAACACAAAACGCAGCTGAAAAAGTACTAGGTTTGTCTTTCTCTCAGTGTTGGGGGAGCGTGGGCTCTGGCTACCAGCCCTCCCCGGTCAGCGGCCGGGGTCCGGCGGCTTGTCCAGGCCTCACCAGAGCTGGCCAGGCCCCCCGCCAGCCGGCCGCTGCCCCCAGCCTCTGCACGCAGGGGCTCGTGACCCACGGGAGTTCACCCACGTTCTCTGTCGCCTTCAGAACCGAGTCTCTTTCTTTCTCTTGCAAGATTTTGTTGAGCTCTGCCCGGAGGCTTAAGGCAAAGTTGATAGATTGTGAATAAACATTTCAAGCCTGTCTTCAGTTTTGTAGCTCTTGCCGGATTTCTGTGATCCTGGAGAGGAATGCTTAGAGCAATACATGGTAAAATGTGAGCCGTGTGCTTTGACCCCCAAGCCCTGCTGATCCCAGACAGCTCTCAGACTCCCCCCTCCCCGCTCACTCCTCCCCACTCCCCACTTTCTGGGGTGAGCCACAGTCTGGCTCCCATATCACTGCAACAGCTAGGCATTCTCACCCCTTCGTGTCCATTCTCCACACACAGCCAGGAAACGATCGGGTCTGCCAAGAGCCAGATGCAAAGATAAGGTTTGACATAGAAGGGAATCATCGAGGGGGAGGGAGAGAAAGAGCCAAGGACCCTCGGGCCGCAGTGAGGCCGATACCTGCAGAGGGAGACCGGAGGGCTGTGCAGGGTGAGCCTCGAGAGGACCAGGTCCAAGAAAGGGCTGGCCAATCAGACTCCTTGGAGGGAAAAAGGCAGTTAAATTAATCAAGGGAAAAGGCAGTGTACACACACACATATACGCAGTAAGAAAATGCAAATAGAAAAGTGTCAACGGAGAAATGAACATATCCACAGAGAACGCTGTGATCAACTCAATGCAAATAAACGTGTAAACTTGGATGAATCGGATTCTTTCTAAGAAAATGTATGTTACAAAACGTAACCCCAGAAGAGACAGAAACAAGAAAATGACCCAATTACCACTTAAAAAAATAACAAAGTTCTTAAATAGATCCCTCTGTCTCCTGCCAAAGCAGTACCAGGCTGTGTGTGGTTTCGCGTGGGAATTCTACCACAATTTTTAGGAACCAGGTCATTCCAATACCATTTAAACTGTCTCAGGGTGTGGGAAAAGCAGACAACTTTTACAGATCTTTAGAAAACGTCAGTGTAACACTGATACCGAATTCAATAAAGGCAGAACACAAATTTGAAAACCATACGCCATTCTCAAGAAGGGTGATGCAAAGATCTGACACAGAATATTAGCACACACTAAAATCCCTGTGAATACAGATGCAAAGACCCTCAGGGAAACACGGGCAAACCAAAATCACCAACATATAAAAACACATAAAAAGATTATACACCGTGAGCACATGGCATTTACCCCAGGAATGCCAGGTTGGTTTGTCATGGAAATCACTCCATGTAACACATCGTGCTGTTAGATTGAAAGATAAAAAGCACAAGTTGTGGGAAAAGCATTTGACAACACCCTATACTCTTTCAGGATGAAAACACCCAACAAGCTAGGAACAGAAGAGAACGTCCTCAACCTGATAAGACGTCTGTGGAAAGCTCACGTCCGACATCACCTTACTAGTGAAAGACGGGATGCTTTCTGCTTGAGATCAGGACCAACACGAAGATGTCTCCTCTCACCACTTTGACTCAATGTTATACTGGACATTCTAGCCAGAGCAATTAGGCAAGAAAAAGAAATAAAAGGCATCCAGATAAGAAAAGAAGAAGTGAAACTATCTCTATTCACAGATGATATGCTCTTGTATATACAACTAGGAAGAAATCCACTAAAAAGATATTTGAACTAACAATCTAGTTCATCAACAGCAGGAGACAAGATCAACATACAAAAAAAAAAATCGACTATACTTCTACATACCAGAAACGAACAATCTGAAAATAGAATTAGGAAGAAATTTAACAAAAGAACATTGTACGCTGGAACACTGTTGGAATGTAAGACATTAAACTAAAGACCTAAATAAATGGAAACATAAAACAACAATGAGGTATCACCTCACACCTGTCAGAATGGGCGCCATCAACAAATCATCAAACAACAAGTGTTGGCGAGGGTGTGGAGAAAAGGGGACTCTAGTACACTGCTGGTGGGAATGCAGACTGGTGCAGCCACTGTGGAAAACACTACGGTGTTACCTCAAAAAATTAAAAATTGAATTGCCATTTGACCCAGTGATCCCACTTCTAGGAATATACCCTAAGAAACCTGAAACACCAATCAGAAAGAATACATGTACTCTCATGTTCATAGCAGCACTATTTACAATAGCTAAGATCTGGAAACAGCCCAAGTGCCCATCAGTGGATGAATGGATAAAAAAGCTGTGGTACATATACACAATGGAGTGCTATGCAGCTGTAAGAAAGAAAGATCTCTTATCCTTTGAGACGACATGGAGGGACCTGGAGAGTATCATCCTAAGCGAAACAAGCCAAGCAGAGAAAGACAAATATCACATGATCTCACTTATTTGTGGAATATAATAAACATAACAGTCTGGGGAACAAGGTAGACCCAGAGATGTGAAAGTAGGGTACAGACTGACAACCCTCAGAAGAGGGAAGAGATAAACCACAGAACTTATACGCATGTATGCATAACTGATGGACATGGACAACAAAGCTGGGGACAGGGTGGGGGGATGGGGAGGAGGGTGTCAATGGGGAAAAAAGGAGAAACATCTGTAACAAAAATAAATTAATAAAATAATAATAATAATCGCTAATTTGATAAGGAGGATAATAAAAAAAATAAATTAAATAAAATAAATAAATGGAAACATGTTCCATGTTTATGCACCAGAAAAATCCTGCATTGTTAAATGTCACACTTCCCCGAATTAATCTACAGAGCTGTTCTTGTCAAAACCCGTTCTGAGTAGTGTTTTTCATTTTTTGCAGACTGACAAGCTGATCCTGATATTCATATGAACCCAGAACAGCCAAAACAATCTTTAAAAAAATTTTTTTCTTTATTGATTTTTAGAGAGAAAAGAAAGGAGAGGGAGAGAGAGATGGAAACATCGATGAGAGAGAACATCGATTGGCCGCCTCCTGCACGCCCCCTACTGGGGATCGGGCCCACAACCTGGGCATGTGCCCTGACCGGGAATCAAACCCGTGACCTCTTGATGCAGGGTCGATGCTCAACCACTGAGCCACACCGGCTGGGCCAAAACACTCATGAAAAGGAACAAAGTCAGAGGAGTCACACTTCCTGATATCAAATGCACTACAAAGTTACCGTAGGAAGGCAGAGTGGACACTGGCAGGACAGACTTGGAGATGGTTGGAACAGAACGGAGAGTCTAGGAGCAAACCCTCACATTTGTAGCCATTTGTTTTTTGACAGAGGTACCAAGACCATTCAATGATGAGAGAAAAAAAATCATCTTTTCAACAAATGTTGGAACCACTGGATGTCTACATGCGAAAGACAGAAGTGGAACCCTTTCTTTATGCTGACACAGAAATTGACATAGACCCTAAACCACATGCAAGAGCTAACACGACAAAACCCCTAGAAGAAAAATTCGGGACTAAATCTTCATGACCTTGGTTTGCGCAAAGCTTTCTTGGGCACAACACCAAAAGCACAAGGAACAAAAGAAAAATAGGTAAGCTGGACTTCATCAAAATCAAACGCTTTTGTGTTGCGCACGATATCATCACAAAAATGAAAACCCAGCCTATGGAGTGAGAAGCACGTGTAAACCATATACAGAGCTCTTACAGCCCGAAAGAACAAGACAAATCACCCAAATGAGAAAGGGGCAAAGTACCTGAATAGACATTGCTCCAAAGAAGGTGTACAATGGCCAATAAGCATATAAAAAGAGGCCAAGTATCACGACACATTAGCAAAATGCTAGTAAAAGCCACAATGAGGAACAACTTCACACTCGCTAGGATGACTCACCTTTTAAAAACTGGGGTTAAGTCCAGCCAGTGTGGCTCAGCGGTTGAACGTCGACCCATGCACCAAGAGGTCGCCGGTTCGATTACCAGTCAGGGCACATGCCCAGGTTGTGGGCCCGATCCCCAGTGGGGGGCATGCAGGAGGCGGCCAATCGGTGTTCTCTCTCATCGATGTTTCTATCTCTTCCTCTCCCTTCCTCTCTCTAAAACCAATAAAGAAAAATTATTAAACAACAACAAAAGAGCTGCAGGTCTTGGGATCTGGGTTTGAAAAATAAATAAATAAATAAATAAATAAATAAATAAATAAATAAATAAATAATAAATAAAAACTGGGGTTAAGTTTAATAATTTACATGTTCTTAGAGTCCATTGGATCCAAGTCCACAGGAGAAGTTCCCTTCTATTCCTAGTTTGTTGTGTGTTTTCATATGAAAGAGTGCTACGTTTTGTTCGATGCTCTTCCCATCTATGGAGATGAACCTGTGGTTCTTCTCTTTTATTCTAACCCTGTGGATATCACCTTGACTGGTTTTCACATGTCAACCCAACCTGGCATCCCTGGAATGAATGCCACGTGATCACAGTGTACACTCCGTTCATATAAATGTCAATAACACGTGTCGGTGATGAGGAGGAGCCCTGGGAACCCTCGTGCACTGTGAGTGAAAAGGCGAAATGGTACAGCTGACCTGGAACACAGTCTGGCAGCTCCTCAAAATGCTAAACACAGTTTCGGTAGTGCCCAAGGGGAGTGCAGACACGCGTCCACGCAAAACCTCGTACGTGCATGTTCACAAAGCATTACTCACAGTAGCCCCAAACCAGAGACACCCGAATGTCCGTCAGCTGGTGAAACGCGATGCTATTCGGCCGACAGAGGAACAGAGGACTCGGCGTCGACGGAGCTCAGCACACTGACGCGGAGTGAAGGAAGCCAGTCACCAGAGACCACGAATTACACAGTTCCACGGGGTCCAGCACGTCCATTGCAGAGGGGTGGTTGCCTAAGGTTGGGGGGAGGGTAGGAACAGGAAATGACTACTAATTGGGGCCAGGTTTCTCTTTCGGGGGATGAAATTAGGCTAAAATTAGGCCATGGTTACTTTGTACAACTCTGTGAATATACGCTTTGTTTGGGTAGACTTTATGGTATTTGAATTATCTCTCCATAAAACCATAAGATAGAAAGGAAAACAGGAAAGATTTAAAAGAAAAAAAATTGGGAATAGGCAAGGCCTT
The DNA here is from genome assembly GCA_030848825.1 of Tadarida brasiliensis. Classification (NCBI taxonomy): domain Eukaryota; kingdom Metazoa; phylum Chordata; class Mammalia; order Chiroptera; family Molossidae; genus Tadarida; species Tadarida brasiliensis. The sequence goes on along the minus strand of CM061268.1, from coordinate 3,585,427 downwards.
CTATATACAAAAAAAAAAAAAAAATCCATGAGAAAAAGACTGATAAATTATAATCTGTGAATGGCAAAAATCTCACAATGCCCCAAAATAACCATAAACTATTTGTCATTCATAGCCTAGATCAAAAGCTAATTTCCTTGATGAATGCAAAGCTTTTAGCCCGGCTGGTGTGGCTCAGTAAGAGCATCAGCCCAAGCACTGACGAGTCTCAGGTTCAATTCCCAGTCAAGGGCACACACCTGGGCTGCGGGTTCAATCCCTGGCCCCAGTCTGGGTCATGCGGGAGGCAACCCATCGATGTTTCTCTCTCACATCGAGGTTTCTCTCTCTCTCTCTCTCCTCCTCCCTCCCACTCTACCTAAAAATCAATGGAAAAATATCCTATCCCTGGGTGAGGAGTAACAATAGCTGAATAAAAAGCTTTAATGAATGCATAAGGAAATGGACTAGTTAGTCTAGGATAAGTTGTGCTGCAGTAACAAAACAACCCTCAAATTGTCACGGCCTAAAATGACACTGGTTTGTCTCTAGCTCGAGGTACCTGTTTGCCTAAGCTCTGAGGACACCTTGGGCTCATCAGTCACTCAGGGACCACCTCGGACACTGCCAGTCTGCCATGCCAGGCAGAAAAGGAGAGCCTGAGGGCCTCAAAGTGGCGACTGGACGTTCGCACCGGTGGGGACATGGAGCTCCCCTTCACAGCGTACGGTCAGGTACAAGCGCGGCTGGAGAGCTGGCCTGGCCACTTCGCTCAGCCGGAAGTGCTCGTGAGGACCCCGTGGAAAATGGGCCACGGGTGTGCGTGAGACCTCGTGCTGAAGGAACAGAAACGATCCTACGCGTGTGGAAGCAAGCCCGGCCTTGGCGGAAACCTCAGCCCTGCAGAAGAACGCCACGCCTTCACCCGTCAGAGGCCCGAAAGGCGGATGCGCCCAGGGCTGGGGGCTTCGGAGAAACTCGCATCCGCAGCCGCAGGAGTGTAAAGCCGCCAACGTCCACAGGCGGCGGTTAGACACGTCTGTTGACTTGACCCCGAGGTCCCTCTTCCAGGAAGTCGTTTTTTCTTATTTATTTACTTATGGGATTTTTTCCCCCTCATTATCCCTGGATCTCTTCAAAGCACTAATTGCAGTGAAAGAACATTCTCCACAATGTCATAACCGTCGGCATTATTAAAAGCCCACGCCTCGCCCTGGCCGGTTGGACCAACGAGTCACGGGTTCGATTCCGGTCAAGGGCACGTACCTCGGCTGAGGTTCATCCCCGGCCCTGGTCGGGGTCATGCAGGAGGCAACCAGTCGGCGTGTCCCTCTCAGGTCGATGTTTCTCTCTCTCTCTCTCCCTCCCTCCCACTCTATCTGAAGATAAATAGGAAAATATCCTCAGGTGAGGACTAAAAAAAAAAAAGCCCACTTCTCCTGCCTTCAATGAACATGGAGCGCCTACGACAGGCTACAGCTAGTGGCATGCCCTCTGAAATCCTGCAGAATTTTCACCTCTTTTTCTCCTCCAACCCCGGCATCCCTGCCCCCACCCCCAGACACACATATTTCCCCGGGAGGGGCCAGCAGACGGAGCCCACGGCACTGGGAGGCTCTCCCCGGTCCCCCGCAGCCTCCCAGTGCCCAGGGGCACGCTGAAAGTTCAGGGTTCACGGTCCTGAGAAGTCAGCCCATCTGTGTTTACACCCCGCTGCCCAGGGATCGCCTCTTGGCAGCTCCGTGGCACGGCCACCCCCCCAGCTTCCACGAAGCCCAGTTCTCTCCAAAGCCATAAACTCGATGTAAACAGCTTTGCGGCTCTAACCACCGGTGTCCCAGTTCCCAGGGGTTGCTAGGATATTATCTCCGCCACTGGGATTTCATCGCCAAGTGGAGAACAGAGAAAGCGCGCACAGCGGGAACGGCGGAGGCCCAGTCTCCTGGGCGTGGGCCCTGCGGTGCCCGTGGTGGGAGCCTGGGGGGACGGCACCCCCTCCCCGTCCTGTGTGCTGTGAGACTGAGCCACCAGGCCTGGGGAGACCGCGGGACGCCGAGGCCGGGCGCTGGGCGGACTCCAAGGCCCAGGCTGTTTCCGGCCGGAGTGCAGGAATGAGGGACGGCCTCTGTGTCACCGGGGCGGCGATCCCAGAGTTTGCCCTTTCTTTCATGTGGAAAGCCCGCGTTGACGGCCTGGCTGCCATCCGCATTCTTCCCCAGAGATAGCGAAGCAACAAGGCTGGATGGATGAGGGCTGGGGACTCAGGGCACGCGGGAGGGACGAGGGTGTCTAACAGAGCAGTCCCAGGCTCCTAGCTGGGCCTGACCCCGAGACTGACCCCAGGGCCGGGGGGATGGGGGCTTTCCCTCTTCCCGATGCTCAGCTCGATTCTCAGCTGGGACAGATGGTGTAAACTCATCAAGGGCTCACTCCTCAGGGCCTTTGCACATGCGATGCCCTTTGGCCTGCTTTGGCCCGGCCCACCCCAAAGCCATATCCACGGGGCAGATCCAGCCCCTTGTCCGGAAAAGAAAGGACCTTTACCACAAAGAGGGACCAAGACTCCAGACACAGGCCTGGTTCACCAGGTAAAACGCGGCAGGTGCAGGCTGCCCGGGACCACCAAGTGGGCGGCGGCAGCGGGCTCACGGCGAAAAGCAGCGGCTTTCTCCCAGGTCCAAATCCACTCGAAGAAGACCCTTGCGAGGCAACCAGAGCTAGGACCAGGGCGGGGACAGGCTGTCGGCGGGCCAGGCGGCACTATGCCGGAGACCAAGCCAGACCCACGGCGGACTTGGTTTATCGTAGGAGGAAAAACGTGCCCCTTTCCCCCCTCTGCACCCACAGCCCCTTGCTTCTCACCTGGACCACGGCCCTGCTTCCTAACTGCTCTCCCCCCGCGCTCGGGTCCCCCAAACCACGCTCACTCAGCAGGCAAACCCACCCCGCCCTGGCGTCGAAGGTGACTTGCTTCCTGCCCTCCTCCGAGGCCTTCGGATCTCAGCCCAAGTGTCAGCTTCTGCGGGGGTGTCCCCTGGCCTCCCTGGCAAGGGCCAGTTTCCTTGGGGCACACCCTCGTGGCACCTGGGACATCCACGTCTCGGTGAGTGCCAGATGTAAATTTTCATCACTCTGTGTGCTTTCGTGATGGGTGTCCGAGAGTCTCCCTTGTCCTAGCTGGGTCCCAGGAGGGCACCTAAGACTAGGCGGGACTTGACATCAATGAACGAATGAATCCGCCCTGATGAGGGCTCTCTGTTCTAGTGGTGGGGGGCAGGGTTCCAGACGGCAGTGGCACTGCCCAGCCCAGTGCTGGCCCCTCAGGCCTGCTGGTGACCCGTGGAGACCTCCACAGGCCGGGGTTGGTGGGCGAGGGCCCATCAGCAGGCTGGCGCATTCCAGAGGCCGGAGGAAGGTGCTGAGGCCGAGCCCTGAGCCTATAGAGGGCCTACCCCAGAGGACAGGCCACTGCTGGCCCCAAGGACACCACACACGTTCGGTCACCGCCAGGACCCTGTGGGCGCTGGGCGAGGCTGGCCTTGCAGGCTGGAGGCATGTGGGGATCCTCCTGTGGGGGTCTGGGGAGCCCGAGTGGGGTCTGGGGGAGCCCGAGTGGCTGTGGGGCCTGGAGCTCCCACGGCACACGCAGAAGGCTTGGAGGACGGAGCTCTGTCAGGCTCTCTGCCCTCCTCCCTGGGGACCGGGCCAGAGGGAGGTGGGGGTCTGCCTCAGAGCACGGCCGTTTCCCACGCCGCCCCCTCCTGCAGCGCGGAGACCTGGTCCCACGGGGAGGCTATTACAGGGACTGACCCGGGCCAGACCCGGAAGCCAGCGCTGGGATCTCTCAGGACGGGCCTGAGAGACGACCCGCAGCGGATGACTCCCGCTGAGAGGCTCAGGACGTCCTCCAGCCCCCTCGGCGGCCGGGCTGCGGGCGGGAGGGGCCCTGCCCTGGGGGCCACCGGCCTCCTCTCAAGGACTCTGGGCTGGTGGCTCCCCATCGGGCTCCCTTGTCTGCGTCTCCGGCGTCAGCAGGGCTGAGCGACCACACAGACGAGGGGTGTCCTTCCTGCATGGCCGCTGGAGGCGAGGCCCACCTGGCAGAAGGGACTCCAGTCTTGCCCTGTGGCCCACAGCTGCTCGGTACCAGTCACTTGGAACGTGTCCACCTCCCGACGAACGCGCCTTTCTCTGGAAATGCTGACTCCCGTGGACAGAGCCGTGGGCACCTCAGGCCAACGTACGGGCCTTCCTTTTAGTCCACCCTGGCACTGCTTCTGCTCAGGGCCTGAGCCGGGCAAACAGGGCAAGAGGGTCCCACGCCTGAGCCACAGTGGTGCCCGGGATGGACAGGGCTGGCCAGAGGACCCCAGGCCCCGGCCAGGCTGGGGAGGGTTCAAGGAACAGCTCCCAGCCCAGGTGGAAGAAGGGGCTGAAACGCTGAGGGAAACGGAGGCAGAAGCCCAGTGATCAGAATGAGCACACACAGGGGAAGTTCATGAACGGCTGCCATCCTCCAGGGCTTGGGGGGCCAAGGTTTTCGTTGAGCTGACCCATGTCAGCACCAGTCAGGTGCTGGGGACAGGGCCCTGGGTCTGGCCTCCTCTGGTCAGAGGGGCCTGGGGCTGGGAGAAGACTGCACCCCCAGACCCGTGAAGAGTAATACACTCTTAGGGACCCCAGTCTGCTTCTGCCCCTGGGCTAGAAGGCAGGATCCCCTCGGGCAGAATGGAGCCACCTTCCTGGGTGCGGTCCGGCACCGCCTCCTGGGCCACTGCCTCCCCTTCGAACCTGCCCGCCTCATGGACCTCCTCCCCCTCACCTCAGGCGTCATCTCCTACCCGGGAGCAGGCTCCACGCACCTGCCTTCAGGGGTCACTTGGGGGAAGCCGAGTAACACATTAAACCTGGACTCGCCACAACTTACAGAGCTAGGACTCCGGTGAGGCTGGGATATTGCCTTGCAGAACGCAACTGTAGAAAGCAAACCACACAAAAGCAAGTCAAGAGAAAACAATTCCAAGTCAGAATCCATGGGAGACATGGGGTTGGGCCCACGCGTGCAGTCTGCTGCTCCTCTGAGGCTGGTCCCAGGATGTTGGCCTTTGGCTTTGAGGGGACTCGTTTCCCAGTGGACACCACTCAGGGATAGTAGAGATGGCAGGTGCTCAGCAACTGCTTACTGGGAGGGAGGGAGGGAAATTGAGTACGTTGACGGATGGCTAGATGAGTGGGGAAAAGGTAGAATGGATGGATGGATAGAAGAAAGGATGGATGAATAATGGATGGAAGGATGGATGGATGGATGGATGGATGGATGGAGGGATGGAAGGGTGGATGGATGGAAGGATGGATGGATGGGTGGATGGATGGATGGATGGATGGATGGATGGATGGATAGATGGATGGATGGAAGGATAGATGGATGGGTGGATGGGTGGATGGATGGATGGAAGGATGGATGGAAGGGTGGATGGATGGGTGGATGGATGGATGGAAGGGTGGATGGAAGGAAGGAAGAAAAGAAGGAAGGTGGATGGAAGGATGAATGGATAGATGATGGATGGATGGATGGATGGATGGATGGATGGATGGATGGATGGATGGAAGGATGGATGGATGGATGGATGGATGGATGGGTGGATGGGTGGATGGGTGGATAGATGGATGGAAGGATGGATGGAAGGGTGAATGGAAGGGTGGATGGAAGGAAGGAAGGAAGGAAGGAAGGAAGGAAGGAAGGAAGGAAGGAAGGAAGGTGGATGGAAGGAAGGGAGGAAGGAAGGGAGGAAGGAAGGTGGATGGAAGGATGATGGATGGATGGATGGATGGATGATGGATGGATAATGGTTGGAAGGATGGATGGATGGATGGATGATGGATGGATAATGGTTGGAAGGATGGATGGGTGGGTGGATGAGGGCGTGATCGAATCCCATGATTCAGAGATGCTCCATAGAGGACAACCACATACTATAGAAAGATGTTCACAGTAATGATGAACAGAAGATTAATAAAAGTTCCCTCCAGCCCTGGCCAGTCTGACTCAGTGGTTAGAGTGTCGGCCTGTGGACCAAAGGGTCACAGGTTCGATTCTGGTCAAGGGCACGTACCTTGGTTTCGGTTTGGTCCCTGGCCCTGGTTGACATCGTGCAGGAGGCAGCCAATCAGTGTCTCTCTCACATCGATGCTTCTTTCTCTCTCTCCCTTTCTCTCTCCCTCTCTCCCATCCTCTCTGAAAATCAGTGGAAAAGTGTCCTTGGGTGAGGATTAAAGACAAAGTCGCATCCAAGTGGCAGAATTGTCTGCAGTTTTAATTTTCCGCTTTGTGTTCATCCGCACGCACCATGATGGGGCCCCTCGGAGCGTGCTTGGGTCCGAGCGTGGCCGCTCCGCGTGGCTGCTTCCCTTGTTGGGAAGGAGACGGTCCAGTGCAGGGCTTTGTCTTTGCTGAGGGGGAGAGGAGAGAAGAAAGGGGCGCCAGGGGAGGTGGGCAGAGAAGGGCCAGGAGGAGGGCAGCCGGGAAAGCGATGGGTCTGGCAGAGATCAGCGGAGTCTAATGGACGTTGCAGGTTCTCTGCCAAGGAGTGAGCGGTGCCCACCCTCATGGCCTCCTCTAACCCTGTCACCTCCCAGAGGCCCAGTACCATCGCCCTGGGGGACACAGGCATTCTGCTCACAGCAGCATGTCTCTCCCAGTCCCTCATGGCCTTGTCCATACGGCCTGCAAATGACACCACCGGGCTCAGAGCTCGCGTGGACTCCTGTGGGAGACACGCGCCGTGACAACAGGCACTGAGTGCACTGCTCAGGGGCACGGCACCGGGGACGTCGCCCTCTGCAACCGCAGGCCTCTCGCACAGCGCTCTGTCCTCGGAGGGGCCCCTGAGCCCAGCTTGCATGAAGTTGCCACATGGCTAGTGGCCCCCCAGGGCAGAGCCCAGCCTCGTGGACAAGGGTCACCCACAGACTCCAGCATTCCCACACTTTCTACAGTGATGAAAACAAAAGAGGTGAACATCGACCATTCTGGAACATTTCAGCATATTCAGAAACCCAGTCCCTGACACTCCAAGCAATACACTTCTTGGAAATACCCCCAGGCCTCCACTTGTGCTTCCGAGGAACAGCCACCCCGGGTGACTCAGGTGTTCTTGGCACAGGGCAGGCGTCCCCCCCAGCCCAGCCCACAGTCCGCGCGGAGCTGACCGGCCCCACCCAGGCCGCCAGCCCTCGGGGGTTCCCTTGAAATCCCAGTGAGTCTGTTCTGTATGACCGTGACTGTCCTGGGCACCTCTACTTCTATTTATTTTATTTTTTAAAATATGTTTTTATTGGTTTTTTAGAGAGGGAGGAAGGGAGAGATAGAAACAGCCATGTGAGAGAGAAACAGGATCGGCTGCCTCCTGCACGCCCCCTACTGGGGATCCAGCCCACAGCCCGGGCAGGTGCCCTGACCGGGAATCAGACCTGCGACCTCTCGGTCCATGGGACGATGCTCCATCCACTGAGCCACACCGGCCGGGCATGGGCACCTCTACTTTTAAAGACTCTCCAGGTGATTCCCATTGCTAGCAGGGCGGGGCCACCCCAGGAGGCACTGCGGGTCCCCTCACCAGGGGCTGAGCAGGAAATTCTGAGTGGACAGACAGAACCTCAGCGAGCACCCCCACACGCTGCTCTCTGGACAATCGGGGTGGGGCAAGGCTTCCTGGACTTGTCCAGGTCTGTGTCTGGGAACAGAGGATAAGGAGGGGTGTCCCCAGCCCTTCCCCTCACCCTGCTGGGACTGCGTGTCCGGGGGCCTGAGTCACCAGGTATGCATGGAGAACAAAGACTAGGACAGGGAGGGGCCGGAACTCCAGGACCGCCAGGCTGCAGGGCGGCAGACAGCAGGGCCGGCAGGGCTGTCCCCCACGGTTTACAGGGCTGACTCAGGCTGAGAGCGGAGGGAGGCGGTCTGTCCTCAGGACAGGGAGTGGCCGTGAGGCAGGACAATTTCAAACAGAAAATCCCTTTCGGAGCCTGGGCGCTGCCTCTCCAAGGGCTGAGACCTGGAACCATGGTTAGAGGTGTGAAGAGAGAAAAGATAAACCAACGATGGGGGTGGTGCCCAGGGTCCCCAGGGCTGGCAGCAGTGGTTGGGCAGCCCTTGTGTCCCCAGAATGAAGGAGCCAGGGGAGGGCGTCACCAAGCAGCATGGGCCTCCCAGTGGGATTGCCCCCTCGGGGACAGCAACTCGTCCACTGCAGGGAAGGACCTGGGGACAAAGTCCTCAACCTCTCTGTCCCCTGCCATGCCAGGCCCTCTACTGGCCAACCCGGCTGGAAGCAACCGGCAAGGACACTGGGCCATGTGCCACCTGTGCAGGTCAGCCGCCCAGGGCACCAGGCTGGCGAAGGGTGGCTCTGTGGGACACCAGAGGGTTTCCGACCCATCCCCAACCTGGGACCCAGAAGTGTGTGGGTCTCCGTGAGCTGTCATGTCTGATGGTGGGGAGAACTTGGGGTGAGCAGGTGCAGCTCCTGGGGGTCCAGGTTCCGAGGATGCTGCACCCTGGAGCAACCCGTGGACGTAACCGTCAGCGCTCCGGTCAGGTCAGGCTTGTTAAGTGACTGCTGCCCCCGCAGCTGAGAGTCAGGCCACCTACAGGGACTTCCAGGTGACTCAGACAGACCAACTCTCTCCTGGAGCGGAGGCAGGTGCTCGGAGGACAGACCTGGCAGGAGTAATGAGACGCTGTGGGCTGGCATTCCTGAGGATGAATGGATTTCCCTCCCCAGCACAGGGCTAGGCAAGGCCTTGCCGCGGGTGAATGGGCTCCGGTCCTGGTGCACAGGGGGATGGGACGCCACCAGGGTTCCAGGGAAGCCAGCTGGAGGCAGGGTGCTGGGCTGGTCAGCCCGCAGTTCCAGCCGGTGAGGGGAGTGACCGGGGGCCTGTGGGACCCTGGGAAGGCCCTGAGCCCTGGAGGGCTGTTTTCTCCCGCAGGCCAGCCCCTCACCACCACCACCAGGCCAGTGTCCCCCGTGAAGGTGACTGGCAGGAGCAGCACCTAGGTGAAGAAGCTCGCGTCCCTGTAGCTTTCCCCCTCCCGTTTGCTCTGTCGCCGTCGTGGCCGGGAGTCCAGTGGTCCCCCTGAGAGCTACTCGGCCCACGCACTGGGTCTGGAGACTCAGCCTCGGAACAAACACAAGTTCAAAGACGCAGCGCGGAACTGGCGGAGCGCTAAGGAGCCCGGGCCCCCCGTGCGGGCTCTGGGTGACTGGTCGGCAGGCTCCCTTCCAGCTGTGTCCTGGAGCCTGGGGCCTGGGCTCAGTGTCATCACTTACCCAAGATCGGGGCCAAAACCCTGGAAATGATACGTTCCTTGGTTAATGAGTACAGTCCCTTCCCACTGGGGTAAAAGTAGGGGCACAGATCTAATTTCACATCTTCCTTTTTCTTTCTTTCTGACATCCAGGTTTCTAGATCTAGGCAGGTCTTATTTTAATTCAAATCTGCCTTTATTCAAACCCCTGCAGACTAGTAGGAGAGATCTCAGCTGCCCTGGGTTTTCTGCGCTCTCTCCATCAGCCAGCACCGCAAGGTGAGGGCGGCAGAGCCTGCAGTGCCCCGGCCTCCAGGGAGTTTGGGGGTAACCGAGAGCAGGACAGAGAGAGACAGAGAGACAGAGACAGAGAGATACAGAGACAGAGACAGGTAGACAGAGAGACAGAGAGACAGAGACAGAGACACAGAGACAGAGACAGGTAGACAGAGAGACAGAGGCAGAGACACAAAGAGACAGAGGCAGATAGACAGAGAGACACAGAGACAGAGATGGAGAGGAAAGAGCGGGGAGAGACAGAGGAGAGGGTTAGGAAGCGATGTGGGTGGCGCGGGGCAGGGGATGCTCTGTGGCCTTCAGGAGCCCCGGACACGCCAGGCCAGGTCAGGCCGGGGCAGGCAGGTCAGGCCGGGGCAGGCCAGTGCAGGCCCCCAGGCCCGCCGCAGGGCCCCCTCCACACCCCATTTTTGACAGGGAGCAGTGAGATCTGTTGTGCGGCACCCGCGTGCGGCTGGTGGCCTGTGTCCGCAGATGCCACATCGGGGGGCAGGCAGCAGGAGCGCAGCTCACGGCGTTTATTTATCTTTTCAGCCATAATGTATGAGCTCCCAGAGAAGAGACTGAAGGCTGAGGGACGGGACATTCCTGGGTGATGGCATCACAGCTGAGGGCCCGGCAGGCAGCAGGCACGGCTGTCCCGGGCCGACACGTGGGCTCACTCGGAGGGGGGCCAGCTCCAGCCCCCTCGGACTCTGGAACGGCTTGGGGGTGGGGTGAAGAGGGGGACCCCATGTGGAAGGCACCCCTGTGGGGGGAAAGACACCCCCACGTGTCCTTCCCAGTCGGTCCCCTTTGTCCTCACCCGGCCGCTGTTCCGAGCACTCCCAGACTCCTCTGCTGCACAGCCGTCCCAGGGAGGAGGCACCTTATCATTCACCCTGCTCTGCGGATGGGGAAACTGAGGCAGGAGAAGTAAGTGATGGAGCCAGGATCAGGCCAGGCTGCCCGGAGACCAAGGCAGCACTCAGGACTATGGCACTTGGTACTGGACATCGTGGTCCCCAACTTGCAGGTGAGGACACTGAGGCCTCAAGGACAGAGTCCAGCCCAAGGTCACACAGCTGGCAGGCGGCTGGAGGAGCCACACCCAAAGCCTGGGCTCTTCCTCCCCACTGGATGGCGGGGAAGGCCTGCCCAAGGTCGCCGTGGGGAGGGGTGAGGCCCCACACTCCCTTCTAAGGGACGTGTGACACCTTGGTCTCCCCAGCCTTCCCCCAAACTGCTCTTGGTGTGGAACCCAGCCTCAGTTTCCTGAAATCTAAAAGGGATTTTTAAATCATGGTGAAATTCACGTAACATAAAATTCAGCCTTTGAACCATTTTCACGAGCAAACTCCGTGGCATCTACAGCAGTCGCATGCCCTCCCCCCCACCCCAGTTCCAGAACCTCGTCATCACCCCAAAAGGAAACCCTGAGCCGTGGTGCAGTCAGTCCGCAGCCCCTCCCCCAGCCCCAGCAGCCACCAGTCGGCCGTCCGTCCCGCTCTGCAGCATCCTCGGGATCACACCACTGAGGCCCTCTGTGACCAGCCTTACACTCCGCGTCGTGTCCTCCAGGTCTGCCCGTGTGGCTGCGCATCGCTTTGCTCCCCTCGAAGGGCGCACTGTTCCACCGTCTGGCCGGACCGTGCTCGGCTCGCCCCCGTCGGTGGCTGCAGCTCGGGCTGTTCCACCTCGGCCCCTGTGCTGATGCTGCCGTGACTCTCAGGGTGGGACCTCGTGTTCGGACCCGTTTTCCACTCTTTGGGGTGGACGCCCAGGACTGGAATCGCTGGGTCGTGCGGCGATTCTGTGTTTAACCTGCCGAGGATGCTCTGTGTTTCATTCCCCAAAGGGGTTTTTTGTTTTTTTTTATTATTATTTTTTCTTTATTGATGTTAGAGAGAGAAGAAGGGAGAGGGAGATAGAAACATCGATGAGAGAGAACATCGACTGGCTGCCTCCTGCACGCCCCCCACTGGGGATCGGGCCCACAACCTGGGCATGTGCCCTGACCGGGAATGGAACCGGCGACCTCTTGGTGCATGGGTCACAGCTCAACCACTGAGCCACACCGGCCGGGCTGTTTTGGGTTTTTTTTTAAAACCTGGCTTGTAACATTGCAGGGAAACCAGCAGCAGTGGCCAAAGAGCCTGGCACGTGTCGACGGACAGTGGGGAGAGGGAGGGAGGCGGCTGGAGGACCGACCTGTGCAGAGTGACTGCTGGCAGGCTGTGTGCCCTTGCGAGAGCGACTAAACCTCTCTGGGCCTCACTTCCCTCACGCATCCAACAGGCCTGTGTGCGGGCTGACAGCATCGCAGGGCCTGGACCAGCTGGGTCTGCAGCGAGTGCTCAAAAGATCTCCACTCACTTCATTTTCAGCCCATCCTGCAGGTGTGGCTCGGGGGCTGGCGCATGCTCTCCCCCCCCCTTCCTCTCTCTCTCACACACACACACACACACACACACACAGCATCTCATCTCCTCTCATCCTGCCACCAGGCCTGTCATCTACCACCTGGCAGGACAGGAGACGCTCAGACGGCTCAGAGAGGTCGAGTAACTTTGCAGCTTCGCCCAGCCACACAGCAGCCCCGACGGTGACCGAGCCTGCCGCCTTCTCCCCAGCACACGCAGCCGCCCACGAGACCCCCGCCACCCACCGCAGACGCCCGCAGCCCAGACGCAGCTCTGAGGACAGCGTTCAGGGCCCGCAGAATGCAAGGAACTCAGTGATCCCAAATAAGGCCTCCTGTGCGTTCCCCAGGAACCGGGCCCAGAGGGCAGGACTCAGAACATCTCTTAGAAGGGGAAAAAACGCCTCTCTTCCCTTTTTCTCGGGCCTGTCTTTATGAGACAGCTGAGATCCTATCTCCAGGCCCCAATGAGAGCGCCTCGCGGGCTGCCCGCCAGCCCCTGCAGCTCTAGGCATTCTTGCCGACAATTCAAAATAACCTCATAACGTGTCGGGAGATGATAAGTGGGGTTCAAGTTTAATGGGCATAACAAAACCCACTCTTCTTAGTTACTGGAAGGATTTTTGGAGGAGGAACAACTCTCAGATCAGATGTTCACATGCTGCCTGCCCCCCTCCCCCATCCCCACACCCACCGAATTGCTTAACGACGGGAATTTTTTAAACGTTCCAAAAAGATGTTTCTGGACACCCGGCCTCTCCTCACCCAGAAGGAGCCCAGCCTGGCCGGGGGTGGTCTTGGGCCCCCAGCTCAGACCCCCAGGGTCTCGGCGCGGAGACCAGCCCTGGAGACCCGAATCCAGGTCCCCGTGACCCCCAGACTGCTCAGTTTCTTCACGTGTGAGCTCTCTGCAGCCAGATGGGTCAGATGGCTTTAAACACGTGATGAGAAAATGAGGTTTGCAGAAGGGCCCAGCCTGTTAGGAAGCTCACAGAAAACTGTGTCCAGCACTGTCGCCATCACCCAGGCCACCGTGCTGGTTCCCAGAGGCCAGGGGAGCAGGTGTCCACACTGAGGTCACCCACCGGGCTGCGTCCAGCTGCCCACCTCCCCCGCTGCCCACCCACCCGGCCCTGCACAAGCCGTGTCCTAGGGCTTCTCACGATCATGTCCCCGGGAGGAAGGACCATCACACCTCCATTCAACAGACGAGGACGTCAACGTCCAGGGAAGTAAAACTTGCCCAAGGGATGGCCCCTCGCGCTACGGGGACCCCAGCAGGCCCTTTCCCCACGTTTCACCTGTGGGAGACGGCAGGTGCCGGGACGACCAGCGGGCCATCCTGGCAGCTGGGTCTGCGGACCCGGAGCCGTGCAGCGGACGGGAGCCGGGGGACGAGGCTCAGCCGGCAGCGCCACGACAGCCAGCGGCACGCTGGAAGGCTGCTCAGGACCCCGCCAGCCTGTGCTCCAGCCCTGGCCTCCCACCTGAAGATGCCAACTCCTCCCCTGGCCTGTGTGGCCCTGCTGGGTGCCCTGAGCCCCGGGCCCTCCCTGCCCCCTAGTGTGTGCACAGAGGCTTCCTGCCCTCTGGGCCACCCGGTGAGTCACGGCCCCTTGTGTTTTCACTTTCTTGTGATTCAGTGTCCGGTCCACCCCAGATCACCCCTCCGGGGGAACGCCTGGGCATGCAGTGTGGTGACTGAACAGATGGCTTCCGGGGACAGCCGCCCTTCCCGTGGAAGCCAGCCTCTCCCAGGCGGGCAGGGGGGCCTCTGCCCCGGACCAAGGGGCTCTGTCCCTGGCTCCCATGGGCTTCCATGGGGGGTTTCCATGGGGCTGTCTCTGGGAGAAAAGGGCGTCCTCTGAGTGGCTGTCACAGGGCTCGGGTTCAAGCCCCAGACGTCGGCCACCCCCCCAACAGAAGCCTGTGCTCTGCGGTGCACCCCGAATCCAGGGGCACTGGAGCCCCCCACTTCCCTGCAGGATGATGGCAGGAGCTGAGCCCCGAGCCTGACACCAGCCGCAGGGGACACCTCCCTTTCCCTGCCCGTGTTCGGTGCATTTCCTGACACCCCTGAAATCCGGGGGCACCTGCCATTCCTCACCCTGCTCTGCTCCGAGACTGTCGGTGTTGCTGTAAAATCAGTGTGAGCACCACACAGACTGCAGAGAGTCAGGAGGTTCTTCTGATACCCAGTTCCTGCACTGGACACCCGTCTACTGCAAAGTCCACTGGGGGCCCTGGATTCGGGGACAACGCCCCTGGCTCGGGCAGCACCCCAGCACAGGCAGCCGGTCAGCGCCAGACCCCAGGGGGCTGCGTCCAGAGGGGGGTCCTGGAGCCCCCACATTCCTGCTGCCTGGTCCTTTCTCACACAGTCGAAGGCAGAGAGGCCTCTGCAAGTGATATCTTCGCTCTGTGACCAAATAAGGCGATATTACATCTCACTGTTTACGCGCCCGCACAGCTGGCGGCTCAGGGGCACCAGGGGAAGCGTAGCTCTGGCTGTCCCTCGTCCCAGCACCAGCAGCTCTGCCCGCAGCCAGCACCGTCCTTGCGAGGCAACCATCTGTCACGTCCGAAATGCAAGCCCCAGAGGTGACCCCGTCTGGCCTCCAGCCACCCTGGCCCCGGCGGAACCCGGCTCCAAATGTCCACACGCTTGATGTGAAGGCTGGGAGAACCCCTAAAAGTTTTATTGCAGGGCCTGAGCGAAAGCAGAGACACCTCTCGAAGGGCAAACCCCACAGCTCTGTCTGCGAGGTGCCTTTTTCTGCCCTGACAATTTATGTCAAACTTTCTTTGGCAAATCAGACTGCTGCAGCTGAGAACTGTGGGTGACCTTCCTGTCCCGACAGTGTTTATAAAAGTCTACGCAGCGCTGCCAGGGCCCGGGCCTCATAATGGGTGTTCATAATAAGACAAGTGTAAATGTTAAAAACCCATTAGGAGACCTGGAACGCCAAACAAAGCTTCGGCTCGCTGGCGTCTCCACCCTGCGTGTGGGCTGACCCAACCTGCAGCTCAGACGACGCTGACCCCGGGGATCCGGCCCGACCCAGTGCTGTCAGCCTAGGCCGTGGTTAGAGCCCAGGATGAGGGCACGGATCTCACAAGGCAGACCACAGGAGAGCACCCGTCGCCCTCCGAAATGGGGTTCTTAACCAGCCTTTCTCCCCACGCCACCCCTTGCACCGCCCCAGGCACAGCTTGACGTCAGGCCCCGGCTACCTGAATCTCCGCTCTCCGCCCCGAAGCATCCTTTCTGGACGTCCAGGTGCTCATGACATGTTTTCTGGAGGGGAGAGTGAATACTCCATGAATGGGTGAATGAATGCATGAATGAATGCGTGAAAGGCTAAGTGAATGAATGAGTGAAGAAATGAGCAAATAAAGGTTACCCGAACAAACGACCGACTAAAAGACTGAGTGAATGAACAAATGAGCTAAAGACTAAGCGAATGGATGAATAAATGAAAGACTGAATGAATGAATGAAAGACTGAATGAATGAATGAAAGACTGAATGAATGAATGAATGAAAGACTGAATGAATGAATGAATGAATGAATGAATGAATGAATGAGAGACTAAGTGGTTGAATGCATGACTAAGTGAATTAATAAGTGACTGCGATAAAGACTAAGTGATGAACGAATGAACGACTAAGTGCATGAATGACCGGGTGAATGAATGCATAAAAGACTAAGTAAATTAATGAGTGAGTGAAACACCGCATGAACGAATGAGTGAAACATTAAGCGAATGAATGGCTGACTGAATGAATGAGTAAAAGACAGTGAACCAATGAATGAGTGGTGAATGAACGCACGAATTGAATGTATCATTGATCGCTCCCTCCGTCTCACCTGAGGTCTGCAGGATGGGTCTGCAGTGGCCAAGGGAGCCAGGACCCTTAGAATGAAATGCTTGAGCCCAGAGTTGACTTACGGGGAGGCTGACAGCAACCAGGCCTCAGTTTTTTTCCCTGCGCTCCCCCAAAGTCCCCTGCCACTCAGTTTCCCCCCAACCCACCAGGGGAGGTCTCCCCACATTCATTCATCCCCACCCCCTTGTCCATACCCTCACATCCCCCTCCAATCGGGAGAGCACAAGTGAATGACAAGCGGCCACTGTCACCACTGCCAGGGCTCTGCTGTCATCCTCGCCGGTGGTACGTCAGGCAGCCCAGCTGGCCCGGAGCCCATGTGGACGGAGCCCCGCAGCCACACCCGGTCCTGCTGCTGTCAAATCGGCCCGCCTAAAGGAAGTGTGACTCGCTTCCCAGATGATGAATGATATCTTGGGGCCGAATGCATCTTTGTTTTAAGGCCTGTCATTGGGAGTCACACCCACCTGCCTGGAGACTCTGTCCTGCCCTGTGGCTTTGGCCAAGTCTCCTGACATAACCACTCACTGATGCCTGCCGCCGGCCGACACACCAGTGAGCAGAGGAGGCGAGGACCCTCGGCCTCGAGACACAGCCCAGTGACATGAGAAGCAGCGGCATTTCCCGAGCACCTACTGTATGCCCAGAGACCCGGGCTCAGCCGTTTTCCCTGCATTTTCCCTTCATTCAGCCCTGCAACCTACTGCGAGCCCGTGTATCAGTTCAGAAAACAGAGATGCCCCCCCACCCCCAAGAGAAGAAATGATTGTCTCATTTTCTTCTTTGCTGTTAACCAGACCTGTTGCTGGACAGCGGCCGGCCTGGGCCTCGCCCCCATCCCCCGTGACATGGAGACACACAAGCCTTCACTGGCAGGGTTGGCAAGGGTATGCAAGGAGATAATCTACCTCGAGTGCCTGGAACAGCTTGGGGAACAGAAGAGGAGCTTAGGAAAGGGCAGCAGGGTGATCGGAAGGGCCCGTCGCCAGACAGGGGTTTAGTTATCGAGGGCTGTGAAACGGGCCCACTCCCTTTCCACCACCCTGACGTTCAGAGCTGAAGCCATGTGGAGAGTGGAGAGAGAGAGGGTCCCTGGGCACTGACCCGGTCCTTCTGCAGAGAAGCGGGCTCAGCGGAGTGGGCCACACAGACGCCACACAGAGACCCTGGGGAAGTGTCCCAGCTGGGCGGTAATGATTAACCCGTGTGCACGCCTGGCTGTGAACCTGTCGCCCCGCTGACTCATTTCGCAAACTCTGCTCGCCTTCAGGAGTGGCCTCTGCCACCTTGTCCGAGATCCCGACACAGAGGTGTCGTTCCGCCCTGGTGTCCAACCTGCGACCTGCTGCAGGAACCCGGTGCCCACCGGAGGCCTGGGCCAGGAGGTGCCCAGATGAAGGAGACAGTGCTGGACCCTCTGCTGACGGGTAAGGAGCCGGCGGGACCCCAGGGGTGGGGGCCAGGGCATCGCTGCTCGCTGCCAGCCCGGGGAGGGTGCCCTCTGTGACCCTGGGAGGGTGCAGGGAGGACCCAGGGAACTTAGCTCCCAGTGGTGCTCAGACTAGCCTGCTGGGGAATGCCCCAGGGTGGGCAGGCCTGTCGGGGGTCCGTTCATGCAAGACTTGATCCCCACCCAGGACTTCTCACCCTCGGCGCCGTTGACATGTGTGCTGGGTCCTTCTTGTCGTGGGGGGCCGTCCTGTGTACTGCAGGGGTTCAGCAGCAAACGTGGCCTCCACCCAGGAGGCCAATGATACCTTACCCTCCGTTGTGACAACCCAAAAATGTCTGCGGACATTGCCCGATGTCCCTGGGAGGCACACGCCGCCTCCCTCATTGAGAACCGCCACGCGGCCCGAGCCGAGCACTGACGTGCCGCAGACGGCCAGGTGAGCCTCAGGGAAGGGTGCGCTCGAACCGCACGGGGCCCTGAGGTCAGTCGGATGCCAAGGCTTTGGGGCCAACCCTGCCTGAGACCCCAGCTCTCGTTTCCCGGCTGGGCCACCTAGAAGAGGTTGCTTCACGTCTCTGTGCCTTGGTTTACTCATCAGTAAAATGGGGCTAACAATAGTGTCCACCCCAAAGGACTCTGGGTGGGGAAACGTGAGCTGTGTTAGGGCTGGAAGCACAGGGCCTGGCACCTGTCAGTGCGGTTAGGATCCGATTTCACCGGAGGGCAGAGCTGAGGCCCGGACAGGAAGTCACCCCCGAGGGTCACACAGCTGGTGGCGTCAGGGCTGTGAGTGACGGCCTCTCTCCAGAGCCTCCTCCACGGGAGGGACACCGTGAAGGGGGAGACTTCAGAGACGGGGCCTCTCCCACCCCCGCCAGGGGACGAGGACTGAGGCTCAGAGGGCGAGGACCGCTTGCTCTGGTCTCCCGGCGTCAGCACCCCGCGTTCCATCCTTCAGAGAGGAACTGCTCGGACAGGGGGGCACTCTGAGGGCCTTCCTGGCACCAGGGACCAGCTGGGGACGCTTTAGGGCAGGTCAGAGGGCATTTCTGAAAACAGAGCGTCCTCCTCTTGTCTTGTGGGAATTCAGCTACCAAGTCCAAGACTTGGATCAGTCCGACCAGCCCCACCCTCCACCCTTTGAAGAGTGAATGAATGAATGAATGACATCACTCCATCTGCGAGTGAACGAATGAACGAATGAGGAAGCAGACTCACCTTCCTTGGCCCCCCAAAGGGAACTCCAGGACGGGAAGGAGCTGGGGCGTCCTCTCCTGTAGGACAGAGGAGGCAGAAGGTGGTTCTCAGTGGCCCCGACTCTGTGCTCCCCCCTCGAGGGTCAGAGGGCAGAGGGCAGAGTCTATGGGGTAGCTGCCTTCCCAGAGACTTCCTGGCCATAGCTGAGCACCCCGAGCAACGATCCTCTGTCTCTGGGGCCCTCTGGCCTCCTTCGGGAGACAAGTTCCAAGGGTAGGGGGGGACAGAGTGAGGATTTGCAAAATTGAATGAATTAGCTGGAAAAGGACTACTTTTTATTTTTGGTTTGTTCTGAAAGTGCCTGAGAGTCAAGACAGAGGAAGGAGGAATGTGAGTTGAGCAATCCGATGTTTACAGAGGAGCCTTCAAATAGCAACAACGTTTTGCCAGATTTTTGAGATCCCTCCACAGAGATTGTCCGAGAACCCATTTCCTCCTCGTGGCCTCCGGCCAGTCAGCCAGCGGTGTGGTGGCATTGCCCTGTCATCGTCATCAATAAAGCAGAGTGGGAGGGACCAGCTTGATTCACATGGTGGGGGTGGGGAGCTGGGGATTCTGAGAAATGCCAAGTCTGAGAGCAAACACACAAGCTGTTTAGTTGAGAGGGTGAGGGAAGGCAGGACAGAGGCTGCCACTGGGGTCCTTTCAGGGCAGGGCTGGCATGCAGTGCCATCTGCGGCTGGAGGGGACCAGCGAGGACATCCCCAGGCTCAGACACCAGCACCCACCTCTCCCAGGAGCACTTCCTGGGTGGGATGTCTGTCCACGAGTTGCACAGTGAGTGATACTCCTATGCTAACTGCACAGCCCATGGACTTCTGACCTGCACTTAAGTACGTTGCTTCTGGCAGCCCAGGGCTGTAACTGGAGGGGTACCCCTGAAAAGACCCCTTGTGACACTGTTGCAAGCTACATACTTCAGTCTTTATTCCTTTGTCACTAAGCTCTAGGCTCTCAGAGACCTTGATTATAATGCCGACATCTCTAAAGGGAAACAGAAGTGTATCAGTCAACCACACCCTAGTATAAATAAGGTTAGCATGAACCTCTTCTAGTGACTGTGGGCTGAATGGAAAGGGGCTTGACTGCAGGAGGCTGGACAGCCATGGGACAGCAAGGGACCATGCAGGGGCCATGAGGAGGTACTGGGCAAGGAATGGGGTACACAGCTGGCAGTGAGAGCCTCTCTCTCCTTCGGCTATCACCTGAGATCCAGATTTCCCTTTCAGGGCCATATATGATGACCCTCCGAGAGTGGAGGCTAGAAAGGGCGACAGGGAGACCGGGGCTCTGGTCTGAGCCAGGCCTAGGTCCCAGTGCTGGGACTGCCTAGCCGCTGTGACCTGGGGCTAATCGACCTCTCAGCCTCAGCTTCCTCTTCTGTAAAATGGCCTGTCCCTGCCGCAGAGGACTCCTGGACAGGCTGCAAAGGGCAGTGTTTTCCCGGTGGTGCTCGTTGTCTGACATGGGAGCTGGAAGGGTCTCTCTCTGGCTGCTGCCTCTCGTTCCTCTTCAGAAGAAGGCCCTCAGTATCCGACTCCATTGAAGACTTGGCCTGCCTTCCCCCAGACTGTGACGTGCGCTGTGGGCTCTCGGGGTTAGGGCAGGAGGCAGTTTGTAGCTTCGTGAGACCCGGCGGCAGGAACGTGGCGGGATGAACCCTGTCTCCCCTCCTCGATCAGAGCAGGGGTCCCTGCGAGGAGGCAGGACACGCAGACAAACAGGAAGAGGGAGGGAGGGAGGCCTTGGGAACGTCTCGGCCCCAGGGGAACCCGGGGTGCCTGATGCCACACATCAGCTGCTTGACCAGAGCTTGAAGGATCTGTGCACCCAACCGTCCCAGAGGCTGAGCCTCCGGCGAGGCGTTTCCGCGGGGTCACAGGACCGCACACCCAGGCGCTGCAGTGTGTCCGCAGGGAGGGTGGGGCGCAGCCAGGCTGACAGCAGCCACAGTAGCCAAGGCCTTCGGCGTGTCACCAGCCTCATCGATTAGTCCTCGTGTGAACGTCCTGTAGGGGATGCCCTCCAGGCCTCGGTCTTGGCCGGCACGCGGAGGCGGGCGCTATGGGCTTTAGCAATCATTTCACGCAGGTCTGGAGGGAAATGTTTGCATAAAAGGACTCTGCGACCTCGGAGAGTTCGCGCCCTCCTCTGGCTGTTCCTTCATCGCCATCACCGTGAGGCCGTTGAATAAACAGCCACATTGCAGGGAAAAGAGACCCAGGGAAGGCCTGTGTCGGTTCAGCAGCAAAGCTATCTTTAAAAAGGTGGAAGTAGCCCTGGCCGGTTTGGCTCAGCAGTAAGAGCGTCAGCCTGCGGACCAAAGAGTCGCAGGTTCGATCCTGGTCAAGGGCATGTGCCTTGGTTGCAGTTTGGTCCCTGGCCCTGGTCAGGGTCGTGCAGGAGGCAACCAATCAATGTGTCCCTCTCGCATCGATGTTTTTCTCCCCTTCTCCCCCACTCTATCTGAATGAAGATAAATGGAAAAATATCCTCAGGTGAGGATTATAAAAAAAAGGTGGAAGTAATTTTCTCTCATATAAGAGAAGTCTAGAGGTGGGCGTTTCAGAATTCCAGGAGAAGGCTTCCCAAAGTCATTGGAGATCCAGGGTCCTTCCCTCAGACTGCTCTGCCATGCTCAGCATAGGCATCTACCTCATGGGCCAAGATGGCTGCTTGAGCTCAAGCCATCAAATATGTATTCCCATACAGAAAAAGCACTCGCCCTCCCTGGAAGTTGTCCACACACTTCCACTCATTTCCACTGGCCTGAACTTAGTCCCACGGCCACACTGAGCTGCAAGGGCGGGCAGGAATGCGGTTTGTTCTGGGTAGTCCCGTGCAGCTAAAAACTAGCTGTTCTTTTACTAAGAAAAAGACAAAGAATAAATATTGGGGGTGTGTGGGGGTAGCAATTGGCAATCTGTGACACAGTCTCTGAACAATTTCTCAGCCTGGTGCTGGTGGGCCATCAATTAACCAGGGACCTGTGTTGCTCTTCCTCCCTCTGAGCCTTGTGTCTCGTGTAAAATGGGATGGCTGGTCCTCACCATTTTAAGTAAATGACTCCATTGAAAAGAAAAGTGCAGGCGAGCTCAGAGGAACCGCTGGGGTCTCTGACTGCTAGGCTGTATCTGGAGACACCAGCATCATCTCCGTCTCAGATGTACTGAGTGAGCCGTGCACGCCTACATTTATTTTTAGGTGGATACATAGTCATTTGGATACATATTTTCCAGTCCTGGCAAAACGTGAGTGCTCCTTCAAACGCATATACATCTGCATCTTTCCTCCCGTCAGAAACTGTAGAGCGCGGTAATTAACGGGGTGTGCGTCATCTTCCTGAGGCTGTAAAACGATCCGTGACCAATCGGATTTGGGGGTCACTTTCACACTGTATTGTGATAAGATTTCTGTGTAAATACACTGTATCAATATTTACCTGGGATTATGCCTGATGATGTGTCTGCAAACCCAGGAGGATTCTGTGTCCTTTCTCCACACCAGCAGCCTATGGCAATTAAGCATGTTGTAAAAGTAACAGCCAGCTGCCCTCAGGACCTTTGCACGGCTGTGCGCTGGGCTGGAATGTCCTTCCTCGGACGCCTGCAGGACTCCCTCCCGATTCTCTCAGACCGCCATGCCGACGTCCCTTCCCTGCCCCGTGTCCATGGCATCTTGTCTTTCTTCACCCCTCACCCTTCTTCACTTTTCTTCAACCCCGCCTTGCTCTCCAGCACGATATCACTTGCGTATTCTCTTTTTCCCAAATATAATTTCCAAGGGGCGAAGACTTTTCAAAGCCTCTAGACTTGTGCCAGGACAATCTGAGCTGCCCAGCGAACCTTTACTGCCCGAAGGCTTCCACATTCCTCAGTGTTTCCTGTTGGTCCTTAAAGACTCTGTTAAAGATGAAGAAGACGGTGCTCCGACATGGCCCTTCCGGGGGCTGTCCTGGGGTGGCAGACGCGGAGTGGTGTTCTGCCACGGCGTACGCTTTGAGATGCCATCTTGTTCGAAAGGGCGTTACGGTCGTTTCCTAAGCTCCTTAATGTTCCTCAAGGAACACAGTCATTTGGAAGTTGGGACAATGAGGGAAAGAGTTCTGGAAGGAAGATGCTGTCCGTGACAGCGCTGGCAGGAGGCACAGTAACAGATCCCCACTTTACAGATGAGGAAACTGAGGCACGGAAAGGAAAAGGCACTTGCCGACAAAGGGCTGGTGGGTGTGAGCACAGTGGTCTCCCACATGGCACCTCCCAAGTCGCCCCTGAGCACCCCAGCAGCCAAGTCTAGGAGGAAACAAAAGCCATACACAACCCGGTGTCCCCGAAACAAGACCACACGGCCGGAGACCAGCGGGCTCCTGGGTGTGGATGCTAGCTGCGACCTCTGTGGGTCAGAAGTCCCCGCCGTAAGCAACGGGCACTCGGTCTGGCTGCCTACCTGGAAAAGAACATGAGGAAGGCCCCACGGGGCAGCAGGGAAGGCGGGCTGGGGGAGCCTCGAGCAGGAAAGGCAAGTGGCCCACGCTCCACGCTGCTGCAGGGCCCCTGCCACTGCGCCCACTGCCACCGCCACTGGACAGCGCCACGTGGCCTGAGAGAATCCTAACCCCGCCTTCTCTGGTCCAGAGGGGCATCTGATTGGCCAAGCCTGGGTCACATGTCCATGGCCCAGTTGCCAGGGAGAGGAAGCTGGAGGATCTCCCACCTTCTTACATAGGAGTGGCCCTGTACCCACCAACGTTACACGTGGGGGTCCTCCAGTAAGAAAGGGAGTTCGGTGCTGAGCAGCCCCCCTCCCCGAAATGACCAAAGCCCAGCCCATCCTCCCTGAGGAGTCCTACAGGACAGCCTCCCATGGGGTCCACTGAGAACCACAGGCTCTAACTGAGAAGCTGTGGAAACGAGGCCCCTGAGCCAAGGAAGCTGAGTGGGCCCTGAGGGCAGACCCACCGTCCCCCTTCAGGGGCAACTTGGGCTCCTTTAGCACAGAGACTTGTGGGTGATTCAGGCCCCAAAGGGGGGCCTCCTTTGGTCCTCGGAAACATGCAAAAGCCTCTTTCTGGGGTCACCGTGGTCATGCAGCTGTGGGCTTCGGCTCTGGGTCCCGAGCTCTCCGGGAAACCTGCCCAAACAGCCTCCCTGGTCCCAGGATCGGTGTCCTCCCGTGAGCCGGTGAGAAGCCGGGGGCCGCCTGTGGTGTGGTGGCTTCCTCCTCAGAACGGTCCCTTCAAGCCCTCCTGGCTGGCAGGAGTGGCGGCTTTGAGCAGCGTGTTCGTTTCGGTCTGCTCCGGTCTGTTTGGGTCAGTAAGCTGTCCATGCGGTTGGGGTCAGCCCTCGGCCACCCCGCCAGAGCCTCGGTGGCCCGGCTCCCTCGCCCCCTGCTCTGCTCTGTGCTGGGCAGAGAGGCTGTATGACTGTGTGGACTGTCCCCACCACCCTCTGAATCCTGGCACACTTAGCCATTGGACCAGAGGACAGAGTCTCTGGGTGTCAGTTCTCTGGCCACTCCTGCCAGGCTGAGGCTCCTCTCCTCCCACCCAGCCCTCTCTCCTTGCCCTTCGGGGACTGGCACCCCAGCCCCGCTAGAGCCCCGGTGCCTCATCACCCCTTGTCAGTATCCCCTAACCTGCCCCACGCCTCTAAACTTGTCCTTTCTTTAAACCCTGCTACAGCTGAATGGTGCCCGCCCCCAATTCACAGGTAGGAATGCTACCCCCAGCATCTCAGGATGTGGCTGTATTTGGAGACGGGGTCTTTAAAGAGGAGATTAAGGTAAAATGAAGTCATTGGGGGCCCTAATCCAGTGTGACTGGGGTCCTTAGAGAGCTCAGGACACAGACACACACAGAGGGATGACCCTGTGGGGACACAGGGAGAAGACGGCCATCTGCACACCAAGGAGAGAGGCCTCGGGAGGAGCCAGCCCTGTGACACCTGGATCTGGGCCTCCGGCCTCCAGGATGGGGACAGTATGCGTCTGTGGTGTCAGCCGCCAGCTTTCCAACCTGCCTGGAGGGAGCCGTCCGTCGGCTGCCGGCCCCGAGGGGTGCACCCTGGACAAGCTCACAGCAGCCAGGTGGAGCCCCACGGCCAGGGCGTGGGCCCCGGCGGTCCCATCCTCTCCCACCTCTCCTGCTTCTCGGAGTGTGACAGGACTCTGGGCCAGAGCGGGACGCCCAAAACGGTGCTAAGTCCTTTCGGTAGAAGGAAAAGGGGGCCAGAACACAGCTCTGGGAACTACCCGACTTGTCAAACCAACCCTGGCCCTGGGGAGTCCTGCCTGTGACCTAGAAGAGGCTGGACAAGGTCGTCCAACCCCGAACAACGCCACAATCAGGATCACAGAGACACGAAACATGCTGCCGACCGTGGGCCGTTGTTCCAGACCCGAAACGAGGCAGAGGGTGGGTGGTCCTGCCCGAGCTGAGCATGGCCTGGGTGCAGGTGTGCCCTACCCGGGCGAGGCCACCTGTGCTCTTGGCAGAAGTACTGACAGGTCCTGCTGTGAGCCAGCTGGATGGCGGCGGCACCTTTCACGAGGGGCCACTCCACGGCCCGGCGCAGCAGGCCAGCCGTGTGGCCCTGGGCTGATGCTCTGAGGGCAAGACTTTGCCATCAAATGTAGCATAAATGGGGGCATTGGGTGGCCTGGGGACGAGACTTACCCTCTGCTTTCGAAGGACAAAGGACGCCTACTCCCCGTCGGGCCATCCTCCGAGATGACTGTAGCTTTGTGCAGCCCACGCCCAGAGCACCGTGGGCGCCGCGTCCTGGTGGCTCCCAGCCCTTTGGAGATAAATAGGGTCGAGTTCGGCTTTCCCTCTCAGGTTCCCACGAACGTCTGGGAAAGCGCTCTCTCCTGAGAGGAGGGTGGTGCAGTCTTCTCTCGCAGGGGCTGCATTTGCTCCCCAGGGGACACTCTCCCAGGGACACTCAAGGCGCCCTGCCGCAGGCCCTGGGAGCAGAGGTGGGCAGTGGGTGTCCCCAAGAGCAGCCTGACCCCGTGTTCTTTCCCTGGGACTTGTCACCCCCCCCCTCACACTGAGATGAGAGTAAGTGAGGCACTTGGGACAAAACCGCTCCCTTGTACAAAAGACCCTGAGTGACTGAGGCGTGCCCCTGGCTCTTGGCAGGGCTGGCACCCACGCTGTCTGACGGGCCCTTTGCCAGGCAAGCCCCTCTGATCAGATGGCCATGTCTAAAGTTTGCATCGGCGAAGCACCTGAGAAAGGCCCAGCCTTAAGAAGCAGATGCCCCGGGGGGATTAGACCGCATGCTCAGCCAGTTTATCTTTCAATAAATGCCCGGGAAGCGATCCTTCTCTGGGGAGGCTTTTCAGCATCGTGCCTGAGGAAGCCTGATTTTTCAGTGGAGACGACTGAAGAGAACTTGGCCTTGGGGGGGGGGGGGGGGACGTTCTCCAGGGGGGTTGCATTAGAGCAGGGACTTTCTGCAGAAACCTACCATCCTCAGAGAGCTTCGGCACGTATCTCGAGTGGGTCATCTCATCTCTGGCTTATCGCCAAGAGCCCTGGCCTGGGTGCTATTTACTCTGAAAAGACCAAGCTGTGTATTCTTTGATGGAGCTTTGAGCGTAAATATTTGCACCATTAATTAGAGTCGCTTTGATTCTGAAAACTCAAGCCATCTGGGCAGCCTCGAAGGGTCCTCGGGCCACAAGATGTGACTCATTCCGGAAGACTTCGGGCTGAGTGTCCGTCCTGCAAACAAGCACGCGGGCGGAAGGCTGGGGAGGTGCCAAGGAGCCCCGAGCCAGAGCTGGGGTGTCGCAAGTCCAAAGGAGGAAGCGTGGGTTTTTCTCCTGGTGTTTCCCTAACTTCCCGCTGCTCCTGAACGCGCCTTGCAGCTGGTGGGCTCGGCCCGCCCACGCGATCCCACTTGAGAGAAACAAACAAGTTGGTAGAGGGTGACCAGAGGAGTCCTAGAACGTGCTGGAAAGTTTTAGCCTCCATTGCACCTGGATTGGGCTCCTGGTTCTGCCACTCCCCCGCGGTGTGACTTGGGCAGGCCATTCCACCTGTCCGGTGTCCTCCGCTGTGAGAGGGAATGATAACTCACACCTCACAGGGTCGACGGAACGGCTCATAACGCAGCGGGAGTATTCCATCCCAGGGGGCCCCCCTCCTGCCTCGGAAGGGGAGTCAGCAAATGTGACGGGGCGGCGGGGCACCTCACAGAGCCTGGGTGATGCATGGGAGTGATCGCTGCTATTTGGGGCGCTTCCCCAAGCGCGGCCCCGCCCCCGGCGTCCTGGGAACCCACGCTGGCAAAGGGCGCCGGTTTCCGGAGGTGCGAGGTCTCAGGCTGCAGCGGGGTTGCAGCCCGTGGTGGGAAGGTAGTCCGTTTTCAGTTCTCTTGCAGACTTTTGGTGCATGGCAAGGACAAAGTCTCGGCTTGGGGTCGGGAGGTCTGTCACCGCTCGGCCGGCCGCTTGAGTCTCCCGCCCGGTGGCTCCGTCCGGCTCACGCCCCGCCCCGGCAGAGCACCCAGGTGGAAGGGAGCATTACTGTATTTTTATGGCGCTCTGTTAAACTATCACCTTCTGTGTGTGCCAGTGATTCGAGCGTTCCATTTCCAATGGCAGTACTGGGTTCTTCTAAAGTAAACTCTGATGAGCATTTTTTTAAAAAAGGAAAGTCTGAAACCCACGACCACGAGGATGAACCAGAGGGCACTGGGCCACACTTAAAAGGACAACTCGTGTGTGATCCCCCTCCTAGGAGGTCCCCAGAGGAGTCAGGTCCTTAGACAGACGGGAGGCCTGAGGTGCCCGGGGCGGGGAGAGCGCGTGTTCTGTGGGGGCGGAGCTCGGTTTGGAAGGATGCGACAGTTCTGCGTCTCCATGAGGGTCGCACAGGACGCGTGAACGCCAGCCACAGAGCGCTGCACCTAAAAACGGTCAAAATGGCCAGTGTGATGCCACGTCTATTTCACCACAATTAAAAAAGAACCGGAATGTCTGAAAAAGGGAGCCGGCTTAAAGAAACCTGTGAGGTCGGTCGTGGCCCCGGAAGCCCACAGCTCAGGGTCCGTCAGGGGCGCACAGGGATGGCGGGTGCGTGGGGGAGGTGCATCTCCGCCCAGGGGCACAGGCTCAGTGAGGTCACCGACTCTGGAGCCAGGCTGCCTGCCTCCGAGCCCCAGCTCTCACGGGGACTGCTGTGTGACCTCCGGCAAGTGCTTTCACCTCTCTGAGCCTCGGTTTCCTCATCTGTAAAGGGCTTGGCACAGGGCCTGGCGCACAGTGAGTGCCGGCTAAGTGCCTGTTAAATAAACGGGCTCGGAGGGGAAGCCCAGGCAGCAGCTGGCCTCGTCCACGGGCCCCTCTGCTGGTGAAGCTATGAGAGATGAAGCAGGCCCTCTGTGTCCACGCGGGGGCCGGCTCGCTCCCACACCTGCCGCTCACTTGGGAGCCCCTGCTGCCAGCCCTGAGCAGCTGCCTCTCGTCACGAGCCGTGGGAAGGCTGGGCCGGCTTCTCCTCAGCTCACTGCCTGCTCCTTGGTACCCCTCCTCCTGAAATAGACATGGCATCACATTGGCCACAGTTCAGCCACTGTGCCCTCTGCCCAGCCTTGCCAGGGGCCCTCGGGCCATCGAAGAACCCCGGGCCCTGCCAGCTCCTTGGTGGGACCCCTTGGAAACAGCCCAAATGCGCGTCGGATAAATGGATAAACAAGGGCGGCACGGCCCTTGTTATACCACGGAATATTCCTCAGCCGCAGAAGGGAAGGCACCCCGATGCACACTCCCGTGTGAAGTCAGGAAAACGGGCGCTGAGAGCAGTGCGCACATGCTGTGTGATCCCGCGTACACGAAATGCCCAGAACAGACACGTCCAGAGACAGAACGGGGAGCGAGATGGGGACAGGCTGTGCGGGTGCGGGGCTCACTCTGGGGTGAAGGAAATGTCTGGATCTAGACACAACACTGTGAGTGTCCTCAATGCCACTGTGTCGTTACCTTACGGTGGCTCATTTTATGTGGTCACTTTCACCTGAGTACAGTTTTTTAAATATTTTCCAGCCCTGCCCTGGCCGGGTGGCTTGGTTGGAGCATCGCCCCATACACCAAAAGGTGGCAGGTTCCATTTCTGGGCAGGCACTTCCCTAGGTTTCAGGTTCGCTCCCCGGCCAGGGTGCAAACGCGAGGCAACCAATCCATGTTCCTCTCTCTGTCTCTCTCCCCCTCTTCCTCTCTCTCTAAAATCAATAAAAACATATCCCCAGGTGAGGATTCAATGTATGTGTGTATGTGTGTGTGTATGTGTATGTGTGTATGTGTGTGTATGTGTATGTATGTGTGTGTATATGTGTGTATGTGTGTGTATGTGTATGTGTGTGTGTATATGTATGTGTGTGTGTGTGTGTGTGTGTATGTGTGTGTATGTGTGTATATGTGTGTGTGTGTGTATATGTGTGTGTGTGTGTGTGTATTCAGTCCAGCTCAGTGCAGCTGCCCAGGCCTGGGGTCTGCCTGAACCCCACCTTCCAAGTCATTAATCACTGTACCCCACATCTGCCAAGCTGGCCTGCGCCCACCCACTCCCCCACCTCTGTATCTTGTCCCCCCTCTGCCCTAAAGCCACCCTCAATCCAGAGGAGCTCCCCTCTGAAGGCCCACAAGTCAGGGGCCACTGCCGGCTCCCGGCTCCTCCCCGAATCTCAGTGTTCCACCCCGGCCCTGCCTGGGCCACACGAGGATGACACGCAGTAGGCAGTGATACCCTCCAGTCCAGCGCTTGTGAGAGCCAGATTCTGGGCTGGAAGCTGGGTTCTCCTTCCAGGTTCATGAACCCCCCCCCCAAAGCAGCTCCAGCCAAGGCCCTTTTTTCACAGATGCGAAAAACGAGGTCCAAGGAGCGACTTCCCACACTGTGTGCCTGCTGTGGGGCCGGGGCCTCCTTGCTCGTTCGTACCCCCACGCCTGCCAACCCTGAGCTGGGGCCCACCCTCGGCAGGTGCTCAGAGAGCTGGGTTGAACTGAAAGCAGACTTCCTGAGACTACGAGAGGTCGGCATCGAGATGCCCGTGACCCTGTTCCTGTGCTGAATGACAGTGGGGTCAGAGTATAGGTGACACTTTGGGCATCTCCTGGTTCATCCGAGGGGCTGGGCTACTGCAAGTGACCCAGAGGGGGTGGCTTTTGGCTCAGTGACACTGCTCGTGGAGTCGGCTCAGGCTCTTGAGCAGCTGTGGGGAGCCCTGGACACTCGGGTGCGGGTGGCCCTGGGCCCTGTGCAAGCTCACAGTCTCCGAGGCCCGCCGTCCGGTCAGGCCCGGGTGTTGGGAGGGCTGAGCCTGCCCCACCCAAGCCTATTTTAAACCTGGGCCAACCCCAGGGCCGGGGAGCTGGCCCCAGCCTCTCCCCCCTGCGCCGCCTCCCCAAAAGGGAAACCATTTCCCATGATTATAAGCATTGTGTGGCGTGAGTGCTGTGTCCTGTAATGACGGCTGTGGCCGTGAGGACTGGCCTGCCACCTCCCCGCGCCAGGCCGCTTGCCCCAGTCTGCTTTTGACATCAACATCTTCCTGGCACACGCAGGCTGCTCCCAACCGCCTGTGGGGCTCCCTAGAGAACAGGTTGGGGTTCCCTCTCCTCTCAGGCCACGGGGGGACCCCAACTCTCCCCAGCCTGGCATCCTTCTCACCTGGCAACATTTACCAAAATATCTTTAAAAAATTTTTTTCTTTTCCTTTATTGATTTTAGAGAGAGAGGAAGTGAGAGGGAGAGAAACATCAATTGGCCGCCTCCTGCATGCCCCCTACTGGGGACCGGGCCCACAACCTGGGCATGTGTCCTGACCGGGAATCGAACCGGCGACCTCTTGGTGCATGGGTCGACGCTCAACCACTGAGCCACGCCGGCCGGACTACCAAAATATCTTTTTAAACTGGCTAGAATAGAATATCTGCCTAACCAGACTCCACCTACTACCGGCTCCTTTCATAGGTCGGACGCCCGAAGGGTCTCATTAGAACACAGGTTCACGGGAGCCAAGGAAACAGCAAGAAGTAAAATGCCTCCAGTCGGAGGGAAGCGACACTAATAACGCATTAAACAACGTGCGGTTCCGAGCTGCTAAATGCACAATAACCCAGCCCTGGCCCAAAGGTAAACCATGGTGGCTAAAAATAGCCCTGGACGTATTTACATTTTCCCCCCTGAGCCTTTTCGGTTTATAGTTCATCATTCCCGGGGTTAGAATTCTAAAATTTTCCCTGTGTGTTTATACAACTGAGCTATTGCTGTGTATCACGTTGGCTACCAGACCCTTCCAAGAAAATTAGTTTTTCTCCCGATCCCCGCACAGTGGTTTGGGTGAGGCGGGCAAGCTGTGTGAAATTCTTGTGGCCCCAGCAAGGATCCGCTCTGCCCTCCTGGAGCAGGTGTCTGGGGTACTCAGCCCCCACTCGGGGCTCTTGGCAGACCCTTCGCAGGTGAGCCTTCCTCCGTGGAGAGGAAGACGTCCCACCTGGAGCCTCGTCTCCTGCTTTCTTAGTCCAGACTGAACGGGGATAAATACTAAAGACAATAGCAGGTCACCTTTCTCAGACCCGTTGGGAGGAAGGCCACCAGCATCTCCTCTCTGTACTTAGCACCTTGGGCGGGGGTCAGGGAAGCAAGTTGGGGACCGGAGACATTTCTCTGTGGCTTTGCTTCTGCAAGGCGAGTTTCCACCCAGAGCAGTGCACGGGTGGGTCAGGAGGGCTGGCACCCCCACACCACCATGCACAGATTCCTTTCATGCGCACGTAGCCTGTCCCCATGGGTGGCTGGGTCTGCCTCTGCCAGGGGCCAGCCAAAGCTGGTGGCTTATAGAGTGTTAACTTGGCAGGTGACTCAGGGGTCCCTGGCACAGGAGGGCTCCCAGCACCAGCCTAGCGCCTCCTTGTGAGCAGAAAGTGTGAGATGACCTTTTGAAATGTCACGCAGGCTGTTCCTGCGCGGCCACCGCTGTGCTGTGGCTGGGGAGCCGCTGGAGTTAGCGATTGGTTTTCGGCAGCTCTGCTCAGTGTTTACTGGGTGGATCGAGGTGCCGTGAGTGGGAGAAGTGTACAGACCCAGGAGGGGCCTTCCCCGTGGCTCTCAGAGCTCTCCTGGTGCCCCCCTCTGCTGCCAGAGAGGATGCCCAACTGCCCAGACCTGGCCTTCTGAACGTGACAGGGCTGGAGGGTGGCACCTCTCGCTGCCAGCCAGGAGCCCATGGCCGGATGTGGGTCAGAAGCCCCCCGCCGGCACCCCTGGCGGGTTTTCTCAGCCTCACGTAACTGGATTCCCCATATAACAGGATTTCTCCTATTTGGGGGACAGTTCTCTCTTTACCCATATTCCAAGCTCTTCATAGGCTGGGGTTCAAGTTCAGGCCGTGCTTGCCCATGACCTCTAGCTCTCCTTGCCAGAAAGGGCTTCATCTCCTGGCAAATCCAGAGAGCGGGTGCATTAGGGTTCCGCACCTGGGGAGGGGTCCGCAGTGCGCTCACTGAGGCTGGACTGGCCGCCCACGGAATCACCCCACGCTGTGCCCATCCCTCACTGCGTCGGTACCCTGCCCCTCCCCCAGTGGGCACCCTTCCCGGGGGCGCTGGCTGGGGGCGCGCCTCCCGTGGCTGCTCAGGGCCCCACTGGCCGCTGCGACTGATAAGCCGGTTCGGAGCCGGAGCCGGTGGAGACGCGCCCGCGGAGGGGAGGCGGGGGCGGGCCGGGCCCGCGGCTGTTCATCTCCAGCGTCCCGTGCGTTCGCTCGGTGTCCGGGTGACCGCGGGGGAGTTGATTTGCGCGCGGGGCGGGGCGGGGCGAGGGCGGCATCCACAGGTAGCCCCCAGGCGCGGGAGGCTGGTCCCGGACCCCCAGCCCAAAAAGCCGAGGGGGAGGAGTGGAACGGCGGTGCGCCAGGGAGGCCAAGTTTGGCTCCGGCGCGCAGCTTCTCGTCCTGCGTCTGGACAGGAGGAGGGGGACTGTCCCCAGACCAGCTGGGCTAGGACCCCGGCCCTCAGAGCCCTCGAGACGAAGTCACCCCCTTTCCTGGACCCCGTGCGTCCGGGCGCACCGGAGCCGGGCAGCGAGCCGAGCTATGTTGGAGGGCGACATTGGCCTCGAGGGGCTGTCCCCCAAGGAAGACCCTGCAGCCCGTGAGTATCCAGGGGCTGCAGGGGTGGGAGGGCGAGGGTCCCTGAGTGCAGCCGCAGCGGCGGCGTCGGGGACGCCCGGAGACGGCCGCTTTCCGGGGACTGAGGAGCGCACGGGGAGCGTGAGACAGGCGCCCCAGTCTCCTTGGCGGGGACAGTCCCCGCGCTGCTCTCGGGTGTGAGTGGGGCGGGGGATACTTTGTCAGCCTCAGGTTACTGGGGGCACCTACAGACAGACAGATGGCAGTCAGAGCGCGGGCTGGCCTGGGGCTAGGGCTGGGGGCGCCGCCTGGAGGTTTCCTGGTCCCTGGAGAGCACCCCCCAGCTGTACTGCGTCCACCGCGGGGCGGATGGAAGGATTTCGGATGTTTTTACAGGCGCTATTAATACACACAATATTTCCGTGCTATTCTGGAGATTTATTTGCGATATAAAGTAACTACTATGACTTGAAGTCATAATGGAAACTGCAGACGAACTGGTGGGGGTAGGGGTGGGGATAAATGAGGCTGCGACCAGCTGGGAGGGGGACTCCCTCACTTCCTGGGCCTCTCTCTGCCCATAAATCACGACCCTGGATATTTTTATACCAATAATTTTAAAATAAATGACCCAAGCAATGCTTCCTGGATGATTCCCCCCTCCCACTTCAGAGGTTATTAAATAAACCTGGGAGCGAGCGGGACGGGACAAGGGGCTGCAGCCGCGCTCCGTGTATTTAATTACACAGCTGAGTTCCGCCCTCCTGGAGCGCCCTGGTTGGGACTCTGCCCTGCAATCAGAGAGCCACCTCAAATAGAGCTGCTAACTATAGCTTGGGAAGCCCTCCTTTTTATTATGGCTTTCTCCCTCTCTCCTCCCCAACCCTCCCTCCCCGTTTTTTCTTTTTGGATTGCCAAGGAGAAACTTACCCTGAAGTCTGCTTCTCAAACAGCGCAGTTTGGCTTCTTTCTGGAAGTGACCCTGTGTGCTCATCAAAGTAAGGGCCCAGGAGGAAGACAGAGGGTCCCGCCAGCCAGAGAGGGGAGGCAAGAGGTGGGCACAGGGGGAAGGAGTGGCTTGAGAAGTCAGCCGGCAGGGCCTGGCCAAACTGGCCCCCTCTCCCGAGGCTTCCTCGGAATAAGCCAGGTCCGTGAGACCCGGACGTGCAGTCATACCTGACGTTCTGCATCGTGTCCGAGGACCAGCTCCTTCTCACTCCCCTGAGAAATCTGTTGTTACACCTGCCACCTCCTGTCCTGCCTTCTTCACCAGCTCCCTCATTGTTTGTGAAGAAGCGATTTGTTCATAAACCCACAGTCTGTACCTCCTGTGAGGGCAGGTGGCAGGTCCACTGCCTAACGCACTCCTGCTCATCCCACAAAACCCTGTTGGGATATCCCATGGGGGTCTCTACATGGATGGCATCCTGGCATGGAGGGAGGAAGGAAGGGAGGGAAGAAGGCGGGAAAAGAGGAAGGGAGGGAGGGAGGCGGAGTACAGACCGCTAACTTGCCGAGTGGACATGTGCAGGGGCTACTACATCGCGTGCAGTCCTCACTGTGCAGTGGACCATTTATGAATAGGGAAACTGAGGCATGAAGCAATAACTCAAGGTCAAACCCCTCACGAGTGGCAGAAGCCGGACCTGAGGCCTAAGCAGGCTGTTATTCTGCCCACTCAGTGGGGACGGGAGAACTCTCTCTCCTGAATCTTTCATTCGCCTATTCAACACACAGCTGGGTGCCTGGCACTGTGTCCTCAGGGCTTGGGCCACAGCAGGGGACAGAGCAGACAGAGGCGTGGCCCTTGTGAAGCTTTCTTGACCATCAGGAATACCTAATTAAATATCTAATATGCTGGCTTGGTGATGTGTCTCAGGAAGAAATGTTGAACGGGTACGGGGTGGTCCTAAATAGTGTAGCCAGCGATGCCCTCATCGATGGGCAGCAAGGCCACGCACACCTGGAGGAAGTGGGGGAAAAGCATTCTGGGCAGAGGGAACAGCCAGTGCAGAGCCCCTTACCCGGAGTGCCTGGAACATGCCCGGTGGGTTCACGGAGACAGTTTGGGGAGAATGGAGAGAGGGAGTAGGGGGGCAGTCAGATTGTGACGGGCCTCTGGTCACTGGAGGGACTTGGGCTGGGAGAGACAGTAGCCCATGGAGGGGTCTGGAGCAGGGAGGGCTGGGAGCCGACAGGCTCCGGCAGAATCCCTCTGGCTGCTCCGCAGAGCACAGGCTGAGCGGGCAAGGGCAGAGCGGCTCTGGGGCTCTGGCAATAACCCGGGTGCGAGATGCAGCACACACAGTGTGTGTGGGGGGTCAGATTCTATGTATGGGGCAAGTCATCGGACGTGGGTCTGACGGTGAGACAGGCGTCAGAGGCAGCAGTTTCTGGGTTGCTCGGGAAAGCAGGTTCGTTGGGGGTAAGTGAGCGGTTGCCTTTTTGTTTGTATTCTTTTAAAGGGAGGTTAAATACATAGCATAACATTTCCATCATTTTAAAATGCACAGTTCAGTGGCATTCAGTCCACTCACAATGTTATGAAACCATCCATTTCTAAAACTTTGTCTTATCCTCCCAAACAGAAACTTTGGACCCGTTAAGCAACAACCCCGCTTCCCTCCCCTCCCCCAGCCCCTGGTCACCTCATTCTGCGTCCTGCCTCTATGACTCTGACTGTCCTAGATATTTCGTGTCAGCGGAACTGTACAACATCTACCCTTTTGCTTGACACTTGACCTGCTTCCCAGGTCCATCCCTGGCATAGTGTACATCAGAACTCCTTTCTTTAGGGCTGGATGACAGTTCACGTAGGGAGAGCACACACTTTGTTCATTCATTCATCCGCCAGCGGACGTTTGAGTTATTCCCACCTCTTCGCGACTGTTCGTAATGCTGCAGTGAACTCTTGCCTACAAGCATCTGTTTGAGTCCCCGTTTTCAGTGCTCTGGGGATGCGCCGAGTGGAGTAGCTGGATCCTATCTGTAACGATCTGAGCCATCACGACCGCGCCCACCGTGGCCGCACATCTTCCCTTCCCACCACTCCCAGCTCCCCGCCGGTGCGAGGGTGCCGACTTCTCCGCGTCGTAGCCGACGCTGGTCGTTGGCCGTGGCAGCCCTCTCAGTAGGTGTGAGATGGTGTCTCACTGTGGTCTTCATTCGCATTTGCCTCACGACTAATGATGTGAGCATCTCTGCCTGTGCTTATGGGCCGTTTGCGTCTTCTTTGATTTAATTCCCTTGCCCCTTTCTTATGGGTTGCCTTTTTGTTGTTGAATTGTAGGAGCTCTTTATATATTCTGGATAGTAAACCCTTCCCAGTTATACGATTTGCAAGTCATTCTTCACCCCCTTTGTTTGTCTTTTCACTTTCTCAATAACGTCCTTGGGTGTCCTCACACATGGAACACATTCTCTTTTGTGCTGTGCTGTGACAAATGGAGCAAGTTGTCCCGTGTCACTGCCATGTGACGCCCAGTCCAATTCAACTTGAACAGACAGCAATGCGTCTCCTTCTGGGCCAGTTACTGTGTCAGGAGCTGGCGCTACAGGGTAGCCACAGCCCTTGCTCTCATGGAGCGTACAGCCTGCGTAGATCTGTGCTGTGGCTCACGATGTGGAAGGCTCCTGATTCTGACTAAGGACGCTCTGTGTGCTGAGGCCGGGTCCATCCAACAGACCCCCTCCTCCCCTCCAAGCTGCTGCTGTGGGAGCTCACCTGCCACTTCCTGTAAAGCATGCAGCAGGTCACATCCATCACACTGGCCTCCTTTGCTGGACTCATTTCTCTAGCCTGAGCATAGGGCCTGGCATGACAGGGCTTGGTGGGTGGGTGTGTGGGTGGATGGATGGCTGGATGGGTGGGTGGGTGGATGGATGAATGGGTAGATGGGTGGGTGGATGGGTGGGTGGATGGATGGATGAATGGGTGGATGGGTGGGTGGATGGGTGGGTGGATGGGTGTGTGGGTGGATAGGTGGAAGAATGGGTGGATGAATGGGTGGATGGATGAATGGGTAGATGGGTGGGTGGATGAGTGGGTGGATGGATGGATGAATGGGCAGATGAGTGGGTGGATGGGTGGGTGGGTGGATGGATGAATGGGCAGATGGGTGGGTGGATGGGTGGGTGGGTGGATGGATGAATGGGCAGATGAGTGGGTGGGTGGATGGATGAATGGGTAGATGGGCAGGTGGGTGGGTGGGTGGGTGGGTGGATGAATGGGCAGATGGGTGGGTGGGTGCGTGGGTGGCAGGCACTGTTGCAAGCCCTTTGCACAGGTCACATCCTTTCATACTCATTCGTTTGGGTAGCAGTAGTATGAGCCCCTTTTGACAGATGAGGAAACCGAGGCACAGAGAGAGCATTTAGGTGCCTCTGCTCACACAAGCAAGAGGTCCCTGTCCATCACTCGGGGTAGGTTGGGCATGCCCCGCTGTGCCAGGGGTCCTGGACACTTAGACCGGAGGACACTCAGATGACACACCCCCATCCTTGCCGACTTGCTACTGCCTCCCAGCCCGGGAGGGAAGGGCTGTCTCGGAGCTGGGCACTTCCTGCTGCTGGAGCGGCAGGGAGCTGGGCGGCTCAGGGATCTCTGCCGGCAGGTTGGTTCCCACTCGTGTCCGCTGCGGCTGCAGCCGTCAGCACGGGCACACGTGTGGTGTTTTCGTGCTGCTTCCTGAAGTATTAAAAGCCTTCCGACCCGGGAAATCCATTTGACAGCGTTCAGGTGGCCATTAGGTAGACTAACGGCTGGTTCCATGCCCTGAGCCCTCGGAGGGGCCTGCGTGTAATCCAGCCCAGGGGACACTTGGCTCCCCTCTGGGCCTTTCACCAAGACTGGGCCGGGCTCCAGGCCGGGATGTCCCACCCCAGCCCGCCAGCGCCGCCCCAGAGCGCTCTCGGCTGCACCCCTGTTTGCCTCTGGGCGCGGTGAGCAAACATCACCCTTGACCGCCAAGATTGACTCCTTTCCCTCCGCACTCAGCCGGCCGACTGGTGCCCACCTGCGGCCTCCCGTGTGTAACGATTTTTTAATGCGTTGACATGGCACCTCAGGGCGGAAGCCTGGACGCGCCGTTTGTGCGGAAACGGAGCTATTGATGGCAGCTGTCAGAGCAGAGGCTTCGTGGGCCGTGATTTTTATTGCATTGTGTTCCCTGGGCAGTGACCGGCGGGGACTGCAGCGGATCGGGGTGCGGGCGCAGGGGCTGGTGGGCGCTGGAGTCTGGGGTGTTCTGTTCCGGTCTCTGTGCGAGGGGGCTCAGATCCCTCCGCCCCACGCCTGTGCAAGCCACAGAGCCGCTGCGCCCCCACATTCGCCCTGTGCCTGGCGCACCATGCCAGTTCCCGCATTTCTGAAATCTGGCCGCCGCTCCCCGTGTCTGTCACCTCACCGTTGCCTCCGCACCGGCCATCTGTGTCCCCCCATCTTGTGACCTCCCCCTCCTCGCAGGTGGGGCTCCCTGCCTCTCCCGTCTCACTCGGTGTCTGTCACCCACGGGCTCAGGAAACCCTTCCCCAGTGCTCTGGGAAGGCCTGGAGCTCCCCATCCACGTGTTTCACTGTGTGGTCCAGAGGAGGACCCCTTTCCAGTGAAAGGGAAATTGGCACAGCCTGGAGCGGTCTGCACCTCCCACAGCGATGGCTGGGCGGATGGATGGGTGGCAGGTAGGTAGGTAGAGCTCTAGGTAATGATTTTGTATATCGTCTGTCTCTGTAAATGCAGATGATGTATAGAAATTAAAATCCGTCATCAGTGTGATGGATGTGGGGTTGTCACCGAAAAGTAGCTCTGAACCACTTTCTTCACCTGCAGGGGGCACTGTGAAGACCAGCTGGTGGGTTTGTGTGCTGGTCACCGGTTCTGCCTGGCAGCCTAAGAAGGGGGTTCACCCTGCTCTCCATGGCTTGAGGCCAGGAGCGCCCCAGACGAGCGGAGCTCACGCCCAGCCAGTTACAACCAGGTCACTGTCACCATCGTGACTCTGTTATTGTTTAGATAAACTTTTCCTTTTCAAATAGTTTCAGATTTACAGAATTATTACAAAGGTGGGACAGAAAGTCCCCAAATACCCACAGCAGGTTTCCTGTCCTTAACAGCGTATGTCCACGTGGGACATTGTCACAAGCAATTGTCACGGACACATTAGCATTAACTGAAGTCTGTCCTTTGTTGTGGCAGAAATTCGGTCGGCGGGAAGAGACAGACAGCACTCACTCTGGATGCGCACCGGTGCTGTCCCAGGGGAGTCGCCTAGAAAGGCTGAGCCCCGAGCCCGGGTTCCAGCCAGCTTTTATACATGATAAGCCTCCGGGCATTTGGGGGCTTCTAGTTCCGCCCTAGTTTAGGCGGCTGGCTGCTGTACAGGAATTACAAAAGCCAAGGGCAGGGTCGCTGCACTGCCTAAGGGGCTGCACCTGTTGGCCTTCTCACCTGAGGCACAGGTCCTTGGCTTTCTCCTCAGGTCCTTTCCTGTCCCAGGACCCACTCAGGACACCACGTGACATTTAGTTGTCGTCTCCTAAGGCTCCTCTGGGCTGTGACAGTTTCTGCCTGTCTTTGTTTCCGGTGACCCTGAGAGTGTCGAGGAGGGCTGTGCAGTACTGTGGGCTGTCCTTCGTTGGAACTTTTATGTCACTGTTAGCCTGGGGCTGGGGGTTGGGAGGACCCCAGGGGTGAGGGGCCCTGCTCACCCCATCGTCCCCCACCCGTGATGCCGCTCGTGCTGGCCCGGCTGAGGTGTGCTCGTCAGGGTCCTTGTTTCTCTTCTGACCATTGATGTTTGCAGTTCTGCGGATTTACTAATGGGCTCAAGAAGATTCTAGATCCTAGCCATCAA
Source organism: Tadarida brasiliensis (assembly GCA_030848825.1). NCBI lineage: Eukaryota > Metazoa > Chordata > Mammalia > Chiroptera > Molossidae > Tadarida > Tadarida brasiliensis. The sequence goes on along the minus strand of CM061268.1, from coordinate 3,545,850 downwards.
TTTATGAAAGCACCCTGAACTGAATATGCTGAGTTACTGTCACACGCGGCTCCTCCCTAACAAATATTGTAACATCAGCATTGCTTACGCTTCCGACGGTTCTGCGAATATAAATCAAACGGTACCTGACAGAGAACGCAAACGGAGCCAAGCTCTCGCTGGGCCAGAGTTCCCGGCTGGCTACAAGTGTTCCGCGGGGCCACACATTGAGTCCTGACCTCGGCTGACCGCCTGGGTGATATGCAGAGGCTCTGCAACTTCCATTTCAAAGGGACATCTTTCAACACTTGTCATTAATAAATAATTGTCATTGATTAATATCTTAATAAATATCCATCGGAACCGGTGCTTTTCTACCCTTAAGGAGGCGAATGTATGTCCCGTATTTCCTCTGGAGACCCCTGAATCTGAGAAAGCCAGGTCCAACCTTCAGGTCACAGAAGGAAACTGGGGCTCAGAGAGGCTGAGTGATATTCCTAAGGTCACACAGCGGTTTGGTGGCAGAGCTGGGACCAGCTCAGGCGTGCTTACTCCAAGGGCAGTCCTCTCTCGTCTCCTCGCTACCGAACGAGGAGGCTCGTGTGTAAGGATGGTCGCCGAGACTGTCCCGTCAGAAGGCCACCCTGGAAACCACCCTTTAAGACCCGTCTAGTGCCACCTGTTTCTTCAGCTGAGTGGAAGGGTCATTGGAGGGCGGTTAGTATGGAAAATGCAGGAAGCTCCTGGAAGGCGGGGACCCCGGGGAGTGGACGACGCCCACGTGCTGAGAGGCACCAGGGCATGAGAAGAGGAACAGCGGGTGCACCCCTCAGCTGGGCTCCCCTTGGGCTGCCCGCCCCGAGAGGGGAGGCAGTTGCAGTGTGCACACGTGTGCTCCTACCCCAGCTCTTTCCTCGGGCCCTGGTGGACTCTGTATGCGTTTGCTGTCCCCTCAAGGACAGTGGGTGGCCCCCAAAGCATTCCTAGGCTGCTTCCCATTTACACCTAACTCTGGTTTTTTAAAAATACCCTCTTGCCCTGGCTGGTGTGGCTCAGTTGGTTGAGCGTCGTCCTATGCACCGAAAGGTCACCAGTTCAATTCCCAGTCAGGGCACATGCCCCAGTGTCGAGTTTTAGGCTCAGTTCCCAGCAGGGGGCATGCAGGAGGCAGCTGATTGATGTTTCCCTCTCACATCTGTGTTTCTCTCTCCCTCTCCCTTCTCTAAAAAAATAAAAATAAAAAAAATCAATTAAAAAAATCTTTTAAAGTATACCCTGCTTTCAGCCCTGGCCGGTTTGGCTCAGCGGCTAGAGCGTCGGCCTGCGGTCCAGAGAGACCCGGGTTCGGTTCCCACTAAGGGCACGTACCTCGGTTGCAGTTTGTCCCTGGCCCTGGTTGGTCATGCAGGAGGCAGCCACTTGATGTGTCCCTTTCATGTTACTGTTTCTCTCTCTCTCTCTCTCTTCCTCTCTCTCCCTCCTACTCTATCTGAACAAAAAATGGAAAAATGTCCTCGGGTGAGGATTAAAAAAAATTTTTTAAAAAAGAATGCCCTGCTTTGTCCTCCCATCTCCCAAATAAAAGATTACAGTCCACTTATGCATGTGGATGAAATGTAAGAAAATAGCGTAACATAACATCAGGGTGGAGGGAAAAATGAAGGAAGCAAAGGGCGGGGCTCGAGAGGGGCCAAGAGCAGAGCTGCCCTGGGCTCCTGCTAGTCACACAGGCCACGGGCTCAGGAAAGGCCCTCTCCCGCCACCCCAGGTGGCAGCCACGGGACTCGGCACAGCAGCCCCCTCCCTTGGAGCATGCTTCTCCCCTGTCCCCTTCTCTTGCCTTAGATGTCTTCTGACAGAGACCTTCCAGCCCCCCGTCCACCTGGGAGGGCCTGTCAGCCACACTCCCAGCACCAGCCCCGCTCCTTGTGACTCCGAACAGGCTTTGTAATTAGATGTTTTAAATCGAGGTGCAATTGCCCTGGCCAGTTTGGCTCAGCGGTTACGTTAGAACATCAGCCTGCAGACCGGAGAGGCCCGGGTTCGGTTTCCGCTAGGGGCACGTACCTCGGTTGCAGTTTGTCCCCAGCCCGGTTGGGGTCGTGTGGGTGGCGGCCACTCGATGTGTCTCTCTCAGGTCGATGTTTCTCTCTCTCTCTCTTCCTCCCTCTCTCCCTCCCGCTCTATCTCAAGATAAATGCAGAAATGTCCTCGGGTGAGGATAAAAAAAAAAAATTAAATCGAGGTGTAATTGACATACAGTAAAATGCCCGGATCTTAAATGCACGGTTCAATCAGTTTTAACAGATTCATAACCCGCACCCCATTAAAATATAGACTGTTCCCGTCACCCCCAGAAAGTGGCCTCCTGCCCGTTCCCCCTCCCCTCCCTCCCCATCAGCGTGGAGTAACCCTGCCGGTTCTAAGCGCCATCCACATAAGCTCGTGCTGTGTGTCCTCTCCGTGACCAGCGCCTGGTGCTCAGCACGGCGTTCTTTGCTGCCCGGGAGTGGGTTTGTTACTGAGCATTTCCCACGGTGTGGATGGACCCCAGCCTGCGTATCCATCCTTCTCAAAAGCCTGCTTGTTTCCCGTTCGGAGCCATGAGGAGAGCTGTGAGGAGCAACGCGCGTGATGGACACCTGTTTTCCTTTCTCCCCTAACTGCCGACACCTGGAGTCCTGGCTCAGGCTAGCGCTGTGTTTACCTGTTTTAGAAACTGCCCCACAGCTGGCCAGAATGCTCCCCCTCCAGCGGCGTCTGAGAATATAATTGGGCTTTTGTGCACTTGACGTATGTACCGCCCACCCCCTGACGTGCCGGCCAGGGGGTCAAGGCCTGGCCGGCGGGTCCTCCAGCCAGGCACCGGGCACAGGCAGGGGCCTCAGGACACGTTTGCCAAATGAAGGAAGTACCTGCACTGCGCCCTTTTTCCTGCTAATCGGCCAGGAAGCCGCGCCCTGTGGTGACAGAGGGGAGAGTGAGGGGGGCTGCCCACGCCCACGGGAGCGGCCGGGAGTGTCCGATGGCCGTGCCAGGTCTCCTCCGGGAGGGGGGCGGGGAAGCGCGCGTCCTCCGCACGCCGTGGCCGCATTGTCCGCTTCTGAAAAGGTTCTGAGTCAGGTGTAACCAGAAGCCAGAAGCTCACCTCCGCCCGGGGAGGCACTTACAGGGACCCCGGGGACCGCCGGCTCAGAACTCCTGTGACTGTAACTGAGAGCGAAGCCGGGACAGAGCCACACAAAACGATCCCGTGGGGCACTGCCCGATAAGCCTCCTTTCTGTCAGTTGCTAGCTAGACGTTTTGTTTGTGTGCTCGGGCTCCTGGCAGAGCAAGAAAATGGAACGTGTCACCCGCTTCGAGGGGATGCTTATCCGTGTGTTCCTGAGGGAGAGGCAGCTCCCCATTAAGGCAGAAATCAGTCAGGCCCTTAGAAAGCGTTTCAAAAGAAGGGACCTCATCAGCATGTGAAAAGCGCTCGGGTTCCCTGCTCTGGGAAATCGCTGGGCAGCATTTACCTTTGGGGAGCACACCTGGGCTCCGTGGCCCAGACAAGCCACGCCTGGGACGCGCTCCACTGGGATGACACGCGTGCTCATCAAAGACACGTGGGCGTGCCTGGCAGCGTGGTTCACGGTGGCCCCGCACTGGAAGCTCCCGGAAGCCCCGCGAACACGAGGATGGGCCTGCGCGTGGCCCGTTCCCGCCACAGACAGGCCGCAGCAGCTCCCAGCGTTGGGAAAGAGTCACGAAGATCACGAGGCACCAGGGCGGCCGGCGTGCACCCGTGTTTGTGGAACATGCAGAAACAGCTCAACGCACACAGAGACAGGACCTGGGACGGTGACGTCTCTCTGGGGTCGGGAAGGGGCTTCTGGGGGCTGGTGTGTGTGTAGTTAACGAAAGCGTGGACTCACCTGCGTGTGCTACTCCCGTGGCACGTCTTTAAGAAGTAAGGAGAGGGCAGTGCCAAAGCCACCATGCTCTGAGTCACCTACAGCAGCTCTGCAGGAGGGCATTCGTGCTGCCTGCATGGCTCTGTCTGTGCGAGGGTGCCCCCAGCTCAGCCTACCCACCACCAATTGCTGCAGACGGGTGGGAGCCACTGCAGGGCTGTGGACACGTGGGCAGTGTGGGGGGGCTGCCCCCGTAGGTCTGAGGAAGGGCGGTGCCCATAGACCCCGCTCCTCACGGATGCCACTGGACGGAGACACCTGGACTTGCTCCGAGTCAAGCATTCTGAGCCGCGGATCCAGGAAACTAAGCACTCCAGACCAGCGGGAGGGTAGGACTACGCCAGGCCCTTGAGCTGATGAACAGGGGCGGTGACAAGGATGACCTCGTGATGCAGAGCCTCCATAACAAGTGTATTGGTTATCTCGTGCCATGTGACGAGCCACCTCAGAACCTAGTGGCTTGAAACAGTCCATGAGCCCGGCCAGTGTGGCTCAGTGGTTGAGCGTCGACCCATGCACCAAGAGGTCGCCAGTTCGATTCCCGGTCAGGGCACATGCCCAGGTTGTGGGCCTGATCCCCCGTGGGGGGCATGCAGGAGGCGGCCAATCGATGTGCTCTCTCATCGATGTTTCTCTCTCTCTCCCTCTCCCTTCCTCTTTCTCTAAAATCAATAAAGAAGGAAAAAAAAACACAGTCCATGAGTGTTATCTCAGTTCCTTCGTGGGTCAGACATTCAGGAGCGGCTTAGCGGGGTGATTCTGGCTGGGGCTGCCTCATGAGTGGAGTCACCGTGTCGGCCAGCGCTGCCAGCACCCAAAGGCTGTCCGCAGGAGCCTCGCCACGTGGGCCCCGCCACAGGGCTGCTCGAATGTCCCCACAGCGTGGTGATCGGCGTCCCCAGAGCCAGTGGCCCCAGGGAGAGTGAGGAAGAGGCTGGCCTGCCTCTCGTGACCTGGTTTCAGTAATCGCACTGTGACCGCCAGCTCCCCCGCGTGTTAGAAGTGAGTCATTCAGGCCGGCCCACGTTCGAGGGGAGGAGATTAGTCTCCACCTTCCGAACAGAGGAATCTCAGAGAACTTGGGGTCGCAGTTTAAAGCCACCACAGCAAAGCTCAGGGACAGCAGTGGGGGCTCCATTCGGCGTAGATTCTGTGACCCATCATGGAATGGAACCAACGGTCCCCGGCCCCCCAGGCAGAAAGTGGCTTCAGGCGGCCTGTGCCCATGGGGCCTAAGACTTCCTGGGTGTCAACCACCATGTCCCCGCTTGGGACGTGATGCCCATTCTCCTGTGACCCTTGCTCGCCCAGAACCCAAGCTCCTCTCCCACCAGTTCACTGTGGGGTCTTCCGGGGCCGGGGCGATGGCACGTTTACAAATGAGCTAAAACGTTGTAAGGCCTCAGGCCGCCGCTCGCTGAGGTTCGGGTGCCTCGGCAGATGGCAGAAGCCTTGGACGCATCACGCGTGCAGACCTGTCCCGTGACTGCCAGGACACGGCTGTAAGATCAGCTCAGTTCAATGGGCTAGAGACAGAAGCCACGGCACAGTTTCCCGTGGCTGCGTGACAAACGTCCCAGAATGCAGTGCTTCAAACAACAACCACTTCTTACTGCCCGTCAGGCTGGGGGTCAGCAAGGCCTACCTGGGCCAGGGGTGGCTGATCTCGACTGGGCTCCCTCCTGCGCCCGTGGTCCGCTGGCGGGTCAGCTGGGACTGGCTGGGGAGGGTGGTCACAGACGGTCACAGACAGGCTGGCTGTTGGCTTGTTCTGTTGGCCAAACCAGGTCCCAGGGCCAGCCTAAGGCAGGGTGCAGAGAGAGCCCGGCCAGTGCAGGGACGAGGGGCAGGGTGTCGGCCCACTCAAAACTCTTAAAAAAAACAAAAAGGGCTCCTTTGTAACAGAGTAAAGTATCTATTTCAAGCCAAGAGACAATGCCACCACACCAAGTAGTGACAGGGTAAAAGCGGTCTCAGTGACATCGAGGACACGTCAAAGATGCCGTGGTCAGCTCTGTGACTAGTCTCGGAAGTTCTAGAATGTGCTATTGGACAAGAAAACCCCGTCCCAGTTCTAGCGAGTGAGATTATGTCAGCTGGAACACGGGAAGAACTGTGGAGAGGGGGCAGGAAGCGGGCACTGGCCCCTCCCCCGGCCACGTGCGGCCTCAACAGGTGCGACTGTCCAAATCACAGCAGGTGACGATCCAACTCACAGGGGCGGGGGCAAACTAGAATCAGTCTAGGAGTAAACGTGAGAGAAATGGAACACCAATAGGAACAAAAACACAGGTCGCAGGTTCGATTCCGGTCAAGGGCACGTACCTCGGTTGCGGTTCGTCCCCGGCCCTGGTCGGGGTTGTGCGGGAGGCAGCCAGTCGGTGTGTCCTTCTCACATAGATGTTTCTCTCTCTCCCTCCCTCCCACTCTATCTGAAGATAAATGGAAAAATATCCTCAGATGAGGATTAAAAAATAAATAAAAAATAAAAAAAATAAGTATTCTAGAGGAAAATAAGATCGATGTTTATGTGATCTTGGGAAAAGGTTTTATGAGCACAATACGAAACCCAAAAACTATAAAGGAAAAATGTTTAACTCTTACAGATTAAGAAAAATGACTGTAAACAAATAGAAAGAGAAACAAACTGGAAGTAATTATTTGCTGAGTACTGAATTTTGTCATTCTAAAATCGAGTGTACCTGGGTTGCAGGTTGGATCCCTGACCCCGTGCAAGAGGCAACCAATTGATGCGTGTCTCTCACATTGATGTCTCTCTCTCTCTCTCTCTCTCTCTCTCTCTCTCTCTCTCTCTCTCTCTCCCTCCCTCCCTCCCTTCCACTCTATCTAAAAATCAGTGGAAAAGTATCCTTGGGTGAGGATTAACCAAAAGATAAAAATAAATAAATAAAATGAGACCAACCCACCAATAGGAAAATTAGCACAGCACTATGATAGGTAACTTACACTGAAAAAGGCTAAATATCTAGAAATGACAGCTTCCCTAGCAATCAGAGGAATGAAAATCACAGCATCCGATTGGCCACATTGACCAATATCCCGATGGTTGGACCTGTAGAAAGCAACTGCTTCCCAAACAAGTCTTGACTCCGACATGGTCCTGGCCTCTCAGGGCAGCTTGGCAATGTGAGACAGTTCGTTCCCCATGGATTTATTGTGAATCTACTATGTGCAAGGTGCTCTTGTCTGAGAGCCTTCCCTTATGTAGCTCTCTCCAGGCATCAGGGAACTTGCTAGATGCGGGAGGACAATGGTCAGCCGGGACCTCTCTCCCTCTCTCCGGAGCTTAGCACATGGCAGGGGCTTAATAAGTAGTTGGTGGATGGATGGAAGTTTGGATGCATGGAAGTTTGGATAGATGGATGGATAGATCGATGGTGGATGAATGGATGGATGGTGGATGGATGGATGGATGGAAGTTTGGATGGAAGTTTGGATAGATGGATGGATGGATGATGGATGGATGGATGGATGGATGGATGGATGGGTGGATGGATGGATGGAAGTTTGGATGGATGGAAGTTTGGATTGATGGATGGATAGATGGATGGTGGATGGATGGATGGATGGATAGATGGATGGTGGATGGATGGATGGAAGTTTAGATAGATGGATGGATGGATGGATGGATGGATGGATGGATGGATGGTGGATGGATGGAAGTTTGGATAGATAGATGGATGGGATGGATGGATGGATGGATGGTGGATGGATGGATGGAAGTTTGGATGGATGGAAGTTTGGATAGATGGATGAATGGACGGATGGTGGATGGTGGATGGATGGATGGAAGTTTGGATAGATGGATGGATGGATAAGTGGATGGATGATGGATGGATGCTGGATGGATGAATGGATGAAGGATGAGATAAATAAAACAGATGTTTACACATGATCCCATCACTCCAATTCTAGAAACATATCCTGAGGAATTGATTGAGTAGGAGGCAGGCAATGAGTGTTTCACATAGAACAGTAAAAACTTGGAAACAGCCTAAGTGCTCACTGGGAGGAGGAGTACCACCCGTGGACACCCCACAAGGAGTCCTCCTCCTCCTGCTCCTCCTAACACCTTCCCATCCCCAGGAGCTCATCGGGGGCCCCACCAGTGTCCCCCACAGCCCAGGTCCTCCAGTGAGCTGCTCACCACACAGCGTTACCGCCCCTGCCTCACAGGCTTCCTCTCGGTGAGGGGTGCTCCTGCCCTGCTGGCGGAGGTTTGTTGAGCATCTGCTTTGTGCTCAGGGTGCGGTTTACAGCCGTGAGTGAAAGTGACACGTAAGTGGAGAGAGAACAAGAAGAACAGATTCTAGAATGTTATCACCATCAATACTCGCGATGGCTAAGACTGGCTGTGCACCAGGTGCTTGGGTGTGCGCCTTCTGCCGGTCATCTCGCACCTGTCACTGAGCCTGACAAGGGAGGTGCTGTTCCTTCCCGTTCACAGATGGGGAAACAGCCCAGGTCGTACCGTTAGGAGGTGGTGGGCTCCGGGTTCACATCCCCACGGGGGACCAGGCACGTCCCAGCACTCCAGGCCACTCACAGGTGGACGCAGAGAGTAAAACGTGTCGAGACATTGTGCGGCGTCCTCTGCTCTTAGGGCTTGTGGCCGGGCTCCTCCATGGCTCCGTCCCTGCAGTGCACCATGGGCCAGTAGGACTGCCCTTTCTGGGACTGCCCTGGTTTCTTTCGGTCTCAGCGAACAGTCCCGCTAGGAGCAGTTTAACTTGGTGGTCCCACGTGCGGCCGACTCGACCAGCAGATGTGACCCGTCCTTGACTTGTGGGATCAGAACCAGTGACAGAACTGCCACCACGCGTGCAGTGTGCTTGTCGCTGCCAGACCCTGAGCATCTCTTTTGTGTTCAGAACCTGGTTCTGGGTGTACTACCTCGTTGACTCCGCACAGCATTCCTGCAAGGTAGACCTCATTCCGCAAAGAAACCGTGGTTCAGAGAGGTCGAGGAACTTGGCAAAGGTCACACAGCTCGTACTACTACAGCAGGGCAGGAGGCTTCTCTTGGCCAGTTTCAGAATCGGGGAGGAGGTGGCATGTTGCTTAAAATGTTAATGAAAAAAAAAAAAAAGCTCGTTGGCACACTGTCCGAGATTATTCTAGGAACGTCTGTGAGAAATGCCTAGGGTTTGAAATCTCTTCTTCTCTACGGAGTCAGCCAAACATGGCCTCATTGTTGATCTTCAGAGGCATATTTTTAGTGTGAGGTGGGTAGTGTTTATTTTTTGATAAATAGCAAAAATGAGGTTTCTATAAATAAAGCCATGGCTCGACCCCCCCCCCTTTTACTTCCTGTGCACGGTTCACGAGCGAGCTGACCAATCAGATGCGTTTGCCAGTTCCAGAGAATTCAAAATGGAAAGTTCCCAGGAGTGACAGAAGGCAGCCGTGTCCTCACGGAGCGCGTCTGGGCACCGCGAGGTGCCGCAGGTCCCGTGTTAAGGACCGCTTCCCTCTATCCGGCCGTGCGCTTTGGTCCTTTCTAACGACGGTCACCCGAAGGGGCTACCAGCTCGGAGCTGCTTCTCTTTTAGGGGAAAGCAATCCGTTTCTGAAAAGTGGAAGCAGTTGTCGACCGAGAGCTAAAGCCGTTCCCACTTCTCAGACCGTGGAGCAGTTTTCGCGATGTGGCGTCACAGAGCTGAGCCACCCCCAAAGATTTGGCCGCTCTGAGTTCCCTCTCCCAGGACCCCAGGCCACCCCAGAGCCGGTGCCCGCCCCGTGCCCGGAACCCGGGCCCCCTCTGCGAAACCTCGGCCACTGAAGGCCACACGCAAACCCCCAGCAAACTTTAGGAGGGCATTTGCAGTGGCTCTTGGCTGCCGCTGCCCCCGATTAGGGGGCCGAAGATGATGCTCACGGGGAGAGAATCCTGTCAAGACTACTGAAGGGGAGACAAGCCCTGGTCCCCAACCTGCCTGCCTGTGCCCTGAGCCAGTCATCGCTACCTGGGGGCTGACTCCCCACCTGTGCACGGAGCCCAGCGCAGAGCAGCTGCCCCGGGAACTGGCATCGAGCTGACATCCAAACTCTCTGAGTCAAGCACGCGTCCCAGTCACCAACCTTGCCCTCCCCTCCCTGCCTCCCATGTGACCCCTTATGGCTTTTTCCGGACTGCCCGTGTCTTCCCTGTGTGAACCTGAACCTCGTCCGACCCCAGCTCTGTTCAGCAAACTTGCCAAGTCCGGGGACGGCCTGGGTGGGCTCTGCCCTTGTCCACCTGCCACCTCGGAACTGGACGGAACACGCACCTCGCTCCCCACCCGCCGCCTCAGCCAGCCCTCTGTCCCACCCCCCACACGCCACCCTTCCCGACCAACTGATCCTCCGAAGAGCTCTTAGCTCTTTGTCTGCTGTGGTAAAAACCACATCGCGTCAGACGCGCCGTTGTGACCATCTGAAGCGTGCAGTCATCATGCTAACCGCGTGCCCGGATCGCTGGGACCTCGTCGTCTTGCGAAACTGAGACTCTGTCCCCACCGAACAGCAACTCTCCCCCTCCCACCCCGCCCCCAGCTCCCAGCACTGCCATTCTCTTCTGTTTCAACAGTTTGTCTACTTCAGATCCTCCTGTGGGCGGGTCACACAGGATCTGTCCTTCTGTGTCTGGCTTATTCACTCAGCACCATGTCCCCGAGGTCCGTCCCTGTCGTAGCAGGCGCCAGAATGCCCTTCCTTCGTAAGGAGGAACCGCATTCCGTTTTGTGGAAGGACCACAAGTTCTTTGTCCATTCATTCGTCGTGGGCACTGGGTGGCCACCACTTGACAACGGAGAGGACTTGGGTGGGCCAGCATCTCCTCAGGGTTCTACCTCCAGCTTTTTGGATAGATCCCCACAGTGGGTCCGCTGGGTTAGAGGGTAACCCCGTTCCTAATGTCCTGAGCAAGCTCCATACAGGTTTCCACAGCAGCCGCAACACTGTGCACTCCCACCGGCTTCTGGTTTCTCCATGTCCTCGCCGGCACTTGTTATTTTCCGATTTTTTTATGGTAGCCATTGTGATGGGTGGGAGGTGGTCTCTCTTGTGGCTTTGATTTGCATTTCCTGATGGTCAGTGATGCTGAGCAGCCTTCCTGTGCTTCTTGGCCATTCGTATCTCTTCTTCGGAGAACTGTCTGTTCAAATCCTTTGCCCACTTTTTTTTTTAAATCCTCACTCAAAGATATTTTCCCATTGATTTTTAGATAGAGTGGAAGGGAGGGCAGGAGAGAGAGAGAGAAACATCGATGTGAGAGAGACACATGGATTGGTTGCCTCCCACACGACCCCAACCGGGGCCGGGGATCGAACCTGCAACCTTGGTACATGCCCTTGACTGGGAAATGAACCTGAGACCTTTGTCTGCAGGCTGATGCTCTAACCTCTGAGCCACACCAGCCAGGGCCCTTTGCCCACTTTCCGATCAGATTGTGTGTGGGGGGGTTTTTGTTTTCGAGTTGTAGGTGGTTTTTACGTAATCTGGATCTTAGCCCCCGTCACAGAAACGGTGCCTTCGCTCGGCCGATGGTGTCCTGTGGTGCACGGGTGTTCAGCGTGAGGTGGTCCTGCTGGTTTACTTTTGCTTTTGTTGCCTGTGCTTTTGATGTCAGACTCAAGAAATCATCGCCAAACCCTCCGTCATGAGCTTTGCCCGAATGTTTTCCTCTCGGAGTTTTCTGGTTTCAAGTCTTAGGTTGAGGCCGTCTGAGTTTCTTTTCACGTGTGGTGTGAGCTAAGGGGGCAGGTTCAGCCTTCTGCGTGGGGATGACCAGCTCCCTGAACCCACCTGTCGAAAGGACTGTCCCTTCCCACGGAGCGGTCTTCGCGCCCTTGCTGAAGGTCGTTTGGCCGTGTGCCCGGGCGTCGTTTCTGGGCTCTGCTCTGCCCACCGGCCTGGGCGACGTCTCCACGCCACTGCCATGCTTTTGACGAGCAGTCGGTCCTTCAAAAAGCCGCGGTGCTCGCCTACATCTCTGGCAACACGTGCCTTACCCTGCTCCCACTTCTTCTCCAACTTTGAACGAAGCGGGTGCCCTTCCGACTTGGTGGCAAGCGATGGCCACGGAGACCTCACAAAGGGAGACTGTGCCCATCCCAAGTGCCGCCCTGAGCGCTGTCCTGGTCACTTGCTGTGGTGGAGTGGCTCCCAGCCTTCCCCTCCCCGGGAGCAGAAACACCACCTCCAGGAAGCCCACCTGAATGCAGCACAGCATCCCATGTCCCGCACATCTTAGTGGGGGTACATCAAGGAACCAAGGGATGAGCGTGGCCCGGCCACACAGTCTCCAGGGAGACAGCGTTGCACTCTCCAGGCGATTCGCCACGGGCCCGGGCGCCCAGAGCATTTCCCACACGTGCCCCCAGACGTCTGACATGGCGAAGTCACCCTGGCAGGTTCTATTACCTCCTCCCCCTAACACCCAGCAGAATGTGTGCCAATTGGGTACCAAAGGACAAAAGGCACAGTGGAGCAGCTCCCCTGTGTCACCGGCTGAGAGATGACAAGCAAGAGCCACCTGATCCGGGAGGGTCTGGGTTTGCGGAGCCCCGCGGGGCGGGATGTCCCGTGATTGCCGGCAGCCCGAGACGAGGGCCACGGGCCGCAGCTCTTTCTCGCAGAAGGCAACGGCTCTGCCAGAATGGCCGTGAGAAAGTCTTCGCAGATGACAGGGACGCTGCGGGAGGGCCACAGGCCACGCCCAGGGAAGTGGCAGGGCCCGAGGTGGGGACAGCAGGGACCAGCTCTGCTCCCTCGTGTGACTCCGTCCTGTGCTTGTCTCCTGAAGTGGGGGCCGGGGCCGGGGAGTTCCCTCACGGGAGCTGGGGTTGAAGTGCGGACTGCGCAGATCCAAGCTTCTGTTAGGGTTCTTTCCGGAGCAAAGGGGACCCCGGCTCCCTCGCAGGACAGCGGGACCATCCGCTCTGCCGCCGCAGGCTCCCGCCGTGGGGTCCCGTCATGGTGCCGCCATGGGAGAGCACGGCATTTCATGTCTGTCTTTCCCTCCAGGGAAATGCACTGCTTTGCTGTGGCAGCTGTGACACGGTCCCACAGACGGGCCGCTTGAACCGCACTCACCTGCTGTCCCGTCCCGGAGGCTGGAGATCCAGGGGTCGCAGGGCTGCTTCCTCCCGAGGCCGCTCTCCCTGGCGCGCAGACGGCCGTCTTCCCCGTGTCCCCACAGGGTCGTCCCTGTGTGTCTGTGTCCTGATGTCTTCTTATAAGGACACCAGTCACATTGGTTGAGGACCCTAGTGACCTCATTTGACCTCAGTCGCCTCTGTGAAGGTTCTGTCTCCAAATACAGTCACACTCGGAGGTGCTGGGGTTGTGACTGGACACAGGACTTTTCAGGGACACGACTTGGCCAAGGAGCTTTCTCGGCCACGCAGCTAGGGCACCCCTCCATCTTTGTGTCCTCTTACCCAGGGTTGCCTCTCGGGGCCCAGCTGGGGGACACACACCTGGGGTCTCTGCAGGCATCGGCCGGGTCCTCTCGCAGAAGCTGCTGGTCACGTCTGACCACAGCGAGTGCTTCCTCCTCTAGGCTGAGCTGCTCCATCCTCCCAGGGGCCCGGCTCGTGGCAGGGTCGGGGGTGGGGAGAAACTCTTGGCAAAGGCCGGAGGGGCTTCCACCTGCGGGCGAGGGGCTGGCAACCCAGGGCACCCACACTGGACCTGCCAGGGCCGCTCTGAGGACAGGCGCAGCAGGGACCTGGAGGGAACTGCACTGTCATGGGAGACACAGTCAGACAGACAGATGACAGACAGCCAAGCAAACAGAAGCAGGTGGGAGGGGCCCACGGGCCCCTTGTGTCTCGGGCCTCGGTGTTCGCTGTCACTGTCTGGGACACGCGTTCGCTGTCACTCTGTCTGGGACACGCTCCCCTGAGGGTCGCACAGCTCACTCCGCACCGCACATCCTCAGACACCTTCCGGCCCCTCCCCTCGGGCCGGGCCCCCTGCCTGTTAGACTGTTGGCCGATGGCCTTTCCAGCGTCCCACTCTGTGTTTATAGCGGGTATGACCATTTCCTCTGCTAGGACAGCTCTCTCCTGTGCTCTGGGGTCTCGACACTGGCCTGTGCAGGAGGCGCTCTGTGAGCACAGCTTGGACCACAGGGGAAGTGCCAGGTGCCAGAGACAGTGGAAGGAGAGGCTGATGTGAGGTGTTGGGGGGAATCCCGGGGGGCTTCCTGGAGGCAGTGGCCTTTCTGCCAACAACGCACAGGATGAGTGGGAGCTAGTCATGCTGAAAGGTGCAGGAAGGGTGTTCCAAGCAGAGGGAACCGTCCATGCGAAGGCCTGAGGGGCAGAGAGCAGGACGGAGGGGCTGAGAGACAAGGGGTCTGGCTGGACTACAGCAGGCGAGCGTGGGAGTGGGAAGCGGGTGTTGGAACATTCAGTGCCTGTAAGCTGGATGACACGTTTGGGACCCAGCCCGCCTCCGCCCCACCCCCGCCCGGGCCTGTCTGACCTTGGAGTTCTCCGAGGAGCACCCCTTGGGCTTCTGGTGGCCACGCGGCCACCACCCTGGCATGTGCCAGCTGCCCTCCCGCCAGGTGCAAGCACCAGGCTTTCTCTCACACTTCTCTCCTGGTGCCGGGGAGGTGTCCTCCACCCGCTCTCAGAGATGCGCTCTCCCCCTCTCCGCAGAGCTGGGCGGCCTTGCGTCGGCGTTCTAAGGCAATACATCACAGTTGGGAGCATTTCTCAGGTGTTTCCCAACTTTAGCACTTTAGAAACATGAATATTTAAAGAAGTCCACCATGTGCCTCATCGATGAAAGCCTCAGAGATATATTCTTAGACCACTTCTTAAAGATCAGCAGAGTGTAGGGCGCTGACTCATCCCTGCGCGTTCCCGCTCCCCAGAGGCTCGGGGCGGCTCCGATCACGCGGCCGTGGGCGGGATTGTTGCCTGCTGGACACAGTTCCCCTGGTGACTGACAGCTACCCGTCCAACCATCTGTTCATAAATGTAGCCATCCATCTAGCCATCCATTTGTCTATCTGTACATCCACCCATCCCAGGGATGCAAGGTTCTATTAAAAAATTATGAAATGCCCTGGCCGGTTTGGAGTATAGGCCCACGGACCAGAGAGTCCCGGGTTCGGTTCCCACTAAGGGCACGTACCTCGGTTGCAGTTTGTCCCTGGCCCTGGTTGGGGTCGTGTGGGTGGCAACTAGTCGATGTGTCTCTCTCACATCGATATTTCTCTCTCTCTCTTCGTCCCTCTCTCCCTCCCGCTCTATCTGAAGATAAATGCAAAAATGTCCTCGGGTGAGGATTAAAAAAAAAAAAATTGTGAAGAATTTCAGGAGGGCCACAGGGGAGGATGAAACCCAGGGCCCCGTGTGCCTGTGAGGGACACACCCCGTGAACAGCCCCAAGGGAAATACATAGGTTCGCTCTCCCCACTGTGCAGACCCTGTAGGTGACCCTGGGCCTGGCTGCCGGCCTGCGCCATGCTCCCCAGTGCCCCGTCTCTGGGCTTTGCCTGCCTGTGTCTCAGACAGCGTGGGTGGTCGCCGGCACTGTTCCCTGAGCACTTCCAGGCCCCCCCCTCCAGGACACAGGATGGGTGTTGCCTGAGCCCTCCCAGGGGTGGGCCGTGGGCTAGTCTGGCTCTGCAGTAGAGAGTGGAGGTGACATTGGGTGCCATCTGGGCAGGGGCATTCCTTGGCTGTTTCCACACTGCGCCTCATCCTCATCTCTCTGGCACCGCGCCTGGCAGCGTTTGGGGTGGTGGCTGCCCCCTCTGCCCAGACCCTGCATAGCTCCCACAAGCAGAGCCCTGCCAAGCTGGCTGGACATGGCAGCACACACCAGAAATGAGGCGCTGTCTGCAGCCCTGGGAGCCAGGGGCTGCTCGTCCCTTCAGACAGGAGCCTGTCTGCTCACACAGAAGCCCGTACCTGTATTCATCCCGGCAGGAGACCACGCATCATTGTGTATGTGTTCACCTGTGCAGGGTATTTGGCGAGGGCCCACTGAGCGCAGGGGCGGAGCCAGCGCTGGGGCGTGGCCATAAACCGGGCACCGTGGTCTCCGCCCGATGGTCTCCCAGCAGGACGGACACATCTGGAGCCGGCGTTGGTGCCGCAGAGTCCGTGGCGCTGTGCCAGCCTGTGGCAAGAAGGCCTGTCAGGTCCGGGAGAGCTCCCAGGAGGAGGTGCCCATTCATGCATTTACTCATTCCGCTCGGCAAATGCTGAGCTTGGTCAGAGCCAGGCCATGCAGCCTGTGCAGGGGGTTAAGCCGTGTCCAAAGGTGTGCCTGTTCTCATGCATCCGGGGTGCAGGGAAGAGAAAGAAGACCCCCCCACACACATGCACAACACAGGAGGGGTAGGAGTGTTCCGAAGGAAAGTAAGGCAGGGAAACTTGACATTCAGGACTCCAGAGGGCACAGCGAGAAAGGTCCCACCCTTTCTTTCCCCACTGCTATCAGGGTGTGCTGAAGCCAGTTCTCACCAGCTCACACCAGTTCACACCAGTTCACACCAACTCTCACCAGTTCAAACCAGTTCACAACAGCTCACACCAGTTCACACTAGCTCACGCCAGTTCACACCAATTCCCACCAGTTCGCACCAGCTCTCGCCAGTTCGCACCAATGATCAGCAGTTCACACTACCTCACACCAGTTCACACCAGGTCACATAGATTTACTTATACTGGCTCACACAAGCTCATGACCCATACCAGTTCACACCAGCTCACACGGGTTTATACTGGCTCACACCAGCTCACAGGTTCACATTAGCTCATCCGCAATCACAAGAGCTAACTGTGTGCATCTCTCCCCAAGTCTGCATCGGTGACGTCACGCTGGTAGTCTGAATGCGGCGCGGTGGGAATATTTACACTGTGTAATTGGCAAACACTATAAATCAAGCCTGATTTGTTTGTTCCAAAAGCCAACCGCCCCGCCCACCGCTGTCTGGAGCTGGCTCTCCCTGGGTAACTCGAGGGCAGGCCCCATGACTTTCTGGTCACTGTCATAACGAAAGCTTTCCCAGCCGTGTTTACTCACAAAAGCACGAGTCTCACATGGAGAATGAAAATGTCCAGCCCCGGTGAGATGTCACCGAGAGCATTATCTTCTTGCTGCACCGGCCCAGCAGCGTCAGGTGAGGCCTCAGCGGGGAGGGGGGCTGCCCTCGCCCTCATCTCCCTGCCGGCTTCTCCTCCCTCTCCGCTCCGGTCCCCGGCCCTCAGACCCTCCAGGGCAGGGGCCGGGGAGGGAGGCTGGAGGGCCCGGAGGCACCAGCTTGGTGGGCTTGTGTCTCCCGGCCGGGGCAGATGTTCGGAGCTGGCTCTTCTGCGGGTACATCTGCGGGATTTTTAGACCCAGGTCTAGATATGATGGAAACATCCCCCTTGGACCCCAAACATCTGCAGCAGATAGTCACACAGGGTGTCTTCGCTCCTGGCTGGCTCCCTCCCAAGGCTCCCTTCGGTCGTCGGAACCTGTCTGGCACCCTTGCCCTGCGTGCTCCCCATGCCTCGTTGTCAATGGGGCAGTCCCCACGCGGCACAGCCCCCACCCCACCGCCAGGACTCTCCAGCCGGCCTCTCGCCAGAGACGCTATTGAAGCACAAGCTAGACCCTGGTCCACCCTCCCCCAACCCCAAGGACCTGAGCCAAGCCCCCCAAGGCGTCTCCTGGAGTCCCGCCAGCCTCCAGGAGGCCCAGCTTCGGCTCAGCAAACGGACGCTGGTCACCTCCTCGGCAAGCCAGGAGTCGGCAGCCTACATCGCAAGGAGGCACAGGAGCGGATTATTCTTTGCGCACTAAAGGGCTTGACTGTTCAGAGAAGCCGAAAGCTATCTTATTAGAAACAGGCTCGGTTGTTCACACGGGCACGATTATGGCCGGCGGTGATCGCTGCTGGGAGGTTGCTTCGAGCCGGGCATGGCGCTCACTGCTTCCTTTACACCCGTGTCCGGTCTCGGCACCGGGACGCACCTGTGGGAATTACTGTTTACTTTCCAGAGAAGTGGAAAGACTTGCCCAAGCTCACTCGGCTGCTAAGGGAGAGCAGGATTCGAACCTCGATCTTCCTGATTCCAAAGCTAATGCTTATCCTCGCCATCTCATCGTGCTGCCATAGAATTGTCTAGAAAATAAAAAATATCGACCTGGGGAAAGACTAAGAGAAATGACGGCCCTTTCGAACATGCCGATCCCACGCAGGGCCAGGACTCTGGGCATCGTGGGACATTTCAGGGATCGATTTGCTCGTTGATCCAACATGTTTGCTCGGCCCTGTTGTGCGCAGAGAACCACGTCCTTGCAGAGCGCTGTTTCGAGCTATATTTTAGCTCCCCGAACCCCCGTTTTCCTTTTTAAAGTCATGTGCAAATTTCAGTTTTTAGAAGAAGAAGGGTTTGGGATGTGTGGTTTTGTTTTAAAGCTCTATCGGAAGAGATTAAACAGAGACAGGACGGAAAAGAAAGTATATTTTAAAATAAACCTACGGCTCGGTTCCCATTCTCCCCGGAACCTGAGCCCGTCGAAAGCAGCCTCATTATTTTTAACGCGTCCACGTCCTCCGCCCGCCTGGTCCTCGGGTTTTCCATGGCGGTCGTCTGAGAAGTCCCGGCGCTGAGGTGGAGTCAACGTCACCCGTGGCTGGGCGAGGCCCCGGAGCTCAGGGAGGCTCCAGAGACGCGAAGTGGGAGCCCGTCGGTCCTGCCCCCAGCCTGCCCGCAGCTCCGCCGGGCCCTCGGCCTCCACCGCCGACCTCGAAGTCAGGAGGAGCGTGTGAACTGCACGGAAGGAAGGGGTGCCCCGGGTACTGAACCCCGAGCCGCTGTCTCGGGGAGCTTGATCCCCCAAGACCGAGCGTCAGAAACACAAGGGAACACACCGAGAGCTGGTGTGCTGCGCTGTGTTCTTACCAGCCCAGCCTGAGGAACCCTGCACTGCCCAGGAACCTGCCCCCTCCCCCTCCACCGCCTGCCCTCTGACCTGTCACTCACTTCGAGGAAGAACTCCCAGAGAAAAACAGGCTTTCTGAGGCTGGTCAGGGATGGCCTCGGGGGTGGGCGACCGGGACGGATTCCGATGGGGGTCATTTCACCTCTTTGTTTGAACAAAAAGTCCCCCTGAGGGTGGGAACTGGCCTCTGTTGCTGTGTTCCCCGGACCCGCAGGGCCTGGCACAGCGCAGGTCCTCGGTCAGTATCTGACTGAAGGAATGCGGAAAGGAACGCCCTGCCCATTCTCAACGCGATTCTTTTCCCCACGCGTGGCGCCGTGCACACTTGGCAGGTGTGGCAGGCAGAGGGAGGCCCCCGAGGTGCCACGTGCCAATCCCTGGGACCTGTGGATATCGTACTCTACCTGTCTAGGGGGCTCGGATGGAATGAAGGCAGGTAATCAGCTGACCTGGATCTGGGGAGATTTCCCAGGATGATTCGGGGGTCCAGTGGAACCATGGGGTCCTCCAATGTGGCAGAGGGGTCAGGGGGAGAGCTTGAGTGGGAGCAGGGGTTACAGGGCGGCGGTGCTGGCGGCGGAGATGGGCAGGGCCGGGAGCACAGAAGGCAGGTGCCTCTGGAGCCGGAGGAGGCCAGGAAATGCTCCCCCCCATAGAGCTTCTAGAAGCAGCAGGGCCCTGCCGAAGCCTCGGTTTTAGCGCTTTTCGGACTTCTGGCTCCCAGAACTGGAAGACGATAAATGTGTGTTATTGTAAGTCAGTGCGTGTCTGGGGCTTGTTACAACAGCCCCAGGACACTCATGTGACAGCAGGAGCCGAGGGGAGAGGTGTCCACGGCTCCATAGCCCTGCGGTCTCTCGTGTACCAGGAGGGTGGAGAGCCCGTCCCTGCCCTCGGGAGCTGACCAGCGGGGAGCCTGGACCCAAGCAGCCGATTTCTTCATAGCACATCTTCTCATTGCGAACGCACAGTGGAGGCCCCCCGGAGGAGGCAGAGTGCAGCCTTTGCCAACTGCAGGTGACCTCAGGACCCTGTGGGAGGGGGTAGGGGTCCCTTTGTTTTCCTCCAGGGCTGAGGTTGGACCGGCACCGAGGTGGCCTGGCCACAGCCAGTGTCAGGGCACGTGGAGGTCAGCGTTCGTTCTGTTCCGGTTTTGGAGTCTCAGCTTCACGCCCAGACTGCAAGACGACCCATCGGCGAAGATCTCCGTTTATTTTAAGAAATGCCAAATATTTAAACCATCGCTAGATGGCTTACAATAATAAAGGCTCTGTTAATGAATTCATGTGGAACTTGACTTCCCAGAATCTGCATAGGAGTGTGTGTGTCCCACACTGCGGAGAGGAAGACGAGGAAGGAAACTGGCCGGCAGTTCAAGTTTGTGCTTTAAATCTGGGGCGATCACCCACGGAGACTGATCGAGAGAATGCAGGTGGTTCAGGAATGTGTGGGTTGTAAGTGACAGAAAACCCAGTGTCAGCTTCAGGCATAGCTGGATCCAGGCGCTCAATGTCTCCAAAGTTCCATCTCTCTCCATGTCTTGGCTCTGCCGTTCTTTGGGTTGGGTCCACCCTCAGCACACCTCGTGGCCTCCACCGTGTGCAGCCCCAGTGGACTGAGAGCACTGGGCCCTCCAGCAAGAGCTCCAAGGTTAGCTCTGGTTGCCCTGACTTGGGTCTATGACCATCCCTAAAGGAGTCACCATGCCCTGGGGGATGCTAAGCTGTAACTGGCCAGAAGCAGACCCCATGGCCACTGCTGGACCTCGGGGAGAATCTACTGTCCCTAAACCATGTGGGCTGAGAGGGGACGGTGGTGGTCCCTCAAGGAGCCAAATGCCCACAACAAAGGTCAGGGAGTGGAAAGTGGGCAGAGGAGTCTCACGCGGTGAGCTGGGTCCACCCCAGGGAGGATCGCTCCTTTTCGAGAGGTCCCTCAGACACGCCTGGTGTGTTTCCACCTCAGGACCTTTGCACTTGCTGTCTCCTCTGTCCGGGACACTTTTTTCTCAAGTTATCCACATGGCTCCTGCCCTCCCCTCATGCAGTTCTCTGCTCAAATGCCCCTCTTCAGCAAGGTGTCCCCGACACTTCTAAGTGTGACAGCAACACCTCGAATTGCAGCCCCGTTGGACACTTTCCGTGTGCTTTTCCTGCTTTGTTCTTTGTAGCTCATCACGCTCGGACAAGCACGTAGTGGGTGATTATCGTCTGTCCCCTCCACTAACTCGTGAGCCACAGGAGGGGAAACTCTTCCCTCGGCACATGGAAGCGTGCCTCACCCATACAGGCCCACCGACTGTGGTTGAATCACTGGCAAGGTCATTTCTGTGACCCGGAAACAAGGATCCAGCCCCGGCGGGCTGCGTCCCCACCTGCAGGGGTGTGGGTGGTGCCCGGGGAGTTTTGGGTGCGGGTGGCCTTCCCCTCCGTGGGAGACGTGTTGAACTCCGTGGCTGCACACTTTTGAAGTTCCGTTACGAGCACCCCGTGACAGTCCCGGGCCCCGGACACAGTCCTTGTGGCGTCTGTGTCATTTCCAGTCACCTGAGTTCTGAGCCTCCGGGGTTGTCACTGAAAGCAGGTTTTTACTAACTTTTCTCAGAAATGCGTCGGAATCCGCAAACCCCTGTTTGCCAGACAGAGAGGGATACGTTTCGAAGTCCGTGGGGAGCAAAGATGAGGTGTCTTTAAAGAGGGGTCTGTCCTCTTGAAGCCCTAATCACGTAGATGCAGTCCGTAAGGGTCCAAGCTGCCAAGGTCAGGGGTCGTGGCGCAGGCTGGGGGACGTCCTGGGGCTTCTGCTGGGACCGCAAATTGATGGCTTAAGATAACGGAAATTCATTCCCTCCCAGGCTGGAGGCCAGAAATTCAGAATCACGGGGTCGGCAGGGCCACGCGTGCCCAGGGGCTGCAGGCGTTCCTGGCTGCGGCCACATCCCTCCAACCTCTGCCTCCCTCTTCTAAGGACACGGGAGATGGCATTGGGGGCCCAGATAATCCGAGAACATCCCCATTTCAAGAGCCTTAAGTTCATCACATTCGCAAAGCGCCTTTGCCATGTAAGGAGGCACATTCCCAGGTCCCAGGGAGTAGGACAGAGACACCTTCAGGGACATTGTCCAGCTGGCCGCAGCCACTACTCCAGCAGGGAGGGACACACGGGGCAGAAGAAGGAGGCGGCGAAGAGAAAGGCCCCACAGAGGTGAGCCCTTGAGAGCCAGGGAGAGAGATTCCAGGAGGCCAGTGGACGGATGACGGGCGGGACGGCGAGCCCAG
Source organism: Tadarida brasiliensis (assembly GCA_030848825.1). NCBI lineage: Eukaryota > Metazoa > Chordata > Mammalia > Chiroptera > Molossidae > Tadarida > Tadarida brasiliensis. The sequence continues at coordinate 3,523,669 of CM061268.1, read as the reverse complement.
CAGGGTGAACAGGTGAGTTGGGGACTCTCTAAACACCGTCCAATGCCCTGGGTCACCGTGGCCGTCATCAAAGGCACTGATGGAGCAGTCGCGACGCACCAAGCGCTGGCCAGGCTGCCTGGTCGATTCTGGGGCATCGTGGTCCCGGGCATTGAGCCTGGGATGCTTCAGACTCATGGCCCCGCCCCCCACAGGGCTCCTGTGGGTCTGCAAGCCTCCTTCCTGCCTGTGGGAGCACCTTAGACTCCCAGGGAATCCGAGCAGCACCCCATCCACTCGCTCACCCCGCCCTGCCTCACCCCGCACCCCGTCCACCCGTCTGCTCATCCGTTCACTCCGCGGCACGCGATGGGCACTCCGCTAGGCATCAGGCCCCGGGAGGGGCCCCACAGAGGAGCGGGCAGCTAGGAGGGGGAGGGCAGGGCCAGTTCCAGCTGGTCGGTGCGTGAGGGGCAGAGATATGTGGCCGAGTGAGGACCCTGGAGCCGCCGTGGGTCAGGCATTGGGAAGGGACGGGGTAAGGGTGGGCTGGGGAGCCCACAGAGCAGCATGGGCTGAGGGAGGGCTGGGCTGTCAGAAACAGGGGAGACAGGAGGGCCGTGATCAGCGTGGGGGTGGAGGCGGGAGGAGGTGAGAAGCTGGGCGTCTGAGGCCGAGGCTTTGAAAGCAGCGGAAGGATCGGAAGGATCGAAGGCTCGGATCTGACCCTGTCCTGAAGTCCCAGTAGAAAGAGGGAGGGAGGGAGGGGGGAAGGAGGAAGGAAGGAAGGAAGGAGAAAGGGAGGGAGAGAAGCCGAATTGTTGCAGAAGAAATGAGTGAAGGGCCCAGGGAAGACCACAGCACAGCGTCGTCCAGACTTCTCTGCGTATGTGCAGCTATGAGCAGGCCCGTTAGCCCCTCCTCCTGCCCAGTGCGCTTCCGGGGGGCTGCGGGGGTCCTCAGGGGCATGCGCCAGGTGTCAGCTCTGTGCTCGGGGGTGGGGCGTCCCGCCCACTCAGTCCTCCCCTCATCCCTGTCTGGGGACCTGATGCCTAAAGTATGTTCTCTCTGGTGCTTTACAGAAAGGGGGCAACCCTTGGCCGGGAAACTAGCCAAGCACCCCACTCACAACGAAGCGAAGGTGGAGAGTGCTGCGCGCCGTCTGGGAGGGGCAGGCACCGGCTCCGGAGCTGGGGGGCGGAGAACGGTTCCGGCCCCTGGTGCCCGCCGCATCCCGACTCTGGGGGCAGGGGTGGCAAATGCACACAGACCTCAAGGTCGGCTGGGCACCCCGGCGGGAGGGAGAGCTGACTTTCCTGCTGTCCTGATCAATGCGGTGTCCAAACCGACATCAATTATTCATCGTGAAAGAGAGAGCAATTAGGCGTTGATCCTGCCCTGCCCCGGTGTCTGTTCTGTAGGAGGGCCACAGCTGGGGCGGTCTCACCGCAGGACAGGCCACTGAGGCCCTCGGCTAAGGACAGCCGGGACAGAGGCATTCTTCCCAAACTGCGCGCAGAACAAGTGCGGGTTTCCGCTCGAGCACTGGTGTAAAATATCGGGGCTTCGCATCCACCGGGGTGCAGTTTTCAAGAGGTGTGGTGGAGCCAGGAAAGCTCCAGCGGGGGGCAGGGGCCGGGCCCAGGGGGCAGCCGGCTGCTCAGTCAGTATTTGCTGAACTGACAGATGTACTGTCCTCACCTCATCCCAGACCAGGAAGGGGCAGGACAACAGGATCAGTGGCCACACCTTCCTCTCGGCTCCCAGAGGCCCAGTGTTGGCCCTGGTGGGACTCTGGTGCTCTTGGCACCGATGAGCTGGCAGAGCCGGAGCCCACTGGCTGAGCCTTTTCTCTGTCCCTGTGAGTTCGAGGTGAGCCGCGCACCGAGGGACAGCAGGGGAGGGGAAACCGGTCCGCTCTCCAGCCGGCCGAGGGCTGTGCCCGCAGAGCTGCCTGGCACTGGATGGGAGCAGGTGTCCGGGACAGGTCTGTGGGAGGCTTGTGTCTACTTCTTGCAAATTCTATCATCAGCAGGCAGCTGACAGAAGCTAGGAGAACAGCCAGGGGCTGAGCATGTGAGGGGACACCAAGGGGGCAAGTCCCTCTGCCACTTGGGACTTTTCACTTGTGATGACCTCACTGTGTCAGTCTCCTGGGGCGGCCGTCACCAGTGACCACAAACCAAGGGGCTTACAACAACAGGAATTGATTCTCTCGGTGTTCTGGGGGCCAGAAACCCAGAAGCAAGGTGTCCTGGGCCATGCTCCCTCCGGAGGCTCCAGGGGAGGGTCTGCCCTGCCTTGTCCAGCTTCTGGGGCTCCAGGAGCTCTCGGGCTGTGGCTGCACCCCTCCAGTCTCTGCCTCCGGGGTCATGTTCTCTTGTGTGTGCCCTCTGTGTGTCTCGTACGAGGACACCTGCCATTAGAGTTAGGGCCCACTTAAACCATCCAGGGTGGTCTCATCTCGAGATCCTCAACTGCACGGTATTGTCGGAGACCCTTATTCCAAAGTGGGTCGTCTTCACACGCTCCAGGGGCTAGACTGTGTCATCTCTTTTGGAGGCCACCCTTGCGCCCGCTCCACCTGGCTCTGGTACATGAGGCTTGGCCAGCGACCCTCCTGCTGGGGTGCAGATAGAAGGGGCTGAGGACCTGCCCCCTCCTGCACCAGCCCTGACATTGGCCGCACTTGGTTGTGACCTGCTTTCTGTCTCAGAGGCCACGAGCCAGGACGTGGGCATGTTTGTGACCCAGCCTCTCAGGCCGTGACTGGCACTTGGGGGCACTCTGTCAGTGAGTAGGTGAATAAGCAGGTGAGTGCCCGGGAAGGCTCCTGCTGTTCCTCACCCAGCACCCTTCACCCCAGCGTCCTGCCTAACGAGCAGCCCGGCCTTCACAGGCCCCGGGTGGCTCTCCGGCGTGGCTCTCCCGCCTGGCTCTCCGGCGTCTACCCTTGGACCTCCGGCCTGGGGGCTGGGGTCCGGAGAAGGGGGGCAGCTGGAGAAGGACTGGATTCGGTGCAGTTAACATGTAGGTTGGGTAGGACCCTGGGTGAGGCGTGAGTCCCTAGAAAGACGTGCAAGCGGAGGGTGAGGGGGCCAGCCCTGGGGACACCGCGTTCAGGAAGCCGGCAGGACAGGCGGAGCAAGGGGAAGAACGAGTCTTTTGGGGTCCACAAGCCTGGGTGAGCCCCGCCTCCGCCGCACGTTAGTGGTGGGACCTCGGCAGGGGACCCAGCCTCTGCGGGCCTGTTCTAACTTGTATAGGTCGTTTGAAGACGTGACGTAATGCGCCCCGGGCACGTGGTCAGTGGGCCCCGGACAGCGCGCACCAGCACGGATGTTCACCGAGCGCCTCCCGGGGCTCCGTGGGAACGTTACCGCGGCCGAACTGCACGCTCGCATCCCCCCTGGGTGAGCGCAGTCACTTCCACCGGCAGAGGGGGAAACTGAGGCCGTGAATAGCAGTTAGGAAACTTGTCTAGGGCACAGAGCTCATTCCGCGGCGGCGCCCGGGTCCCAGCCCGGAGAAGGCGATGCCTCTCGCGCTGCAGGAGACGGGCGTCGGCCCGGTGCTCAGAGTCTGGTTCGAGGGCTTTGACTGCGGAAGCTGTTCTGAAGGCAGAACTCGGAGGGTTCAGAGCCGCGATGCGCGGACCCTGGTGGGGGCGGTGCAGAGCCTCCGTGGGAGGGAGGAGATGCGGCCGGCGGAGGACGCGTCCCATGTGGCCCGGGACGCAGAACGCAGCAAGGCAAGCAGACGCTGTGAAGACGCCCTCACAAGATGTTTACCCCGAGAAAGAACTTTCTGAGCATCGCGGCCGAAGGCGCTCTGCCCGTGGAGACATCCCAGGAGCTGGGTGGGGACCTGGTGCCGCGATTTGGGCTGAAGAACCCGGTCACGTGGGTGGGCTTTCCACTTCCTCCCAGCCCGAGGCTCCGTGGAGCTCTGTGCTGGGACTGTCCCCCACGTGTGGCATCTGGGAGGAGGCGGTGCCCACCCCAGGTGCCCCTTAAATTGAAAGCAACATTTGCACTGACATCGAATTTCAGTCTGACTGTACGAAACCCAGATTTGCGTGAGCCTGTGTTGCAGAGGAAATAGGACACGAGCCCGTGGACGCTCCGTGTGACCATGACCCCTCCCTGCAAGCCGGGTGTGCTCCTCAGGACCATACTCACTCTCCTCACTCAAGATCTCACTGCTGGGTCCAGCGGTGTGGCTCCGTGGTTGAGACCCATGCACCAAGAGGTCGCCAGTTCGATTCCTGGTCAGGGCACATGCCCAGGTTGTGGGCCTGATCCCCAGTGGGGGGCATGCAGGAGGCGGCCAATCCACGTTCTCTCCCATGGATGTTTCTATCTCTCTCCCTCTCCCTTCCTCGCTCTCTAAAATCAATAAAGGAAAAGATCTAACTGCTGGGTTTATGCATTTACAAATGTAATGCTGGGGTTCGAATTTGCAGGGCACACGCACCCAGCCGTCCAGCCTCACATCGGTGCCTACCTGCACCCACGTGTGAGTGACTGGTAACACTGCTGAGCTTCACGCAGAGGTTGGAACTTCGGAGACATGGCCACATTTCCTGTCACAAGGGAGGGGGACCCTCAAGCGACAATCACAACAGCCACATAGTAGCTAGGAGTGTTGTGGTCACAGCCGCTTATCGTCCGCATCCGGGACAGACCTGCACACAGGAGACCTCCGTGCACATCTGTGGGGAGGCGAGTTTCCCGGTTCCTCCTCTTCCATCAGCGGAGAATGCCAAAGGAACTTTAACCCTAAAGTGTCTTCATCTCGAGAGAAGGAAAACGGGACCTCTGTGGGGCTCCCGGTTGTGTCCCGTGCAGGTCTTCAGTTCCTGCTTTTATAAATGTGCCCACAAACCCAAAGAAAGCAACCAGCACACCTGGATCTTCGCCCCGCATACCGTTCTCCACTGAGAGGCGCCTGGCTTCTCCGAGACAGGGCTGCCTGCGGGGCTGGGCAGGGACACAGGCTCGAGGGCAACGATCGCAGTAGAGAGACGCAGGTGCGGACACGTGATTCTGACCGAGGTGGAGTAACATGCCGACGGCTCAGTCCCACCCCTGCCTTGAACAACTGGAAAGCCAGGTATAATATGTGAAGCGGTGTCTTTCGAATGTGGGACCACGGGCAGCTCAGGACTCTGAGCCTGGTCAGAGCGAAGCAAACGGAGTGAGCCCGTGATGAGTCCCCGCCTTCCTGCCTAGGGGTCGTTTCGGGCTGCAGGGCAGGGAGCAGACCCAACAGCCCGGCAGTCTTGCTGATTTGAGGGTGCAAAGATCAGAGTTGAAGGAGACCAAGGCAGGTAAAGGTTGTGGAGTAAAGGATGCAGGAGAGAGAGAGATGTGCAGAGTACCCTCAAGTCTTTGGCCAAGTACTGATCTCCCCAGGCTCAAGAGGAAACTACCTGAGGCTGGGAGGGAACCACCAGAAAGCAGTAGATCGGACACTTCTGAGGACTCACAGACAGCCAGGAGCAGCTCGTGTTCCCTCCAGCTAAAGCGGGGGCTCCGTAGGGGGCTCCGTAATCCACGTGGCATCACAGAGTAGGGTCCTCGAAGGGTGTCACCTGAAGTCAAGGCTGCTCTGGACCTGCTCTATCAAATTTTGAAAGGATCCATCTGATTCTAAGCAACGGAATTGCTTGCCACAACAGAGTCTAACAGCAATGAAAAGAATCGACAACGAACTCCCAGACCCAACAACATAACAGCACAATGCCTGGCATCTAATCAGAAATTACCAGATAACCAAAGAATTGGGAAAGTATGACCCCTTTTGAAGGGACTCTCACTGGCCAAGTCCAAAATGATTGGCGCGTCAACATAAGTAGTAATATAGTGACAGTTATAATTCATTGAGTAAAACAGAGCTATGAGATTATGGGGGCGGGGAGGAATACCGAATTGTAAATATAGAAGCAGCTAAAACTACCATCCACAGTGAATGTCTGATGAGGAACAGGGCATGACACCTCCTAAGGTATCTCCTTACAATCTTCTTACTGATTACCAAGGGGAAACATTGTGACTGGCCTGTATTCTTAAAAACTGTTTCGATCAAGAAGGACCAAGAAAAGCGGGGACCGGTGCCAGGCTGGAAGGGCTGAAGGCAGTGATGCGCAACGCAGCGCTTGACCTCACGGAATTCTGCACCTGCGGGGCCGGCTGCTGGGGATGCTGTTGGCATAGCGACGGCCTCTGCATGCGGCCGTGGGTTGGCTCGCAGTCTCGGGTCCCAGCACCGTGTCCCGACCTCGATAATCCTCCTGTGCTTCCCGAGGAGAGTGCCTTTACTCTCAGGACACGCACACGAAAGTATTTAGTCTCCGACTTATTTTCCGGTGGCCCAGGAAAGAAAGAGTTTGTGGATACACAGATGGAAACAGAGAAAGAGATGGGTGTACGTGAAGATGGAGGGACTTGGAAAGCCGGGGCAGCGCGTACGCGGCTGAGAATCTGGGCAGAGGCAGACAGCTGTTCCCGGGCCATCCCGCCCCTTCTCGGTCTGCCGTCATCCGGCCACTTTGGAGCGGTCCCTTCCTTCTTCACAAGTGCACGCTCCTCCCACATGCACCCTGGGCGAAGAATTTCTGGGGCTCGCTGGATGTTAAGAAGCTGTATTGGTGTAGAAAGAAAATGAAGGGGCAATTTCAGAGCCAAAGGTGGCCGCCACGCAGCCTCCGTGGGGCCCTAAACGTCGTGGCGGGGACACTGAGGACTCCAGCAAAAGAACCAGGAACATACTAGGCCGGCCGCCAGGACAGACGTGCCACCAGTCGACTGGCCGAGCTTCTCGGTAGCCCGGGTGTGAAGCTGAGCATGACTGACGCTCAGGTGTCTTTTTTCCTTGTCACGTCAGAGGGATTTTTAAGGGAAGAGCTTTGCTCTCCCAGGATCTCCCCCTCCCACTCGCATCCGTGTGGAAAGTCTTCCCAGGTCAGCTGTCCCCACCAGGGCAGCAAACAGCAGAGCCAAAGACCACGGGCTTGGGCTGGGAGGGAGGGCCCCACGTGCGTGAGGTCACAGGAATCTGGACCGAGGCGGTGCAGGATGGGAGGTGTCCGTTCACTGGGGGACTGGCCTTCAGAGACAGAGGACTGCATCTCACTCCGCCCTCCAGTGCCCTCCTGTCCGGAATATGTGACAACTGAGACGACTCGGTTAGGAAGCCAGGCGCGTCTGCCCCTCACGCAGGCTAACACGGCCACGCGGGGCACACAGGAAGACAGATGCGCGAGAAGGGGACGTGGGTACCAGGGGGCAGAAGGCGGAGTCCAGGCCGCTTTGCCCACTTTCTGGGTTTTTTTTTAAATGACGGGGAAGCATACGGGGTCCCCTGTGGAGCAGTTGAGGGGTTTTCTTTTCATTTATTCAAGTGTCAGCACGCAGAAGATCAGGCTGGCACACACCGTAGCTGGTTGTCACCAGACATCACCCAAGACTCCATCCCTGGGGACCTTTCAGCAGCGCCTGCAGCCCGGGAGCTCCGTGTGGCGGAGAGCTGAGTGGATCTCACGTGGGCAAGAGAGGGCTAAGGGTCTCGCTGAAGCCGACTTGAAAGAGAGAAACACATGGTGTGTCCTTCTTTCCAGCTTTTCCTGGCACGTGGTAATTCACAGTAAATGAGCCCACCCAGGATCCTGTGGGAAATGGCCGATTGCAGGTCGCTGGTTGAGAAAGGACCCAAAGAAGCCCGCAGCATCTGCTTGGGCCCCGTGGCAAAGAAATGGTCACAGCTGCGTGATGGGTCAGAAAGTCTCGGGGCTCGCTTGGCCAGAGATGAGGCCGCTAGAACATCCCAAAGAAAAACGATATTATATGGTGTCCTGGATGAGATCCTGGAACAGAAAAGGGACATTAAGTAAAAACTTAGAAAATCAGAATGAAGCATAGACTTTAATGATAATGTATCGACATCGGCCCAATAATTGTAACCAATGCAGCAACAGGAAAAGGGTGCCAGGGACGTGGGACTCTCTCGGCCTGTCTCGTCAGTGTTCTTGTAAAGCTAACACTATTCTAAACACCAATTACTTCCAGGGGAAAATCAGAATAATGGCCACAATAGGTGGAAACACATCAAAGATGTAAGAATCTCTGAATGATCGGAGAGCAAACGAACGTGTGAGGCTGAGACTTGATAGAGCATGAAGGAGACAGAAAAACAGGAGAGAAGAATAACCTCTGTTTACTTTCTGGGTCTCTGAAGACTTTCTTCTCCACTGAAAACAAAGACAAAAGAGAATTTTCTGCACAATTTTGAATTATTAAATATAATGACCATTCCTTGACATTCAGCATTCCCATGACACTCTTTAATTTTGATGATTACGTATAAGATCATCATCATTAAAAAAAAAAAAAAAAAAAAAAAAAGACCTGCCCGGCCGGTGTGGCTCAGTGGACTGAGCGTCGTCCCGTGGACTGAGAGGTCGCGGTTTGATTCCTCCTGGTCAGGGCACATGCCTGGGTTGCTGGCTCGATCCCCAGTAGGGGGTGTGCAGGAGGCAGCCGATCCATGTATCTCATATCGATGTTTCTGTCTCTCTCTCCCTTCCTCTCTCTCTAGAAAAATCAATAAAAACATATATTTTTCCCCCTCACCTGAGGATATTATTTCCATTTATTTTCAGACAGAATGGGAGTGAGAGAGAGAGAGAAAGGGAGGGAAACATCAATGTGAGAGAGACACATTGACTGGTTACCCCCCACATGACCCCGACCAGGGCTGGGGACTGAACCGAAACCCAGGTACGTGCCCTTGACCAGAATTGAACCCATGACTCTTTGGTCAGCGGGCCGATGCTCTAACCACTGAGAAAACCGGCCCGGGCAATAAAAACATATTTAAAACAAAAAAGACCCAGAAGAAAAGTCAGAAATGAAGGACTTGACCGACAGGAGGGTACCCTACGTGTAACGACCAGGACTTGCCTTTCCCCCCCGAGATGTCAAACGAAGGAAGGGGATGGAATTTCCCCCGGAGTCATTGGGATTTTAAAAGCTCTGCTTTTTCAGGACGTTTCTAGCTGGTCTGACACTTTTTGAAACAAATTGTCTCTTTGTGGAATGAATGTTTTAAATAATAACCAAAGCCAGTCTGCAGATACACTCCAGCCCAGGACTGAACTGAAACCTCCCCCGTGAAAGTTACATTGAATCGAAGTATCCACATTAAAAATAAAATCACTTTTCCAAATATTTAGGTGAAAATAGAAACTTTCCGTTTTATGAGATATTATTTTTGTCTTCCATCTGTGCTCAAAGTAAAACAAAATATTAAGGCCTAATTCCATTTTATTTCAACTGTTTAACTTTGCCCCTGAACTTTTAGCTAAACATTTACCCAATGGATGAACTTGGTGGATTTGAATTTTTGAAGCATAGTAAACATTTTTTCTATTTAATCATCTATCTCGTTTCTCTAAACTGTATCAATTTATTGGATGTTTTAGCTTCTTTTAAGGTTGAAAAAAGTTTAAGGTTCATGCAGAATAGTTTTTGAAGATTCGTTTATATTCTTTTCCTCACCACCTTGCTTCAGAAACGGTTGCAGGAGCCACCCCTGCTTGTGTTTGATCAAGTCCTGAGGTTGGGCAAGGAGTCGGGTGTGGTTTATTGGTTAGATGTGAGATTGAACATCAGGAAATCCAAGATATGAAATAAACTTTGCCTCTGATTTTGGCCCCTCCCCCCCCAGGTGGGCACAGGTGGACACGCAGTTACCTGTCCAGCCACTAGGTGTTGTTGGGTGCGTGCGAGAGACCTCTACGTTGGCAGCTGGTTTCTGCTCAGCCGGAAATGTCATACCTGAGGGCCTCGCGGCCACACCAGAAAGTGGACGGGCAGGATTCTGGGCGCTGGGCTTGCCAGCGGAAACAGGTTCTTCTTGAATGCCAGGGCTCTGCCGGTGTCTCCGGGCGGGTGTGTGTCTTGGGAACACCTTGGCGTGTGCTTCCCGGGCCAGCAGGATGTTTTCTTCCCGAACCACGACTGTGTCACCGCAGCAGCCACCGGTGGCGGCTCTGATTGATTTCCGCTGCTTGTGCTGGGAGTTGCCTGCGACACCTCGGAGGTGAAAATCCAAGGTCCGACAAGGTGCCGAGAAGGTGCCCTGCTCAGCAGAGTGAGCCGTGACCTGGCATGAAATAAGACCAGGGGCCTGAGCCCCCGCCTGGACGTCTGTGCCTCCCAGGTCGCCCCGCAGGGGCAGCGGGCGTCCTGAGGCCTTCAGGCCTGGTCCTCTGGCTCTGCGGCATCGGCTGCTCACAGCTGGGTGACCTTGGCCAAGCTCCTTTGTCTCTTTGTGCCTGTTTCCTCATCTGTCAAATGGGGATGAGTCCCTGCCTAGAGATTTTCTCGAAGATGACCAAAACAACAGGTGTCACGTGTCATGCCTGTCTCTGGTCGGCACTGAAAAAAATGTAGTTGGTTCATTTATTGAGCCCTACGTGTTCCGGGCACTGTTGTGAGCACTGGGGGTGGATTTTACAAATATTAGTCTTGAATTTACCTCACTAGACACATACTAAAAGGCAATGGAAGGGATAGCTCTTCCGGGGGGGGGGGGGGGTGAGCTCTGTGTCCACCTGGCCTCCTGCAAGTGCTCCGTGTCCCTTGGCACCTGGGCTGTGTCCGGAGCGAGCCCCATCCCTGCAGAGGACAGGCTGCACTCTGGGAACATCACTTGAATGTCACCTGGGGATTTTCCTCCCGGCCCCGGTCCCTTAACGTGGAAACCAGCAGTCACCTGCTGGGGTGCCAGCTGCGTAACGACAAGACCAGCCTGACCCTCAGTCCGTGGCAGCTGTGATAACAGCTCCTTTGTTCTGCGACAGGTGGGGTCTGATGGCAGGACTGTTGACAGAGCCCTGGGAAGCACAGGCCGGGGCCTGGAGGCCGGCCCTCCCCGAGTGGCCAGCCCCGCTCCAAACCCAGGCCCGGGGTCCTGCTCGGCTCCCACACCGAGCTCCCTTCCTCGGGTCCCTCGTCAGCCCCAAGCCCAGTCCCAGGCCTCCTCCTTCCAGAGCCTTCTCTGACCCTCCCCCCTCAGTGCGTCTCCCCAGGCCCACTCTGCACCTGCCTGGGACTGCTGCCCCACCAGGTGGACCTGAGCGTCCTCTCCCGGTGACCTCAGAGCCCCTCGGGGCAGGGCCCACTCTCCCCACCATCTCCACCCTTCCTCTCCGGGGACACTGAGAACAGTGCACCCATGGGTGTCTCACACATGAGTAGTGCTTAAATTAATATGTGCCTGGGGCTCTCGGTTCCGTCTCCCCTGGGGTGGCTCACTTTAGAAAGGCAGAGGGGACATGGCATTTGAAGGTGGAAGGTCTGGGTTCAAATCCTGCCCCACCATCACTAGCTGTGTGACCTCAGTCTCCTCCCCCATAAAGTGGGAACTGAGAGAGGGGGTGTCCTGGGACGTTCTTAGGAGGACAGGGAAGGAACACGTGGCTGGTAACCGACACGGCTTGGTTGGACTCTGCTCCCAGAACCCACCTTCTCTCTGTATGATTTTTATCTTGAGGGAAACAGTTTTTATTGAAGCGAAGCAAATACTTGTAAAAGTTACAGAGCCGAAGTTCATAACTGACGAATCTGTACAAAGTGGGTTCATCTGAGTACGTCTCGGGTCAGCGGGGAGTCAGCTCCCTGACGCCCCTTGGTGATGCCCGCCCCCCCATCGCCAGGCGTCCGTCCCCCGCTTTGGCACTCCGCGGAACCTGGGTCTGCTCAGCCCATGCCTGCAGCTCTGCCCGTGTTGTCCAACAGACACACTCGTTGTCATGGCTCCGGGTGTTCCCGCGTGTGAACACACCCCGCTCTCCCGTGGGCGTCTGACGGGGCTCCCGCCGGGGTCCGGTGACTGGTGCCGCCGGGAGCAGTGTGGAGTGTCTGTCGGAACGTCCGCTCACCTCCCCTGGGGTCCCGCCTAGGAGCGGAGCTGGCCCGGACACGCCGGTGTCAGCTTCGGTAGTTCCTGCCAGATTCCCCAAAGTTGTTGTGCGAACCGAAACTTGTATCCATGCGACCCACACCCTGCCGGCACGTGGAATCCTGAGGTCTGGGACTGTCCGCTGTGGGCGGCTTCGCGCGGGGCCGCCCCGGTGCGTGTCCCAGGCGCTCGCGGTGGCTGTCATCGGCTCTCTGAGCACTGATGGGGGGTCACCGCGTCGTACGCACGCGGGCCACTGGGAGAGCCTCTTTGGGGAAGTGCCTGTCCAAGCACCTTTTAATTGTGGGTTTTGTCACCCTGGCCGGTTTCACTCAGCGATTAGAGCATCGGCCCGCGGACCGCAGGGCTGTGGGTTCAATTTCTGGTCCAGGGCACGTGCCTGGGTTGCAGGTCGGGGTTGCGCTGGAGGCAACCAATCAATGTGCCTCTCTCACATCAATGTTCCTCTCTCTCCCTCCCTCCCCATCTGAAAAGAAATCAATGGAAAAATATCCTCGGGTGAGGATTAACTAACTAAATAAATAAATGTGGTTTTGTATTCCTTGCTGAGTTTCGTGTATATTTTTGGACGCAAGTCCTTGGAGGTATGCGTCCCACCCACAGTCATCTTCTCCGGCTCCGGGACGCGCCTTTGCACTCAGTGATGTCATTTGATCGACACAAGTCGCGAACTAGAACGGAGTGCAGTGCGTGAACCTTCTCCTTGGTGGTCCGTGCTTTCTGTGTCCTGTTGAAGGGGTCACGGGGATAGCCTCCTGTGGTATCTTCTAGAAGCTTTGCTGTTCGACTTTCCAGTTCTGGAACTGGCTTTGTGTACGGTGTGAGGTAGGAGGTCAGCGTTCACCTTTCTCCCTGTGGGGGTCCGTGCATTTACGGATTCCAAAGATGATCCCTTCCCCCGCGGTGACTCGGCGGTAGATCGGGTCATAGAACGCGTGTAGATGTGTCGCCAGGCGCTCTGCTTTGCTGCGTCTGCCCCTTCCCCTTTCCTTGTCCATACCTCACTCTGTCCACTTCTGAGACCGTGCTTGGACACTCGGGCCCCAAAGACCCCTGCGCAAATGCCCAGCCCACGTGCCAGCCGCACGGCCCCTCCCTGGACTGCCCTCTCTCGGGCAGAGCGTGGCCCGCTGTGGAGGCCCCGTGGGCAGCCGAGGGGCTGCTGTCCGAGCAGGGGAGTGCAGGCTCTCACGGTGCCAAGGGTGCTGGGGTGGCCAGAGTGGGAGCCGGCACCATCTCCCCCTCGCCCCAGCTAGGGGCACAGATCTCCGAGGAGTCCGCGACCTCTGAATGTGAACCTCACCTTCTCTGTTGTACGAAGGTCTGTTTCTCAAAACAGGAGGGCAGAAAATATTTACATTTGTTAGCTTGATCGATAACGTCCGTGTTCGACGTGGGCAGAGGGTCTGCTCTTGTGAGGGGAGGGCTGAGCCTCGAGGGAGCTTTGTTAACATTATGAGTCTTTTCAGAAAACTCGCTTTTACTTTCGTCAATTCCTCCGTGATGCCTGTGTTCTCCGCATCACTGACGCCCCTTTTCGAGGGTCATTTGCTGCCTTCCGCTTTGGGTTTGACCTGCTGCTGTTTCTTCCCTCGCTTCTCGATAATGAGAGAATTGGTTTTCGGCTTTTCCCGTTTGGGGCAGGCGCGTCTAATTCTCTGCGGTTGTCTTCGAGGCCAGGTTCATCTGTGTGTGATTAACATAACGTGGTACGAGACCTCCCGTCTTCATTGTGGGGCTCAGAACAATTTCAGATTTCATAGTGATTTCTCTTTCTGTTCTTTGTACTTCTCTCTCTGTCTGTGCTTCCAACAGGATATTTTCTGCTAAACTATGTTCCAGTTTACGGATCTCCTCCAGGCTAACCTGCTCTTCTACTGGTCTCTTGAATTCTTGCTTTTGACTTGAGCGTTTCAATATTACGTGTAGGCTCCGGTTCTCGGCATGTGGGTCCAGTAAATCCCCGCTATCTGGGTCTGCTGTCGGTCTGTTTCTATTGTGTGTTTTGCTTGATTTTTCCTTGTTGGACCCTGCTTCCCAGCCCTAGTGGTCATTTTTCACTGACTCTTGGATATTGTGTGTGAAAAATGGGGAGTGGGGGGTGGGGGGACTCTGGATGACGTTTCTTCCCCCAGAGAGGATTTGGTTTCTTTGGCAGGCGGGACACGGACGGATCAGCTTGCTTCTATTCAGCTTTGGAGATGATTTGAGTCTAGACGTCAGGATCTGGGGAAGGCTGGCCTCTTTCTGAAATGTAGCTTTAGGCTTCTTGATTGAATGCTGGAGGATTTACCGGGACCACCCCCGCCCCCTGCCACCTCCTCAGTGGTCCTCAGCTCCAACGCTGCTCCCCCAGCATCGAGAGTCAGCCGAAACCGACTGGGCAGAATGCGGGGCTCGTGTTTCTGAGGTTCCTCTCCCTCTGGGATCTCAGCCCCGGAGTGCTGTCTGCCTGGCCGGCCTCCGCGTCCTTCCCACGCCTGGGCTTTTCTGTTTTTGTTTTTCTCCAGCTTCTACAGTTGTTCTTGACGGAAAAAGCAACCTATATGGTCGCTACTCCGCTGTGGCTGGGAGCAGAGCGCCTGTCGCAGGTCTGAACAACTGCCTCCTGACGCTCCCTCATGCCTCCGAGGGTGGGCGTAGAGCGTGGCTGTGAGAGCTGGGAGGGCAGACCAGCCACGGAGGGCAGGGGGCAGCACAGGGGAGAGTCCCTGCCTCTGCTGCTTCCAGCTGCACCGCCTGAGGAGGCCCCCGGACCTGCCAGGGCCCGAGCTTCCTCGTCTGCAAAGGGGGTCTGATGACACCTGTGCCAGTTCTTCACAGACCTCCGTGAGCGTGAGCCACTGAGACACAGCCAGGGGTAGCTGGAGAACAGGGGAGTGACTTTCTTTTTCATCAAAAGGTGCACTGGCCCTGGCCGGTTTGGCGCAGCGGTTAGAGCGTCAGCCCGCCGACCAGAGAGTCCCGGGTTCGGTTCCCGCTAAGGGCACGTACCTTGGGTGCAGTTTGTCCCCGGCCCCGGTTGGGGTCGTGTGGGTGGCAACCAGTCGGCGTGTCTCTCTCACATCGATGTTTCTCTCTCTCCTCCCCTCCTCGCTCTGTCTGAAGATAAATGCCAAAAAAAAACAAAAAAATGTCCTCAGGTGAGGTGCACTAGGTCCCAAATACAGGGATGGAGTCAGGACAGAGCCTTCTGCCTTGTGAAGGGACCACCCCCCGGCAGACATGTGTGAACATTTGTAAAAGGTGAGCTCTAGGAAGCCTTCCCGGGGGAGGCGTCTTCCGGAAGACCCTAAAGACATGTTTCTAATGCTCTGAACCCCGCCCCCCGAGAAGCGGCTCGGAGAAGAGCGGGCAGGGGCGTGGCCGCTCCGAAAGGTCAGGTGGAGCGAGGCGGGCGGAGGGTCCGGACGTTACCTTCTCCCAGGCGCCTTGTCCAGTGTCCCCTCCTGGGGGCTTCTGTGGACTCCCCACTTGTTGCGATGAGGGGTTACTGGTCCCGTGACGCCACAGGCACCTTTGCAAATCTACCCTCCTGAGTGCCCGAACGAGGCGGGTCCCGAACCTGGCTGCCCTCGGAGCCCCTGGGGGTGGTTGTAAACCTCTGACTGTGAAGCCCCGCATCTGTGTTCTTTAAAGGTCCCAGGTGAGCCCAGCCAGTGTGGCTCAGTGGTTGAGCGTCGACCCACGCACCAAGAGGTCGCCGGTTCGATTCCCGGTCAGGGACATGCCCAGGTTGTGGGCCCGATCCCGGTGGGGGGCATGCAGGAGGCGGCCAATCGATGTTCTCTCTCATCAGTGTTTCTCTCTCTCCCTTCCTCTCTTTCTAAAATCAATAAAGAAAAAAAATTTTTTAAATGAATAAATAAAAAATAAATCTCCCGGGGGGAGCAGGGGCTGGCTGGACCTTCATTTTATAAACACTGGCCAAGACACTGACCTCCCTGGGCTTGGAAACTGTCAACGGCCAGAGTGTGCCCGGTGCCATACGTTTGTCCACTTAGGCAGGGATGGGCGCAGGGTGGGGGGCAGGGAGCACCCACAAGGGAAGCCGCCCTGACCCCGGACCCCCATCCTCTAAGCCCGCCGGAACGAGCCCAGCGACACCGTGGTCTGCCGGCTGGCAGCTGGGCAGCAAAAGCGGGTGTTTGAGCCGAGTGACCCTTCCTCTCTCAAAGGTGAGACTGAGTTTATGTTGACGCCCATCTTCCCACGCAGGCGTGCCCCTCGGTGGGAAAGCCCAGCCGTCCCCAGGCGGCACGCCCACCGCCTTCTCGGTGTCTCCTTACCCGTGATAAGGAAGATGCCGTTCACCTGAGAGCACCCCAGGAGTCTCTGAAGAGCTGGCATCACATGCCCCACCCCCCAGCCTTCAAACCCCGTTTGTTCTGGGGAAATACGACCCAGTCACATCAAGTCTTTTTCTCCCCCTCTTTCGGTCATTTTCTGATAAATCAGAATCAGGCCACCACCAGGACCAAGATATGACACCAAGGGTCCTGAACCGGCCCCTCGGGGCTTCTCGTCCGTCTTTTCTCAGTGATGCAGGTCTGTTCTCTAACTGAATCTTGCTCTGTCTTTATTTCCCTCGTCCTCTCATTTCCTTCCTTCTTCTTCCCATCCCGTCTTTGATCCCTCTTTCTTCTTCATTTAGAAAGACGTCTCCTGCCCTGGCCGGTGTGGCTCAGCGGTTAGAGCGTCGGCCTGCAGACCAGAGAGTCCCGGGTTCGGTTCCCGCTAAGGGCACGTACCTCGGTTGCAGTTTGTCCCTGGCCCTGGTTGGGGTCGTGTGGGTGGCAACCACTCGATGTGTCTCTCTCACGTCGATGTTTCTCTCTCTCTCTTCCCCCCTCTCTCCCTCCCGCTCTATCCGAAGATGAATGCAAAAATGTCCTCGGGTGAGGATAAGACATAAATAAATAAATGGAAAGATGCCTCCACGCTGGAAGTGCACTGAGGGGTGTGGGGGTGCAGCCCCCCCACGTCCTTTCCCAGGCGCGCAGGCAGTTTGTGATGGGTATGGTGGAGAGGGTTCTGGGGCGGCACGGTTGCGGCTTGTAGAGGGAGCTCGCTGCTGCAGGGCTCCGCGTAGCGTGCCGAGGCGTCGGAGGCCCAGCCGTAGGCTTCGGTCCGGCCCGCGTGGGGGTCTCGCAGCTGCAGCACCGGGACCGCTTGGCCTCAGCCTCGCACTCAGGCCCTGTCTGTCCGGAGGAGCCCCATGCCTCTCCCTCACCCCGACCCCAGCTGGCTGGCCTCAGCCCCTAGGTGCAAAGGAGAACTTCTCCAGAACCCTGATGCTTGTCTGAGAGACAGGGCTCGGTCCCCGCGTGGCCTCTGTCGCTCTTAACATTGTTTCTCCTTTGTTCTTGTGGCCTCTGTCACTCTTAACATTGTTTCTTCTTTGTTCTTGGGCCCGTTTTTTGCTCTGGAGACAGATTTCAGATGGACCCCCTGGACTGAGGGGAGCTTTAAAACAGCCCCCAGAGATCAGACAGATGGTGACCCCCCCCACCCCTGTTGTGCTGGCCTCCAAAGTCAAGTCACTGGGCAGTGAAGGGCTGCATCAGTCCAGGCCAGACCAGCAGGAAATGAAGGTTTTCCTTGGTCCCTTTCCCCTAGACTGCTTCCTTCTTCCCTTTCCCGTATCTGTGGGAACTTCTTTCCCTCAGTCCACTCCTCCATCTCCAGATGTCCGTGCACCTGATGCTGGTTGCCTTGTTCACGTATCAAAATAATATGGGAGGAGAAAGTCATTTACACCTTAGTATGAATTAGTTCAATAGTTTGCCTTTTCCCCGGATATTTGTTCTCTATGTCAATTAAAAGCTTAGGGCCACAGCCTGGCCAGTGTGGCTCAGTGGTTGAGTGTCAACCCATGCACCAAGAGGTTGCTGGTTCGGTTCCTGGTCAGGGCACATGCCCAGGTTGTGGGCCCGATCCCCAGTGGGGGGCATGCGGGAGGCAGCCAATCGATGCTCTCTCTCATCCATGTTTCTATCTCTCTCTCCTTTCCTCTCTCTCTAAAAATCAATAAAGAAAAAACATTTTTTTTAAACGAAAAGAAAAGCTTAGGGCCACAGTACAGCCAGTTGAGGCCGTCACAGGGTAACAGGAGTGGAGAAATGGGGGCGGGGGGCTGACCTTGGAGGTCCTCTCCAAAGCCCAGGCACTCACACACGCGGCTACTAACCCCAGGCCTCGCTTAGTTTGCACACTGTCCATGTTTTGGGACAAAAGACTTAAAAACTATAGGTTGAGAGTGATGGGTGGCCTCAGCAAGGACAGGCTGGGGCTGCTTGGCCGAGCGGGGAGGAGACACAGGGAGCTGCAGGATCCAGCGGACTCGAAATCCTTCTCTTCTGGAGTGGTTCCGTGGGAAGCGGGGAAGCAGGCGGATGTGCAGAGCGGGTTCTCTTAGAGACACACAGAGCTGCCCAAGGGCGATGCGCCGCCACCCCCTCCCAGAGGCAGCGAGGTCCGTGTCATGGGGGGGGGCCCCGGGCTCAGCAGTCACTGGAGGAGGCCTTGCCCGTTGTCAGGGTTTGCGCCAGATCAGGCACTCGGGGACCCTTGGCTAAAACGCACACCCTGGGCCCCACCCCCACATCCGCTAGCCCGCTGTCCTGTGTTACCTGCCCCCCAGCAGTCATCGCCCTCTGATATTCCTGTCTACCTGTTCGTTCTCTGCCCCCCCTGCCCCCCGCTGGAAGGTGAGCCCCTCGGGAACAGGGACTCCCCTGCCGTGTCACACTGGGTCTCAGCACCTGCTCAGTGCCTGGCCCCCAGAGGTGTCCAGTGAATGCGTGCCTGCATGGCCGCTGTGTGAGCACACGAGTGGCCAGGAGGCCAGGCGTGGGAGCCGCTGGCCCAGATGGCTGTGCCCCTCCTGTTCAGCCCCCTCTGCACCTGTGACCATTGTCATGATAAACAGCTACAACAAGCAGACAGCCAGATGCTGAGTTCCTCGTGTCATCACAGTGGTGGCTCCCGACGTCTAGGCACTGAGCTTGCGTTACATGCGGGACCCGTGTGCCCCGGCGGCCTGTCGATAATTGGGAGCACAAGGAAACAGGGCCCCGCATGCTATGTAATGTGTCCAAGGACACACTGTGGGCATGCAGGGACCCAGAGGGAGGAGGCCTGTGCCTGGCGCTGTCACTGGTTTCTCTGGAGAGTTCTATTCCGATACAGAGAGACTTCCTAAAGTGCTCTGGGACATTCCCTCCCACGTCCATCTCTCGGGCAGCTGCCTTGTGTCAGAGCCAAAGGCAGGTGGCATCTCCCTCTCCCTGGTGATTAGAGGGGCAAGCAGCGGAATTTGGCTTCCTCCGATCATGGCACGGAGAAGACTTCTCTCCCAAGGAGTTTAAAATGCTCCAGGTGCAGGGGTGCAGGCCGGCCTGCCCTCGTGACATCCCACTGCACATCGGGTCAAAGGTCCCCAGGCCCCCCGGCATGTGGCGGGCGGAGGTGCCAACATCACAGAGACCCGGTCTGCCCTGGGCCCCGCCCTTATGAACAATACTTCCTTTCCCAGAAGCAAGGAAAGCAGGGTGACAATGAGGGAGGCAGGTTGCTGCTGGCATCCAAGGTGATGACGGGCACTGCCCAGGTGGGTCACTCCGGGTACTTCCGATCCCCTCTGCCCTGCTCCGGTGTAGCTGTTGTCATCTTCTAAGCACCGTGTCAGCATGTCACAGGATGGCAACTGTGTGATGGAGGCAGCCACGGCCCCTCCCCTCTGGCGCCACCATCTCCCTGCCCTCTGCCCCCCCCACCTGTGCCGCCGCCAGGCCCTGGGTGTCCTCGCCTCCAGGCCTTCCCTCCTCTTCATCTTCCTGGTTCCTGGTGATCCTTTAGGGCTCAGCTATGAAGCCACTCCCTCTGGAGAACTTTCTGGAACCTGCCCTGACCTTTCTTTCTCAGGCCCCTCCATACTCTCCAGCCCATCGGTTTCTGACTCTCCCAGGCAGCTCTGCCTTTCCCCGGGTGCTCCTGGCGCACACAGGGGGGCCTTGGCGGGGGCAAGGGGCACCCCTGCCTGAGAGCCCAGCTCTGCTCCTTCCCCGGGCGAGGGCGCAGTCAGAGGAGCTGACCAAGGCTGGTCAGCGGGGCCTCGGTGGCAGGCGGACCTGCGGCCTGCAGGACTTCCCAAGGCCCCGTCAGCTTGAACCGTTCCCGCTCCGCACAGTGCTGGAATCTGTGCCCACGGGCAAAGCACACGCCTGCCCCTCACTGTACTTCCAGCAGATTCTCTCAGACCTGCAGTGTGCCGCGCTCTGCCGGGTGCTGGGAACACAGCAGAGGACAGGCCGACAAAGGTCCCCGCTTTCCCAGGCCAGAGAGAAAATAAAGGTCAGGTAACAAGTGCTTTGAAAGAAAGGAGGGGCCGGGAGCCAGGGCCAGGAAAGTTCTCTGGAAAGGTGATATTTGATCGGGGACACGAGGGGAGAAAATTAACTCTTGTGAGGCCGTGAGCAAGTGTCTGCTCTGGGGGGAGGGGCTCCCAGAGGTCCCGGCAGTCGGCAGTCATTTAGGGAAAACAGTGCCTTTTGTTTGTTCCCCAAGGTAAACACGCTGTGGGCTGTGACCCGGAGCAGCAGGAAGGGGTGGCTGCTACCTGTCTCCTCCCGGAAAGCCGGCCCGAGTGTCGCTGGTTCTGCAGAGACCCAGCCAGCTCCGAGGACCGACAGCCACACCGTGTCCTAAGGCACACTGTGGCCCGGCTGGCCTGTCCGGCCCCTGCTGGGCAGGAACGCCTCCCTGTAACCCTTGTCTTACCAGATCTGCTCACACAAGGCCCATCCACCGCTGGGCACCGCCAGAGTTTCTTTCCCCTCATTTTCCTTTTGGAAGGAATTAGGGCCCCGACATGCTCCCCGCCATGGGCGAGGACGGGCATTGCCTCCTGCCAGGCTGGAAGGAGTGCGCAGCCTCGCTCGTTCTGCAGAGCGAGGAGGTCTGCGGTGCTGTGTGATCTCAGGGGGGCAGGAAGGAGCAGCCATGGTTAAGAACATCCCCAGGCGCTCATGCTAGGGACCAAACCGTGCAGTAAGGAAATAAGCGGCTCCTCCCCCGGCCTCTTGCTACTTAGGAGCGGGTGGAAGGTCAGGGGAAAAACGGAGATGTTTGGTTTTCCAGAAAGTCTGACTTCAGACTTGCCGGTTCCCCACACAAGAAGTAGGGAAGTGGCCCCTTGGGCAGCTCTGGGAAGCCACCAGCTGGAGGCAGGGGCGGGGTACCTGGGCTGGCGGCCGGTGGCCTTCACAGATCTGTATGACCACAGTGACGGGCTGTAGTCCCCAGGGCGAACTTCTGGAAGGGTTTTGGGACCACGAATTATACACACATGAGGAAGAAGGTCGCGCTTTGGGTCCATTTTTAACCCTTTATGGACGAGCATGCGTGTGTGTATATGTGTGTGTGTGTGTGTGTGTGTGTGTGTGTGTGTACTTACTCCATAGGACACAGGCCTTTGGGTTTTGAGTAAAGGGGTTGAAAGGGCTCGTTGATTCATTGTCAGTTATCAATGCTTCTGCAAAGACAGAGATTTCTCTCTCCCTCCTCCAAACGTTTTACTTCTTAAAGAGAAAAAGCGTTGGGCCCCAAACTTGTTGACCCTGTGGCCCAATTCTGTGCCTTTTCCCTAGGTCCCTGTGGCTCCCTTCTGGTGTCATTTTCAGGCATAAAATTCCAGAGCCATCAAGTCATGACACAGTACCCCGGAGCTGACATTGGAGAGGGGCAGGCAACAGGCGAGATAATGAAGTGAGTTAGGCAGTAGGTGGAGGGTGATGAAGTCCATGGAGAAAAACCCAGCTGGGAAGGGGTTGAGGACGGCGGAGCGGATGTAGTAGGAGAATGAGTGTGTAGTGAATGAATGATGGGTACGTGAATGAATGATGGGTACGTGAATGAATGATGGGCATGTGAATGAATGATGGGTACGTGAATGAATGATGGGTACGTGAATGAATGCACGAGCCCATGAAGGCGTGAGGGCATATGTGAGGGGATGAATGGGTTAACGAATGATTGATGGCATGGTGAGCAAATCACTGAGTGACCGAGTAAATGAGCTGATGAATGAGTGAGTAAATCGTGGGTGAGTGAAGGAATGAACCCCCCAACCAGCCAACTTGGTGCTATCAGAATAGCTGGGGTGGGGGGAGCGCAGACAGGAGCCTGAGACATCTCCTTCTTGGGGACCCACCTGCTTGAGCATCGGCCTGACCCCCGTGTCCAGGATCCTAGAAAGGGGGCTTGGTCAGCACCCTCCCCGGGCACTTGGCCCTCATGTCAGACGGCCTCCCCTGAGGCATTGGACTCTGTGCACGTGGTGAGGCTGGCACTGACGGGCGCTGGGAACAGCACGGAGGACCCTCGGGACACCTCAAGGGTCCGGGTGCACTTCCTTCAATCTCCAAGCAGAGATCTCACTCACCTCCCACTAAGTCTGTGTGAACAGCTGTGTTATCAGATATGTTTTGTAATTGAAGACTTCTCTGTCCAAATAGTTTATGAATGTGCCTCCAGTTGGCCCTTAGGCAAAGGTGGTTTTCTCTGAATTGGGGCTGTGCCGATACATTGGCCATTTGTCCTTAAAAGGGTTCCATGTAAGTCTGCAGGGCACACGGTGAGTCAGCGCTTTTAAGACCATTCGCTCTTTTCCTGATGATAAACGAATCCATGCTGAAATCTTAGAAAACACAGCAAAATGTGTAGCAGAAAATAAACGCCATCCGATGGGTTCTCCTTCGGTGACAGTAAAAGGCTCTGTGGCTAAGCCGTCCAGTCCGTCGTCCCCGACAACACGTGGCGTTAAGCCCCGGTCTGAACTGGGATGGGCTGTCAGTGGCAAATCCATACCAGATTTCAAATACTCGTCAGGAGGAAAAGAATCTCAAATTCCCCATTGATAATTTTTATACTGATTATATGCTGAAAAGATAGTATTTTTATATATTAGGCTACATCAAATATTCTGTTAATTTCACTGGATTATTTTTAGTCTCTAATGAACCTCTCGGATTACCTGTGTGGCTCACGTCACGTTCCTGTCGGACGGTGTTGCGCCTCGGGGTCCAAGGATCCCTCCGTGAGCACGCCGAAAAGTCCCCTCGGGATGAGGACTGTGGCACCTGCTGGAGGTCCCAGGTTCTAACCCCCAGCACTGGGTCCGGGAGATCCACTGACGTGATGGTGAGGCCCCTGGTTCACGGGCTCATTCATGAGTCCCACAAACATTGGGGCACTGCTTTGACTGGGTGCCCACTGGGCAGGCCTTGGGAGCACAAGACACAAGTGTTCCCCCAAGAGAAGCTTGCCGCCTGGCAGCTTGGCTCAGGACGGAGAGCCTGGACCGAGCACAGACCCTGACACCACACAGAAGCTGGCACCAAGTCAGACGCACGTGAAGACACAGCTAAATGAACGCCAAGGTGTCGTGGGAATGGCCATTCGTGGCCCCACAGAAAGCTGGAAGATCTTTTACCCTAGTCTCAGGGTCTCACGGGAAAGTGCTGGCATCTTCCCCTAGAGATGCCTAAGCTCGTTGTCTGTCCAGGGGACTCTGGCTTTGCTGTGTGAGGCCGCACCAGTCCAGGAGGGTCCCAGCCAGTGCCTGTGACATCAGGGTCCAGCCTCCCTGGAGATGAGTCTTTAGGGAAATTAAGGGTTGTGATGGTCACTGACCCCAGGGGAGCAATAATGCAGGTGTGGTGCACTCACACACCTCAGCACACACACACACACACATGCATACAAACACACCCGCACACGCACACACTTGCACATGCACACACACACAAACATACATGCACACACATGCACACGCACACACCCGTGCGCTCGGAGGGTGCAGGGCCCGCAGGCTGTGTGGTAAGAACCACTTTAGTCCAGCTCTCGCAATCCCAGTAGGGCAGGGTCCCGAGTTCCATCCCAGCTGGGAGCCTGGGGCCTGAAGGGGCCTTCAGCCAGGAGGACCTGGTCCTCCTCTGTCAGAGGCCCCATGGATCTGGGGTACAGCACACCTCGGGAGGAACGCCCCACCTCTGCCAACTGGGCTAAGCTCAGAGGGAGAGATTCCTTCTGAATGTGACAGGGAAGTCCTTTGTCCTCCTGGGGGCCTTGATGACAGAATTGCTGTTCCTCTGAGCAGGGCCACCTGAAGTTCTTTCGTTTTTTCGAGCCCTGGGACGAGGAATTGAACCAGGGACAAGGCTTTCCCTCGGAGAAGTGTGGAGCCGGCGGGCCACGGCACCACGGAGCTTCCAGGATTTGCTGGGCAGGGGCTGCAGTGCTGGCTCAGCCTTGTCCTGCGGCAGGGAGGCTGTCCCCATCCCCAGCCCCAGCCCCTGGCCTGCTGGGATTCTCAGGAGAGGCCGCCATCCTCTTGGGGAGCAGTGCCGTGATTACGCCTTGTGGGGGGGCAGGGAGCTGTTTGAGGCTCAGTCTGGACTTCTCCCCACACGTCCAAAGAAAGGACCCCCCTGGGTGGCGGGGTGGGACATTTGTGTAGCCGCTTGCAGACGGTGGCAGGCACCTTAAGAACACAAGCCCGTGAGTTAGGGTTTGCAGAGAGCTTAGCCGCAGCGAACGCTGTACCACAGCTTGTTAAGTAGCCGCACACGGGCCTCGCAGTGTCCTGCGGCAGGGGTGAGGAGCGCAGAAAGAACGCGGGAGACCGAGGGTGATGGAGCAGCCGTGAGCCCGGGCCAGCGAGCTGACCTGAGTCATGAAGTGAGTCAAACCAGAAAGGCTTCCAGGAGGAGGCGGCTGAGCTGGCCAGGCTCTCACCTACCCCGGGCATGTTTTCAGAGTTCGTAAGGATACTGCTCAGAAGGCGGGCCCCTGAAATCCCTGGGATGGAAACAACCGCCATGGACTCTGGGGGGGAAACCATCCCCCAGACAGAACTTCGTGCTTGGCTGCGCCCCGAACATCAGGCAGCGGTTTAGCTGCCCGTGGAGTCCCCGCCAGCTGCAGCTCGCAGGCCTCTGCTGGGCATTCTGACCTCATCGAGGGAAGGAAATGACAGCGCTCCCGTCTCCTGCCCACCATCTCTCGGTTATAAGTTCCCCAGGCACATCTTCCCCGGGATAATTACATCCCGTGTCCCTTTCGGGGAGTTAGGTCATCTACCTGTTTGGTGTTGCCCACCGGAGACTCTAAAGGGGCACAGTGCCAGCACGGGAGTGGGAGCGGTGGCGGGGTGGCTGTTGGCGCTCACAATAGCCCTGAGTCATGAGCTGCTCACTTCTTCCATGCTCCTCCCCCCTCCCCGCTGCCTGGGAGTGAGTCAACGCACTCATTTAGCCCCTCTGAGCACAGAGATCCGAAGGGGGGAGAAAGCGCCCCATGCAGGGGTGGCTAGGACCCAGCCGCAGCTGCCCATCCACCAACCGGGGCAGCCCAGGGGCGTCTGTGGATTTCGGGAGAACAAAGCGAGCCTGCTGCCTCAGAGCTCCCTCTCCACGAGTGAGAGTGTGTGCTGAATTCGTGGAATGGGCCCTGCCTCTGGGCTGGGCTGTCATCCAAGCACTTCATGTCTCCAGGCCTCCCCTTCCACATCTGAGAAATGTGGGCTGATCAGAGCGGCCCCCCAGGTCTCCCCTGAGACTGCAGCTGGGAGCCGTTGCCCCCAGGGGACATGTGACAATATCTGGAGACATTTTTGGTTGTCACACTGGAGAGGGAGCTGTTACGGGCATCCGCAGTGCACAGGCCCATCCCCAGGACAAGGACGGATCCAGCCCCACATGTCAACGGTGCCGAGGTCCAGAGGCCGTTCGTTGAGCATATGGGGAGAGACCACCCGCAGTAGCTCCTGACTACCACTGCCAGGGGCGGAGGGCTGGTTCTGCCGCGCTTTGCAGGGCTTGGTAGGGTCACCTTTTCACTAAGGTGCGGCCGGCCTGGGGAGCACTCTGGCTCAGGCGTGTGTTGCCAGGCAGAGAGCAAGAGGTCCTTCCTGCGGGCAGCCTAGGAGGTGAAACCCGTGTTGAAATGAAACACTGCTGGAAAGGGCGCCCTTCTGAGCCGCTACCTCCCCGATGCTCGCTCCGCCATCCCCTGTGCTCCTTGTCACTTCGTGCCTGTATTCCCGGTATTGAAATGTCAGCAAAGACGTACGTGCCCGCTGGTGGGTGACATCACAGTGACGGCAACACAGTGAAAAACCAGGGTGAGCCGTGAAGCCTAGAACTTCCGTAATCAAATGCACCGTTTAGACGGACGAGACTGGTTCTTACCAATTCATGAGCCGGGAATTATCCTGCCGGTGAAATTCGTCCCGTTGGGTTTTTAATGGTGAGAATCACTGAGTCAGAAGCTGGAAATGCAGAGTTAAGGCAGCAGCTGATCGAGAGGGCCTGTTTGTAAGCACCTAGCCACTCGGGGTAGAGACAGACTCCCAACAAGGTGGCCCATGAGACAGCCACGTGAGGTCACCGCCAGTGAAAGGGACCCTTTGAAGTCCTCTAACTTGGAAAATGCCTCAACAGAGAAGAATCCTGTTGCCCTTCCCCAATTTGGGTGGAATATTTTTACTCTTTGTTGGTCCCCGACATCCCAAGATCCAAAAACCCCTAGCCCAGACTGTGAGTGGCCTGGGGACCGAACTGATCCTTGCTGGCCATCCATTCACCCACTCCCACAAGGCCACAGGCTGCTCCTCTCCTCGTGCTGAAGCATTTCCCCACTGTCCACCTGGGAGCACTGGGGGAGGGCAGGAGGAAGCAGGGTGCAGGGAGAGGGGCAATGCAAGGAAATCCACTGAGATGTGGCCAAGAAAGGACACTTTATGGCAAGCAGACGTCTTGACCATCTGGCTAAGGCATAAATCACAGACACAAGGAATAAAACACAGCTTCTTGTGCAAGCCGTGGAGGGCACCGTCCCAGGAGGGAACAGGGAGCTGCCCTGTCTAGGAGACTGTCCCCCACCTTGTAGCCCCCAGAAGGGCTCAGCACCCTCTCCGGGTCAGAAGGCTAATCACTGTCCAAACTTTTGTGAATGCCAGTGTCCCCAGAATTGAGGAATCACATGTTTATTCTTTTTTCACAAATTATACCTCGTAGACTTCTGCGAGACCCTTTGTACTTGAAAATAAATTTAGAAAGACAACATTAGGGTTACACAATCTTGGTTGTTTACCAACAAGGATAAGAGGATGAAGTTACATAATCCAGTGTGTGTGTGTGTGTGTGTGTGTGTGTGAGAGAGAGAGAGAGATTCTTCCCAGCTCTACAAACGTGAATCTGTAGGGGCGAGGCCTCCCTGGTGAGGCAGAGACCATGGAGGGCTGTCTCCAGCGGGGACTTGGCCA
The DNA here is from genome assembly GCA_030848825.1 of Tadarida brasiliensis. Classification (NCBI taxonomy): domain Eukaryota; kingdom Metazoa; phylum Chordata; class Mammalia; order Chiroptera; family Molossidae; genus Tadarida; species Tadarida brasiliensis. The sequence continues at coordinate 3,496,374 of CM061268.1, read as the reverse complement.
GCCCAGCGCACTTCTCCAAACCTGTTATCCCTGTCCAAGGTGCAGACAAAGGGTCCTTCAGGGCCACTTAGCACCCTTTGGCAAGGCCAGCCCAAGGACAGAGCAACCTCCCTGCACCTCTCCAAGCTCAAGGAATTCACAAACTTGAGCCTGAATGAGGGGAGAGGCAGGAAGGAGAGGTCGTGGCAGTGCTCACCGCTGCCCAGCCCCCCACCCTCACCCCCACCCCCATGCCTGGCCCTGAGCTGCAGCCTCACACACTCCTGAGGCCCACAGCAGAAGACAGGGGCTCTGTGAGGCTAAGGGGGCTCCCCCAAGGTCACCGGCCTGGGAAGTGCCAGAGCTCAAACCAGACTCCATCCCATCTCCCCCACCCCATCCTGTCTGATTCCAGAATCCACCCTTGGACATAATGACCTTGGGAGGCAGCTTTGTCACCACTTCCCTAGGCCCTGATGCTCCTCGGTGCCATTCGTCCAGCGGTGCCCGAGTGCCAACTGTGTGAACCTTGTGAAGTGAGGTGGCGTGAAGAGAGGAGGTGCTGTGGTTGAAGTACAGGCAGGTTCTTGGGCCTGTGCTTGGGTGAGGGGCAATCCAGGACAGCTTCCTGGAGGAGGTGGCATTGGTACACACGGTGAAGAACTGACAGGATGCAGGGAGGCAGAGGAAAGGGAGACTTAATTCTCAGTGGGCAGGGTTGCCAGGGTGACCCCTGGGAACTCAACCTGGGTGTGGTTACACCTAGAGATCTCAGTCCTCAGTCCTCTTCCTGTCCTGAGGAGCACCTACTGTGTGCCAGGGGCCTGCCGGTCCTGGGAGGAGGCCAAGCAAAGTTACCGTCCCTCCCTCAGGGAGGCAGTAGAGAGTTGTGCAAGGAGTGCCCGCTGCTGGGCGTGAGCCCCACCCCTTTCCTTTGAGCCCCCATCCCCTCCTGCAAAATGAGGACCAAGCTGTGGGGTTTAAGAGATGGGCTGTATAAGGGACTGTGCTGGTGCCTGGTCATAGAATACTAAGCATTCCACAAATGGGGGCTGCAGGCAACATTGGGGTGGGGGGCACCGAGAGATGCTTACTCTGGGGGAGAGGCACAAGGGGCCAGGGCGAGCCGGGAGGGCGGGCCTGCAGAAAGCAGGGGAGGCTCCCCGGAGGAGGTGAGACTGAGTGACAGCAGGAGTCCTCCAGCGGGTGGAGGGGGAAGAGGCAGGGAGCGCATTCCTGACTTCACTCCCAGAAGCGGCTCTCCCCTGCAAGGCGACCTGACACAGAGGTGCGACTTTTGGAGACTTTTATTTAAGGTGGGGGCTGCTGGGAGTTTCCTCCCGAGTATGAAACTTTGGCCACCCTCAAAGAAATCCAAGGGGCACTTTCCCCGGATAAAAATAAAACTTGGAGGGGGCCCGCAGGAACGCAATACTTTCTTCCTGTGTTTAAATTTCTACGGAAAATCTGACCCGCGGCCGCCGCCCCTGCCCTGAGCGCGCGCAGAGAGCTTATATGTTTCTTTAAGGAACGGCGGGCAGGGCGGGCGGCCGGGCCGGCAGGGTGGGCGCACGGGCGCGGGCCGGGCGGCGAGGGCGGCGGGCGGAGCGGGAGGCCCGGCCCCCTGCGAGCAGCGCGCCCGCCGCGAACGCTGCCGTGTCCGCTTTCAGAGGCCGCCGGGGCCGTGGATGGGGAGGGCGCGCCGCCCGGCGGTCCCGGCGCACAGGCAGCCGCGATGAGGGTCAACGAGAAGTACTCGACGCTCCCGGCCGAGGACCGCAGCGTCCACATCATCAACATCTGCGCCATCGAGGACATCGGCTACCTGCCGTCCGAGGGCACGGTGAGTGCAGGCGGCCGCGACCGCGCGGGAGGGCCGCGCACCTGCGCCGCGCCCGGGGAGGGCGGTCGGGGGGAGGGGAGCGCTGAGCCTCGCGGGGCTCGGGGCGCGTGCGGGGCGCCCACCCGTGCACGTGGGGCGCGGCCGCCGGCACACTGTCTGCGGTCTGTGGGTCCACGTTGCGGCGCCCACCCGCCCAACGCGGCGCCTCTGGCACCAGCCCCTCGGTCTGTGCGTCTCGGGTCGCAGTGGCTTCGCCCCGGGCCGGGTGCCCAAGCCCGAGAGCATGGCTGGGGCCCGGCTGGGGCCCGGCTGGAGCCCTGGGTGGGACATTCCCTTCCTCTTGGTGCTGGTTGGGGCAGCCAGGGTGGGGGTGGGGGGAGCCGCCTCGCTGGAGGAGGGTGGCAGCCTCCAGGCCCCACAGCACCGCCACTTTCTGGCGACAGCTGCACCCCTCTGGCGTTCTACCCGCCGGCGTCTCCCTCACCTGCCCCAGGCACGAGGAGTTCCCAGGGTGCGGCCCAGACCGGGAACTCCCAACGCCCTAGGCAGCAGGCGGGCTCTGGTTGTTTGAGACTTCTTTCCCGGCTGGTCCCTGTTCCCACCCGGTCCCTGTTCCCACCCAGCACCCGCGCCCCATCTGGGTGGTAGCCCGTCAGCATGGGGCAGCGCTGAGCCGACCACGTGGTTGGGGACCTTGATGGGGTCCCCGCTGCCCCCACCACCCTCTCTGGTCCAGACCCAGGGTCATAGGGATCCCTGGAGAGCAGAATTCGCCCGTGAGGGGTTTGGCTTGACGTTAGAACCCAGTTTGCTCAAAGAGGGAAGGTCTGAGATCAATGCCATCAGCTGTGGGAATCACTCTTCACAGAACAGACCCCTTCCTCCAGGACCAAGGCCCCTCCCCAGGCAATGCCAATTCTCCAGCCCACTTGCTTTGCCCTGATCAGGCCCGGGATTGCCCTGGCCTGCCTCTAGCCTCAGGGCTGGACACTGGCATCTAGGGAGGTGCCTGCCATGTGGGGCTCCTGCAGGGCAGACACTGGAAGGCCTTGCACCCGCTGTGGTCACAGCTGGGGTTCCTCTGCAGCTGGGCTTGCACAGAGGTTCAGGGGACATTGGGAACCAGTGTTGATGGAGAGGGGGTGGTCTGCCTGTGATAAAAACCATTGACCTTGAGAGCTTCGGGGTCATCATTTCAACACACACTGTGTGCCTGCTGCATGCTGGGCACCCCCATAAGGATCCAAGCAGGGAAGCCACGCCCATCTGGGCTTAAGGAGCAGTGAGGGAACATTGCCCAGGACAGTGGCAAGGGACACTTCCCTAGTGCCGGGCCCCTCGCTGCATATCAGCTCATTTAAGTCTCACGACAGCCACATGGGGTAGGTGCTGTTACTACAGATGAGGAAACTGAGGCCAAGAGGGGACTGATGACCTGTTCCCAGTCACCCACAGCTCAGAAGACAGAGCTAGGAAGGACCAAGACACAAAAAAGCAGGTGGCCTCCCGAAGGAATGGGCATTCTGGAGAAGGATCTAGCTATACCTGTACTGGGGGAGGAGGGAGGGGGTCAGACAAATAGAATATTCGAAGACCCAGAGGTGGAAACGCACGCAGGACACCGGTTAGGAGCCGTGAGATAATGGCGGACTTCAAGGACAAGGAGAGACATGGGCACTCCAGAGGTAGACCCGATTCGATTTGAAATAAGAAATGGAGCCCTTAACTCAATGACCACTGGCTCTGGAGTCTTAGTTCAGGGACACTCCCCCACCTTGTTTATCCAGATCCGGAAACTGTCTCCCCCAAACCCTAGTGAGAGTCACAAAGTCTGCAGAGAGGCAGCTTGGCCCTTCCTTCAAGGTCTCCACAGTCTGGAAACCCGCGGACAAGCTCAGATGAGACTGTGGACTTTGCACACACCTCTTCCTATGGGCAGGTTCCGGGTATCACGGGTTTGAATCAGGGCCCCGACGGTCGGAGACGGGCTGGAAGCAGCAGCTCCGGGAGCCGGGGCCTGTCTGTGCGGGCCAGGCAGCGAGAGGGGAGAGCCTCCGAGAGCATCCCAGGCACAGCTGAAGCCAATAATTGCTCAGTCGTTACCTTGAATCACCCAGTGACAGCGGCTCCCTCCGCAGGCAAAGGCCAGGGGGCATGAGCTGCTTTTCAGAAAGTAATTTAAATCAGCCAGCGGAATAAGCCTGTCCCTTGCAGGCTGCCATTCCCAGCCTGTGACTCTGTGCCTTGCCTGGCTCTCATCCCAAAATTCAAGAGTAAAAGTCACTTTGTTGTCTGTACAAAGAGGTGTAAGAAATGACTCAAAAGCTAGAGGCCAAGTTGGGTGCTATTTATTTTATGAAATGTTCTTTGTGTTCATCTTTGAGTGTTTCTACTTTCTTCCTTCCAACGGGTGGCTGTCAGTGGCCCCATCTGTGGGCCCAACAAGTCCAGACACCCCAGACAGGCACCTGACGCTGGAATCTGCCTGCCTGCAAGATAAGAGCGCTTCCCTGCTTATCTGCAATTGGAGATGATCTGTTTATTATTTACAGAATTTGCCCGATCATCAGAAATTGATGTTGAGTTTTGGTGATTTCAGTTTTTAAATTTTGTGAATAATACGAAGTTTCAGAGTGATGTTCCCCTTGGATCTGAAATTCAAAACCAGAAGAAATTTGTCAGGCCATTGATTTCACTTCCCCTGTTTTCAGAAGAAGAAACAAAGTGAATGTAGGCGATTCCCCGGACTGGTCATTGAGACGGGCTATTTCGCACAAACGTGTGAATTCAGCTCCCGGGGCTCCAAGTCCAGGTCAGAAGCCAAGTCAGTGATTGTATCAGGTCCCAGCAGTGTCCCAGGTGTGGACACAGGGCTCCAGCCCCCTCTCCTGCCCTTTTCTCAGGCTTTGGGGAGGGAGTTTGAAGAGACAGGTGTGGCCCAGATGTGGACTGCCCTCTCGCTAGTTGTGGTGCTTGGGACAGGGCCTTGGTGTCCTGACATCTTCCCGTGGAATCTCAGGGAGCCATTTCTCTTCCATCATTTTTCTGTCTTCCTTGGGGAAGCTCCTTCCGGGAGCACTTCCCCCCCAATATTCCAGGGGTTGATCTTCAAAATACTGTCAAATCTCCCATCAATCACACTTTGTCCTCACGAGAATCCTGCGACCTGTGTCGAGATGTTTTGTCCCCATCTCACTGATGAGAAAACTGAGGCTCGGTGCTGGGGAGTGTCGTGTTTAAGTTGCTGGCTTGGCTGGGTCTCAGCATCTGTATCTTTATTTGTTTATTTATTTTAAATCCTCACCCGAGGATATTTTTTCATTTATCTTCAGATAGAGTGGGAGGGAGGGAGGGAGGGAGGGAGGAACGGAGGGGGAGAGAGAGAGAGAGAGAAACATTGATGTGAGAGACACACCGATTGGCACCTCCCGCTGGACCTTGACCGGGGACCAAACCACAACCAAGGTACGTGCCCTTGACCAGAATCGAACCCGTGAATCTTTGGTCCGCGGGCTGACGCTGTAGCCACTGAGCCAAACCGGCCAGGGCTCAGCTTCCGTATCTTTCATCTGGAGGCCCCCAACAGTAACTGTGCAAGACTCAAGCCTCTGTCACTCATTCATGCATGTATTCATTCATTCCACAACCACGCGTTCAGCCACCTCGCCCTGCGGAGGCACTGGCTCTTCCTCAAGGATGGGAAAGGAGAACATTCTGGAGCTTCCCTTGGCCTCACGAGTGGGCGGTTCTGCATACAGTCGACCCACATCCTCCCACTGCAGGTGAAATCTGCCCTTTGTCCTGTGCCACACAAAAGCACCCACTCCACTGCTCCATCGAAGGGCCCCGCAGTCATGTGGCCACCATGGCAAATGCCGTGGTTGCCACATTTGGCCACCTCCCCAGCTCCCTCCAGACCCTGGGGGCCTCCCAGCCCATGTCCCATGTAGTAGGAAGAGAGCCCACATTTTCTGTTTAAAGGTTGCTCACCCCTCACCCTTATTCGGGTAAACTTGCCCCCATTTTATAAAGTTAAGCCGAGACTCACACAAAGCAACCGCCCAGGGTCATAGATCAGTGACAGGACCGGGTCTGGGGGCAGGAGCTGGGACTCTCACACCAGCTCTTGGTGCTGCCTCCTGCATGTCCTGGCTGCGCATCCAGCTCCCTTTCGTAACTTTTTAACATCTAGGTTTGGCACTGCCTCCATCTTCCACTTGTGGTCCACTTTGACCATGAGATTGTTTTCCCCTGTCCTCCCCTAGTTCTTTCTTTGTGCTGTGTCTCACTTCCCAGTTAGAGCAAACCTCTGCTGTGCGTTCACCATCTGGGAGGACCTGTTGTAAACTCTTTACATATGTTGACACATTTAATCCGTGCAACGACCCTTTGAAGGAAGTCATAGCAGACGAGGGAGGTCTTGTTATTCCCCGGCCCTCACTTTACGAAGGATCCAGAGGACAGAGAGATGAGGCTGTGTGGCTGGGATAAGGCAGAAGTAGGGCAGAGCTGGCCTGTGAGCTCAGGCAGGAGGTCAGGCCTCTTGCTGCACTGCCCAGGGGGGACGAGACGTGTGGGGATGTCTGTGTGCTCCCCGGGCTCAGCCTTGTGGGTCCCCTATCCGGCCTCAGTGTTGAACCTGGCACCCCTTCCTGTCTCGTGTTGGTGGGGAGTTTGGGGCTGTCCCTAGGTTTATTTCCCTGCTCTCTGGCTTTATGGGTCCCTCTGAATTTCTTCCCCATTCTCTAAGGATTTATTTGTCCAATCTGTCCAGTGGTAGCCGTTATTCCAGCCAGCCAGGGGCATTTATGGGGCCCACACCAGGTGCCAAGCCCACCGTGTGCATAGCAGGGTTCTGGATGGAGGTGCGTGGGGCAGTTCCTGGCCCGGTCTCAGGGACTGCCACCTGGATTAGAGGCCCCTGTGAGGTCAGAGCTTCTGAAGGGAAGGTTCCCAGCACATGACACCTGCACAGGCTGGAGTGGTCAGGGACCCCCAGATCCCAAGACAGGGGATTTGTCCCATGCCCTGGAAGCTAGGTCAAATTAGGAAGCACAGAGGAGGGGAGGGCGTGCAGGTAGGAAGCACAGCTCATGCAAAGGGGATGAGGATGTCCTGACTCCAGTGTAGGCCCCTGGTGGCAGCGGAGGGGGGACAGGAAGCTGGGAAAGGTGGTGTGGGCAGGACCCGAGGAGCAGCCAAGCCTGGCTCAGCTCTGAGAGTCTGGCAGCAGGCAGTGCGCCCTCGTACCCTGCCTGCCCCGAGATCACGTGTCCGGCGTGGTCTGACCACGTCCCACGCACTTGCCGTGCCTGGCAGCAGTTGGTTCCCTGTGCGCCGGCCGGTGGCTTCTTCCCCAGCAGCCTTCAGGTCCGGCTTTTCTGTCTGCTCCGCCAGGAGAAGAGAAAGCACGGTTCGCGCCAGCTCACTGTGACTCTGCACTTCTCTGACATTCCTGAGATATTGAGGAGAATGAGCCTCTGCCGTTGGCACCAGGATCGAGGGCAGGGTGACAGGACGGCCCCCAGCCTCCTGTCCTGGGAATTAGATGGAGAGTCTGCCCAGCGCAGGTGTTCCGTAGCTCAGATCACCCTCCTGGCCGCCGGAGGACAGCTTACATTACCCTCCCATTTGACAGAGATGGACACTGAGGCCCAGAGCAGGGAGAGAACCTCCCCCAGCCCTCCTAGGTGGAGAGGGTCCAAGCCCAGACTCAGAGCCAGGTCTGGCTGACTGCGGGGCCTGGTGCTCTGCCACTGCCCCTCACAGCCCCTTCCTCACTCGGTGCTGAAAAAGAGTGTCACCTCAAGTCCCAGGTACTGTGGAAAGATGGGAGCCCCTGGGTGTGCAGAGGGGATTCAGGGCTGGGCTGTAACCTCAGAGCCCTCACCAGGCTGGGCCTGTGACCCTGTTTGAAGAGCACTTCTTGGGGTCCACCTGGTCGCCTTTGGCAAACCGTTTGGTGTCTCTGGGCCAGCCCGGCTCCTGGAACCAGGAGGCCGTCCGAGGGCAGGCGGCCTGCTTGGCGTCTTCATGTGTCACTGGCTGCGAAGGTCTCCTGGAGTGTCGGCGGCAGGAAGGCGGGCCCCTGTGCTGAGGTCACGAGTGTCAGCAGCATGAAGGCAGGACGCGTGTGTTGAGGTCACGAGTGTCAGCGGCAGGAAGGCGGGCACGTGTGCCCCAGTCCCTCCGTCTTAGCCCTGCGGGCATTCCGTGTTTGTTGAATGGCTGAGGGAGCGAGTAGATGACCCAATTCACTTTGCAGCGCGCTCCCTCCGAGGGCCCATCTCCGACAACCCGACCGTGAGTGGGTTTCCCTCTTCCTCCCCTCCAGCTGCTGAACTCGCTGTCCGTGGACCCTGACGCCAAGTGCAAGTATGGCCTGTACTTCCGGGACGGCAAGCGCAAGGTGGACTACGTGCTGGTGTACCATCACAAGAGGCCCTCGGGCAGCCGGCCGCTGGCCCGCAGGACGCTGCAGAACGACGCGGCGCTGGCCCGCAGCGCCCGGCAGGACCAGCCCCTGCCCGGCAAGGGGAGCCCGCCGGGCGCGGGCGCGCAGGAGCCCCCGCTGGACTTCCACGAGGACGACAAGCGGTTCCGCAGGGAGGAGTACGAGGGGAACCTCCTGGAGGCGGGTCTGGAGCTGGAGCGCGACGAGGAGGTAACCATCCCGCCGCGTGTGGGCGCCGGTGGGCGGGGCGCGGGGCGGGGCGTGGGTGTGGTGTGGGGGCGGGGCCGTGCAGTTCCGTCTTCCGAAGGCGGTGCAGGGACGTGTCCTCTCCGCTGGAAACCTGTTCTTTGGAAAGGTGGTTGAGAATGCCACTTTTGCTAAGGTTGGGTAGAAATTGCTTCCGGGCGGCTTCGCGGGGAACCCCAAACCGCCCCCCTCCAGGCCACGTCTGCTCAGAGCAGAGCTGACCTTCTGGCGATGACCTTTGGGGTGGAGGCCTTTCCTGCTCGGGTCAGTTCCTTCCCTGGGAGTACGTGCCCCAGTGAAGGCACAGAGGAAGGAGCTCTCCACGCAGCCTCCTGGGGGTCGGCCTTGGCCCTTCTCAGAGGCTCAGTTTCTCCAGATCAGGAGGTTGGCCTGACTGATCCCTTGGGGGACTGGTGCTCTGAAATCCAGCAACTCGAATACTTTTCTGGAGCCTCGCTCCCTGGCAAAGCCTGAGAACCTCTCTAAAGGAAAGATTTGGGGGAGATCAAAAGGTGAACTCACCTGGCAAGCAGGGCTCCCCTGATGGTGAGAGAGACAGCCGTGCAGAGAGAGAGGCGCTAGCCGCCCTTGGTTTGCTGGTGCTCCCCTGTGACCCCTTAACCTCTCTGTGCACGGGACCTGCCTTCCGTGGGCACTGGGGACAGTCCCCTAGCCCGCAGAGCTGTCACTGTGAGGGTAAACAGAGAATCAGCAAATGCCTGTACAGCATATTAAGAACAGGACAAGTCGTGGGTAGGCTAACTGAGGAAGCTAGCAGTCAGCGTGAGTGTTCAAGGTAAAAGTTGATATCGATTTGCCATTTCATCAATGAGAACCATAATCAATACGAATGCTTTGGGTCCAGCGATAAGAATGCTTTTGGGGATCAATTAGGGAGCCCGGGGTGTGATGTCTGTTTCATGATAAGTCTATAGGAGGTCCCCTGAAAGCAATAAAAATGCACAGGGGGCCTCTGTCTGCCCTGACCAGTCGAGGGTCTGTGTGTTCAGCATGGAGCATCTCTTTGGGTCAGGTTCAGCTTCGGAGGTTGGGCTGCCTGCCAGGTGTGGGTGATTTCCGCTGCAGGGATCTTGGAGTCGCAAGGGCGTGTGAGGGGCCTTAAAATGCTCTGATGACAAGGAAGCAAAGATTTGGTCCTGACAAGGGTTGCCGAGCGCCTGCCCCTGACACCGGGCAGCAGCTGCAGACAGGCGTGCGCAGGCCCTTCCGAATTTTGTGACTCGCTTTGTCTTAGACCTGTGCTGGGGCCACTCAAAAGGGAGCCATCCTTTTTGCTGGCTCTGCATTGTTCGGCCGGCCGGCCCATGGCTCTTTGTGGAGACAGTGCCGCTACTACTAGGCAGAGGTGACTTCAGCGTGTCACTGTGTACCTGGAGGAACGGACAGCTTCGCCAGAGGCGGGAGAGGCTCTCGTGGGAGCGAGCTGTGCAGAGCCGGAACTGAGGCTCAGTGCAGTGTGTCCTTGTCTGTGCTCCGAGGGATTTACTGCCATTCTTTCCTCACAACTAAGAAATCTCACGCTCGAAAGGACCCACAAGGTCTGGTGATTCACACTGGCCCTGGCCCCATCCCAGACCCTCTACGTGTCCTTTGCAAGGTGCGTTCAGCAGCTTAGGCCTCAGTGTCCCCGTGTGTCAAATGGACATAACCGTAGTGTTTCCATCTCTGGGTAAGCGTGAGTCAAGTGCAGAGAGCTGAACTCCGAGTCTGGCGTGTGGCACATTCTTACTGACGGAGAGTAATCGTGTATCAGATATCACTGTTCCTGGAGACCTGGGAACAGCAGTGCCCACGAAGGAGAAGAGAGCATCTCTTTTTAAAACTCTGTGAAACGCAAACATGAAGATACTGGTTACTGCCCTGGCTGGTGTGGCTCAGTGGTTAGAGCGTCGGCCCACGGACCAAAGGGTCATGGTTTTGATTCCCAGTCAAGGGCACGTACCTGGGTTGCAGGTTCGATCCCCGGCCCCAGTCAGGGTCGTGTGGGAGGAAACCAGTCGATGTTTCTCTCCCCACCCACCTCCCACTCTATCTGAAAATTAGTGCAAAAACATCCTTGGGTGAGGATTCACAAAACAAAACAAAGGACGTTGTTAACTGTCACCAAGAAAGATCTAGTTTCCCCAATAAGGGAGCCAAAAACGTCATTGATAATGGGGCTCTGTGGCTAACAGGCTTTTCTGCCACTGATTGGCCATTTTAAAGTGACAAAGCTATCGTGGTGTAGACTAGACGGTTCGAGTTTCCAAAGTGGCCGAAGTTGAGTGTGGACCGTCTCCCGGTGGGGTCTCTCCACGATGAGCTGCGTGATTTGGGGCTCTCTCCGGAGATGATGAGGTGCAGGGTGACTGGGAAAGGCCTTCACCTGCTGCTCCTACCAGCGCTCCCCGAGACAGGCGGGACCAGATCTATTCAAAGGCTGCTTGGACTCATGCAGCCCCGAGGTGTGTGCGGGCCCAGCCAGCGCCCCCCGCAGACAGCCCTGCCGTGCTCCTTTCAGGGGAGAGACGCCCTTGTTAATGAATCGGTCCCTGGGTGCGCTCGGGTTACAAGGACCAAGAGGCTTTGTAGTTTGGGAAATAAGATAGCCCAGTTGTGCAGTCGTACCCAATTGAAGCAAAACTGGGCTTGTGTGCACTTTCCTGGGGAGAAGCATGCGTGGAATCCGTCAGATCCCCACACGGTGACGCCGAGAGGAGGGACCGATGCACTGGGGCAGGTTGCTCGCCCTCAGCGCTGCCCACATCTCACGTGTAGCAGCCTCTCGGGCCTCTCTCTGGCCAGGAGCACCCCCAAGTCATGCCACCCAGAATGTCCCAGACACTGCTAAATGTCCCGTAGGGGCTACCATGGAGAGGCCCTGCTTTAAAGGCTGGGTGGGGGGGACGGGACAAGTAAACACGGCCTCCTGGGAGCGATGGCAGCTCCCCATCCCAGCCGTCTGTCCGCCGGGTCCTCTGTGGCTGTGTCCAGGCAGCTGCATGGAGCTCCCCAGCGGCTCAGATGTGACCTGCCATTGCCCCCCGAGGGCCAGCGGGGGTGCTGTGAGCCCCATGCGCACAGGGACCCTCCACGCTTGCCCTTTTCTCTGAGTCAGGGGGTTTGTTGTGGTGAAGACACCCCGTGATGCCGGGAAGACCCGCCTGGCTCAGGGCACAGTGGGGGCCGGTTCTTGGGGACACATAATGGTTAGTCTCCTGGGGTGGCCATAACAAGTAACCACAAACTAGGGGGCTTAAAACAACACAGATGATTCTCCCCTGGTTCTGGAGGGCAGGGGTCTGATCAAGGTGTCGGCAGCCCCGCTGCCTCCCAAGGCTCCAGGAGAGGCCCCTTCCGCCCTCATCCGTCCCGGGGGCTCCGGCGCCCCTTGGCTGTGGCGCAACACTGCAGTCTGTGCCGTCTTCACACGGCCTCTGTGTGTGTCTCCTCTTCCTATAAGGCTACCGGCCATTGGATTGAGGGCCCACCCTGATCCAGTACGACTTTATCTTAACTGGGTACATCTGCAAATAAGGTCCCATTTAGTCGCAGACATGGGGGTTAGGACACAGACATCTCTTTTTTGGGGACACCATGCGCTGGAGTCGTGGCCCCGGGAGCGGGGCGGCTCATGCAGTGGGCGAGCTGTGGTAGAGATTGGGGGCAGACAGGGCGGGTGGTCGGAGGGGTGGGGTCCAGCCTCGCCGTCGGGGCCCAGGACGGCACGGGAGCTCCCGTGGCTCACCAGAGTGCACGCTTGGACTCAGTAGGTCTGGGGTGGGCCCAGGGCTGAGTTTCTGACCAGCTCCCACGGGTGGGGAGGCCCCTTCCCCACGTGCAGCAGAAACATCCTCAGAGACGGGCCCTAGCGTCCACGCCCCCGATCCACGGTCGCACCCAGAGGCAGCCCCAGACAGAGCCCCATGCACGGACGCGCCGAGCCGAGAGCCTGCGGTGGGAGGATGGGGGTCTAAGACATGCTGGCGGCTGAATATTTAGGGACAACACCCTCCCGGTTCATAACCCCCATGTACGGGACAGATGAAGGTTGGCCCACAGGCTGTGACCATGGGTCCCCCATCCTCCCTCTCCCCACGACCCCCACCCAGGCCCTGTGTGCGCGAAGGACCCCAATTTGAACACTGCTTCCCTAGAAGCCTGGAAGAGAGAGACCCTGGGTGACCCTTTGGCACCACCTTGATCCAGAGAACAACCCTAAAAGATTTCACACACGAGGGGTCTAAGAGGGGTCCCCTGCAGAGCCCCCTGGGACCGCAGCCATGATAGGAAATGACAGGAAGAGCGAGTCATCGAGGCAGGAGGCCCCGCCTTCTCTCTGAAGGAAGGCACCCCCCACCCTCCCCCAGCCCCAGTGGGGTCAGCGTCCAGGATTCCCATTAAACGGAAGAGCAGTTTGTGTCCAGCATGCTTCCTCTCAACTGAAACCCATCAGCATTTTTCAAGTCCGGCCTCAAAGCCTGCTGGACGTTATTTATGTCCGTGGGTCATTGCTGAGAAGGCCACACACTGTTATCCGGCTGTGTGTGCTGGGGGTGGCGGAGGCCCACGCTGCCCTGAGGTTGAACCTGACCCCGGCTTTGGCAGCGTCGCGAAGGCCTCGGACATCAGAGCCCGAGGAGGTCTGTCCGCGTTCACGCCGCCGGCCGGCTGGCCTGGGCTCCTCCTGCGGGGCCGGTATGGTCCCTTGGCAACATCTGTGTCCCGTCCTCGTTCCTGTGGACGTTCCTTTTGAGTGAGGGAGAGTGGGGGCAGCTTTCAGACCAGCTTTGGGTGCGGGGTGTGTCGTGGGCTGGTGAAGATGCGGGCTCAGAGCCCCCTACACGGGTCAGACCCCTTCAGCCACTTCCTGGCTGAGCCTTGGGCAAGGGGCTTCCCTTCCTGGACCTCGGTTTTCCCAGCTGTGAAATGGGGGTGATGGTGCTTCCTTCCTCAGGGTGTGCTGGGGAGGGCTGAGAGAGTTAACACCCCTCACCCCCAGCCCCGGGCACAGGCTGCTATGCTCACGGTCACAGGGGCTTCGGCTCCCGCCCGTCTTCCTGCCTGTCGGGGATCAGGAGGCAAATCTGGGGGGAAGGGTCCCCCTGCAGGTGGAGACGCCACCAGGTGACAGGGCCGGGGGCAGGGGTAGGGCTGCCGTGGTCACCGTCACAAGGACGGGACATGTTTCTTGCAGTTTGCACCTTGCGGGCGTGGGCAGGTGTCCCCGGCACTTCTGGGGCTTGGCTAACTGTGGTGATGGAGGGGTGGGGGTGGCCCCTCCTCACAGCCCCTGACATTGGGGGTGGGGAGGTCCTCAACTTTGAGGAACCTGGGGTCTAATCCCAACATCTTGATACATAAGAACAAATGAGCGGCAAACATTTCACGGGGGGTCTCGTCAATTTGGAAACAAACTCCACCCCCCGGGGTGAGCTCCCTAACCCCACCACGAGTGGGGTTCCAGGAATCGATCCCTTTACAGACGGAAAGAAAGGGACTGAGTCTCTGAGAGGTGAAGCCAGGAAATGACCCCACGGGGCCTGCCAGGCACAGCACCAGCTCTTACACCTGCGTCCTAACCTCGTGTTCTTTGCCCCGAACTATGCAGTTCCCAGCCGTACCCAGCCCCCCGCTTCCAGGCTGAGTGCCTCCCCGGTGCGCCTCTCCCATGGTGGGATGTTAGGGACCACTCCTCTGGTCCTGAAGCTGTCCTTTCTGCACTCATAATTCCAGCATCACACATTCATGTCTCTTTTTTAAAATATATTCTTATGGAGTTTTTTGAGAGAGAGGAAGGGAGAGAGAGATAGAAACATCGATGTGAGAGAGAAACATCGATCGGCTGCCTCCTGCACGCCCCTCACTGGGGATCGAGCCCGCAACCCGGGCATGTGCCCTGATAGGGAATCGAACCGGGACCTCTCAGTCCATGGGACGACACTCTGTTCCCTGAGCCACACCGGCCGGGCTACACATTCATTTCTTTGGCACTGACGGTTTTACGTCTTTGGAGTCCTCTGCTGAGGTTTCTGCACACCCACTTGACTTCCTTTGGGCCTGCCTTGGTTTATGGAAACACACTTCTCTTAAAGTGTATCCTGGACATTCTTTTTAAAGCCAAATCTTTAACAACCCTCAAAGATGGTTGCACAGCCCCGCCCAGGTCCCAGGTGGGCTGTGATGACATCTGTGCCCTCTGGCTGCTGCTCTGATGTCCTGTGTGTCTCAGGCCCTGCTGTGCTGGAGTCGGCTCTTCCGGGCTCACCAGGAACCTGCCAGCACGTGGCAAACCCTTTGGCGGCTTGCAGCAGGCCACGGTGGGAGGCGCCACACCAGGGGAATGGGCAGATGCTACCCGGGCAGATCAGGGCCAGGTGTGCGTCCTCTCTGGGGAGCCAGGTTACCGGCATCCCCCTGCTCCGCCCAGGTGTCTTCCCTTCCTTGGAGGGGCTGAGTGTTTTCAGACGTATCTGCTCAGTGTTTAATTCTCGTTGGGACGCTTTACTTCTGGAAGTCCTGTTAGGTTCGTGTCCACGTCGGCCGTGTCGTGTTTTAGTCGTTTCCTGTCCTGGCAGAACGGTTCTGAGTTATCATCCGTCGAATCCTTTCAGAACCCAAGGCAGCGGGCTCATGTCTGGGCTCTCCCCGAGTTCTCTCCTGCCCTGGTGGGCCTGGCTGTCCTGTCCACTGGTCGCCATCCTTACTAATCCCTGGGGGCTCCCCAAGGCCTGGGAGGAAGGTGCCCTTGTCCAGAAAGACTTGGGAATTGCGGTCATCACACACCTGAGGGCCTTACAGAGAGAACCACCTTGAGCCAAGGTCACTAGTTGAGATCCCCAGATCTACTGGGGCCATGGCCTTCAGGGACCAGGGCTTCGGGTGGTTATCACCCCTCTTCTGCCTTCCCTTCTGGTCTGCTTACACCAGGACCACTGTCCTTACAATTCCCTAGGTCACCTGAAAGTGTCATTTCATGGGTCCCAGCTCCATGGGGTCTCCTATGACTCCCCACCTTGGGTGGGTCTGGGGCTGAAACCACCCCCACACACACACACACACACACACACACACAGCTCTGTCACCAGCTGCCCTGGGTCCCTCCTCTGGGCCGGGCAGCCCTGCTGTCTCCTCGGCTACTCAGCAACTTGAAGGCCATAGCCTTCGCTGTATTCATTTCCTTCGGTCCAGCATTTTCTTGTCGTCTGCCGTGGGAGGGTGGAGCTGAGCAACCACCCACCTGTCACAGAGCAGGGTTGTGAGGGAGTAGTTTTTGCTGGTTCACGTATCATTTAGTCCTTGAACCCGCCAGGCCTTGGGGGCCAGACCCCGTGCTGAGGACTGAGGGTAAGATGCCCCCGCTGAGCCCTGCCCACGTCCCAGCCTCCCCGAGAGACAGTGGTCGTCTGGTCCCCATTCTGCTTGAGACAGGTCTAGAGGGCACGGTGACGACGTAGGAGGTGTGCTCACACCAGTGCCCGGTGGGACCGTGCCCAAGAGGTGGGCAGCTGCCCCTCCAGGCAGTGTAGCGTGGGCAGCAGTGACCACGACGTGGGAAGCGCCTGTCAGCAGGCGGCCCCCCCACGCAGACCCATGCCTGTGACCTAGAAGGCCCAGGGGTGCACAGGGACCCCTGGGTGTCCCCCACCACCGCAAACGGGCCGTGGAGATTTTTGTTTATTATGTGTGCGATTTCCTTCTGTCTTCCTTCTGAAGGAAAGTTCCAGAAACAGTTCTGGTGAGATCAGTCTTTGCGAGGTGGGCGTGGAACGGAGGAGGCTCCAACACGCTTAGTTTGTGCTGGGAGAACTCCGCAGCTAGGGAAGCATCTTCGGCCGCCCTCCCGCCCCGCCTGGCCGGGGGCCCTGTCGGAGCCCCGACCCTGTCCCTCACGGCCCTCGCGCCACCGCTCCAGCTCTGGGGCCTCTGGCTGGTGGAGAAGGGGACCCCCTGTCTCAGTCTCTTCCCGCGGGGGCGGACTGCAGTCCAACCGGGCACCGTGTTTTAAACATCCCGTGTGTGTCTGGGCCGGCTTGGTCCCATGACCCCTTTCCCCAGCCTGCCAGATGTTTCCCTGGGAGAGACCCTGTTGCTCCCGTAAACAGGGGAGCGTGTTTTCCCAGGGCGGCCGGCCGGCCGCGGCACCGGCTCTTTGGCCACGGGCGAGAGAAATCTCCATGGACTCAGAAGGATGTATTCTGGGATGAGTAGTGCACAGAAATAAACCTGGTCTCCAGCGGGACACGATGGGCTCTGCCGCATGTGGGCCGTCCAGGGTCCTCGCTCCCTGCCTGGGGGCCCAAGGGCTTCTCGGGGCGCTCCAGGGCTGCCAGGGCTGCGGAGGCTGCTTTCGCTTCCTGGCCAGAGGAGGCCATCCTCACAACAGGCGTGGTCCCCGCTGCCTCGTGGCTGGGCAGAGGGGGCTCGGGGCAGAGGCAACAGCCCCTCATGGTCTGACCTCTCCCGCCAGCCGGGGGGCTGGGCACCAGGGCCTCCCCCGACTGTGAGCAAGTCCTGTGTTGCCCAGATTTGCAGATGAGGATTCGAGGGCTCAGAGAGGCTGAGTTACTTGCTGGAGACCACACAGGGGCAGGGCAGGACTCCTACCCACGCCGCCTGATCCCAAGGCCTCACCCAGTGTCCGCCTGGCTTGAGTCCCCCAGCCCAGGGCCATGATGTCAGGGCTCCAGGCTCCCCGAAGGTGAGCACACCTCCGAGCCCTTGCCCATCAGGTGGGTCCCTGTGCCTGGCACCCTGGTCCTGACTGTGTCCTTGAAGTGGTCTCCAGCGCCAGCTTCCAGGCCGATGGCTTCTTTGATAGATAGCTGAGCTAGACGGCCGGCACACAGCGCTGTCGGGCTCCAGCTGCAGCTGTGGGGTGAGGGCAGCTGTGTCCCCTGGAACCCGTAAACGTGGCTGTATTTGGAAGCAGGGTCTTTGCAAATGTAAATGTTAAGGACCTTTGGACAGGATCATTCTGGCTTTAGGGTGGGCCCCAAGTCCAATGACAGGTGTCCTTGGAAGAGAAAGGACAGAGATTTGAAACAGAGATACACAGAGGAGAGGAGGCCAGGTGACGACGGAGGCAGAAATTGGGGTGATGTGTCCACAGCTCAGGGGCGCCTGGAGCCCCAGAAGCTGGACGAGGCAGGCAGGACCCTCCCCTGGAGCCTCCAGAGGGGGCGCGGCCCTGGGACACCTTGATCTCAGACTTCTGGCCCCAGACTGGGAGAGAGGGAATCTGTGCGGTTTCAGCCGCCCGGGGTGTGGCCCCAGGACACCCATGTAATGAGCTGTATGCTGTGCACCTCTGTGCCTCAGTTTCCTCCGCTCCAAAATGAGGGCAGTGGAAGGACCAGCCTCGCGGGCTCAGTGGGTCTCAGCACCCCCCACCCCAGCAGTACTGAAGCAGCATCACTGGCTTCCATCCACCCTTCCGACGGCAGCACCCCAAGCTGGACGGGCCCGTGAGCTGGGGCTGCACAGAGGAGGCCTGTGCGGAGTCGCAGAGGCTGGGGCCCTGGGAGAGGCCACTTCCCTGCCCTGGGCCGCAGGGCTGGGGGCGGAGCTCAGTGTCAGCTTAGGCAGAGGAGGGAGGAGCCAGGATTGGCCCAGCCGGTGTGAACTTGCCCTTCTCTGGAGATGGGGAGGAAGCCCCTGGAGCTCAGTGTCAGGCAGGGCCCCAGGCGGGGCTGCCCAGCCACCTGGGCTCCCCGGGTTCCTGTCAACGTCGTTTTCGTCGGCTTCGGTTCAGGCTCACGCTGGATGACTGTCTGTGGCCCACTGAACATATTTTTCTTAAAAGCCATCCCCAAGTGGCTTTGGCTCCTTTGCTTTTTGCCAAAAACCTGCAATGAACCCACGTGCTGCGCCCACACTCTCGGGCTGGTGACGTGACGTGGGGCCAGAAGCAAGCGGGGGCCCCGGTTTAGCCGTGCCGCGGGGTCTGGAGTGTGGCCCTGTGTCGGCCGCACCTCCTTGCACCGCCTGGCCCCCTTTGGCCACAGCCCTCACTCAGCCCCTTCCAGCCTTGCCTTGTGGGGAGGAGCGGCAGAGGGACCACAGCCCCGGGGCCAGCCCGGGCTCCAAGCTCCTGGGGGTTCCCTCGGGAAGTCCAGTGGACTTCACGGACCCCAGTCTGGCTCGGGGAAACCCGGTGTGTTGTGATGACGTCAGTGCCCGGGGCACCCCAGTAATCTCGGGGCGGTTGGAAGGTCTGTGTAAGTTGCTCATGCCTTCAATGCAGAAACGTGTCAACACTGTTCACTTGGTGAAGGGACTCTCCTGCACACGAAACTCACGGGGGAATGGAGAGAAGAGGAAAAATAGAGTCGCCAAGGCCTCACAGATCTCATCCGTGGCTGAGTGCGGACTCACGGCCTGCCCACACCTGCTGGCAGCGAGATGCTGGCCCTGGCCTCCCAACTTTATTGGGGAACAATTTAGAAATATAACTGTGTATTTAAAGTGTACAACGTGATTGTTTGATGTGTACATACACCACGGGATACTTTCCAAGATCAAGAGAATTAGCACATCCATCGCCTCCCACAGTCACTGTGTGTGTGTGTGTGTGTGTGTGTGGTGAGAACAGGTAAGATTTACTTCCAAGAACTTTCAGGCATGCTGTACTGGATCCTCACAAGTTCATCTTCTTCTCACTGAAAGTTCGTACCCTTTGATCAGCATTCCCCCCACCCCCACCCCCAGCTCCTGGTGACCACCATTCTACTCTCTGCTTCTGTGAAATTGGCTTTTTTTTTTAAAGATTCCACATCTAAGTGAGATCATACAGCTTCTGTCTTTGTCTGGTTTACCTCACTGAGCACAGTGTCCTCTGGGTTTACCACGTTGTCGCAAATGGTGGGATTTCATCCTTCCTATGGCTGAATCACATTCCACTGTGTGTACAGGCCAGATTGTCTTTATTGACTCCTCTGTCCACGGACACGTAGGCTGTTTCCACATCTTGGCAGTCGTGAGTAACACTGTAGCGGGCGTGGGAGTGTGGCCGTGTCCCCACGATCCAGATTTCACTTCCTCTGGCTTTGTTCCCAGAAGTGGGATTGCTGCATCGGACAGAGTTCTAGTTTTCATTCCCGAGGAGCCCGGCCGTGCCTCGGTCTCTCCACGCCTCAGTGCTGCCCTCGGTGAAGGGGCCGTCGTGGTGCCTTTCTCATCCGGCTGGTTGTGGAGGTGGATGGAGTCAGTTCTCATGCTGACTCTCATCCCTGCGGGCTGCACTCCATGACCCTGCCCGTGCCTGTCACTGAGACACTGCACCAGAAGAGTGATGTGTCCAGTGGAGTGGGCGAGCCGGCCTTGAGCTCGGGCCCCACACCGGGCTGCTCACTCGGGCACGAGGCTGGAGGAAGTGCAGACACAGGGGACCCAGGGACAGGCTGGGTGCGGGCAGAGGTGTGGCCTGACTCAGTAGCGGGAAGGTGCCCAGAGAAAAGTTTCTGTCACCTCCTCATCCCTGCTCAGGGACAGGGGGCACTGATCCACCCAGGTCGAGGCCGAAGGGCCAGGTGCTGTGCTATAAAGGGGACTTTTGTGGCGGGGCTGCTCTGGGGTCCTCGGCTCACCCCTGAAAGTGTCCCAGGTGTTTGGAGTCTGCAGCTTCCCTCCAGGCCCTCGTGGCCCTCCTCCACGCCGTGTGACTTACCTGCCCGAGCTCCCTGGTGCCACCTGCACGGAGGGGACTCAGAGCCCCGGGAGAGGGGCCAGCGAGGTGACGGAGAAAGCCACCCTGTACGGCAGCCCCTGACAGACTGTAGTGGGGCCCCAAGGGGAGGGTGGTTCCCACCCGTCTGCCCACGCTCACTGGGAACACCTGTCTTCCAGACTAAAATCCACGGAGTTGGGTTCGTGAAGATCCACGCGCCCTGGAATGTGCTGTGCAGAGAGGCGGAGTTTTTGAAACTGAAGATGCCGACCAAGAAGGTTGGTGGGAGCCCTGGCCGGTTTGGCTCCATGGTTAGAGCATCGGCCCGCGGACCAATGAGTCGCGGGTTCGATTCCGGTCCAGGGCACGTACCTCGGTTGCGGTTCATACCCGGCCGTGGTCGGGGTCGTGCAGGAGGCAACCAGTCAATGTGGCTGTATCACATCGATGTTTCTGTCTGTCTCTCTTCCTTCCTCCCTCCCACTCTATCTAAAGATAAATGGAAAAAATATCCTCGGGTGAGGATTTAAAAAAAAAAGAAGAAGAAGGTTGGTGGGGACACATCTGCTCTGAGGCAGGTCCCCGGGCCAGGTGAGGGCTGCAGTCAGACAGGCAGATGCCGGCACGAGGCTTGTTGTCCCGAATCCCGGGAGCTCCGTGCCTCTGCAGAGACCCAGCCAAACCCAGGAGGCGGCCTAGGCAGGGAGCCGGGGCCGTGCTGAGATACACACCGTTCCACGTCCTGCTCAGGTGTTTCACACTCACTGCGTCTCAGCGAGTGGATCGGACTCATCGTAGTTGCATTTCCTAGCTGGCGGGGTTTTTCTTTCTAATCTCTGAAAACAGTGTGGTCAGCCGCCGTCTGACGGGGAGCTGCCGAAGCTTAGCTGGGCGTCGGGTTTCCCGGGTGAGGACAGCAGGAGGGAGGTGTGCCCGGAGTAAGTCATCCAGGCCTCTCGAATTCACTGGGACCCTTTGGATGACCTCCTTTGAAACAAAAATAAAGTTCGGGGGAAGTTTTCTGGAATGTATTCTAGTTGCTCCTTTGGCTGGCCTCTCCTGAAACTGCGAGCTCTCCGGGTTTATCTGGAACCCGGGCGGGGAGAAGGGCACCCTGGCCGATCCCGGCGTGCGTTCCCAGGATGTGCCATCTCAGGGGGGTGGGACAGTTCTGGGACCGGCTGAGAATAGAACCCAAGGGTCACAGCTCAGCAGATGACACAGCTCCCCGTCCCGTCTTGTCTGCAGCTGTATCACATTAACGAGACCCGGGGCCTCCTGAAAAAGATCAACTCCGTGTTCCAGAAGATCACAGACCCCATCCAGCCCAAGGTGGCGGAGCACAGACCCCAGACCACGAAGAGACTCTCCTACCCCTTCTCCAGGGAGAAGCAGCACCTGTGAGTGGAGCCCCCAGCCCCCACCCGGAGGGCCCTGCTGTGTGGTGACCTCCCCTGTCATCGTCCATGACTCGAGAAATGCAGGTTGTGGGACAAAGCGCTCTGAAGCCAGAGGGAGTTCATCCCCCAAAGAAGCAGGAATGTCCACCCCCAGAGCCGGTTCTCCTAGGGCTTGCAGTTCTTGGGCACAGAAGGGGCCCTGACAATGCTTTCTAAGGTCACTGTTAACTGAGGAATTAAGAGGGCAAAGAATCTTGTCACTCTGCCTGGTGACACTTAGGGGCACTAGGGAGGGCACAAGTGAGGGCAGGCATGGGCCTTGGAACACAGCCCCGAGCAGTGGTCTGGGCACCCCTCCCTCCTGCCGGGTCCGTCCCTCTTGTCCCTCTTGGGATGTGTCCAAGGAGAGGGGCTGGTTAGCGGCTCCTGAAGGCTGCCGAGCTGGGGAGGCAGGAGCTGAAAAGCACCCCCGGCTGGAGTCCCGAGACCCCGGGGACTCGGCAGCCGGGGGTTGCCTGGCAGTGGTACCTGTTCTGGAGACTTCCGGCCTCCCCTGCTCCCTCGGGGCAGTGGGGCGTCGCCACCTGGGTCAGGAGTGGCTGCAAGGCTCTGTGGGCCCTCGCGGGGCTGAGCCAGAGCTTGGGGAGTGGTGGGAATGGAGCGCTTGGGCTCTGGGAACACAGTGGGACTTCGATGGCAAGCTATGGGGGGCTCCTGGACACCCCTGCTCTCACAGGGCGTGGAGATCTGTGCCTCGGCTCAGAACTGGGGCTCTGCCCGGCAAACGTATTAGTCACAGAGCAGAGGTCACGCGCCTCATCTGAGAATCTCCCCACGATAAGGAATGAGAAATGCGGGAGAAGAAAGTGTCCCCAGCTCAGCTTCTTCCAGCTCCAGGACAGAGCTCCAGGACGTCCGAGGGAGACCCTCCTTCAGGCCCCCAGGCCCCGGCCTCCCTCGCTCCGCCCTGGCCGACTCCCTTGCACCCCCTGCCTTGCCAGCCCAGGCTCACCTCAGCTTCTGCCTCGGGGAGTGGGCCACCTATCCCACAGATGTCCCTGTGCCCGCATTAGGCAATCTCGAGGTGGCCCGAGACCTCAGGACCAAAACCGTTTGGAAGTTACAGGGCGATGATCTTAAGTACTGAAAGCATGATGGTGGGATGCTACCATCCCCACCCCTGGCAGTGTTGAGGCAGAGACCCAAACCCGCCCACTAAGGACGTCCTCCCAAGGAAGCAGGATCTGCCGTAGGGAGGCCTGAGCACACTTGCCTCCGGGGCCACTTACCACCCTGAGGGTCTCCCAGCCTCTTGGGGAATTTGGGGGAGGGGTACGGGGCGGGGACACAGATTGTTCCAAATGCCGTGATCTGGTCACACCCGGGCTGTGGACAGTTTCCCCAATCCCATAGTTGATGCTCTCGGGGACAGTGCGGTTCTCGGGGCCCTGGAGCGCGGACTCCAGTGAACGGTGTCTCTTTTTCTTCCCGACATTTCAACAGATTCGACCTGTCTGACAAGGATTCCTTTTTCGACAGCAAGACTCGGAGCACAATAGTAAGTGTCGCATGAGTGGGGATCGGGAATTGCTAACTCCCCGGCAAGGTGACCCCGGGGAAAGGGATGATCATTTCATTTCAGAGAAACCCCTCCGGGTGGGAGACGCTCTAATTGTCTGTGACAGAAATAATTAGAATAGTGAACCGGAGAGGGCTTCCAGGGCCCCGGGGATGGCCTGGCCCCGCAGGGGGGAGGGACAGGACTCCAGACCCCTCGGGTGATTTCCCAGCCTCTCGCCATGTGCCCCTTGCAGTCTGCGTGTTCCAGGAGTGATGAGGTGACCGCAGACCCGGGCAGGTTGGGGTAGATATCTGAGGCTTTGCCAGATGAGCAAACCAAGGTTTGAAATCTGACCAGGCCACCCTGCCCTATTCAAGGTATTGGTTTAATGTTTATCCATCGGCCGCCAACTTGTCCGCCAGCCAAGCTGGGCCATGCATGGCTCAGGACCCAACTTTTATCTAAACAAGAAATTAACCTCACAGCCAAGCCGCCCTGCTGCTCTCCCCTCCCCCCAGAAAGCCCGGCCTGGCCGGGGAGATGCAAGGTTTGACCTTGAGCAGATAACGTGGCACACCCTGAGACTGGAAGGTGGCCAGATGAGAGACAGTGCCACAGGTCCACATTGGCGTGGGGGCTCCGGCCACTGCCAGGACAGGCAGATCCGGGTCGTGTCCCTCTCCGTTCCCTCCCAGCCGCGTGACTTCGGGAGTCACTGAGGCTGCAGGAGAACAAGGGCCACCCTGACGTCCTGTTCAGGGGGCTGCCGGCAGCCTCCTCCCGGGGTCCCCTGGACACAGTGTCTGCAGCAGAGCCACCGCTGTGACTTTTATCGTTACCCATGTTGCTGATTAATTTTGGCAATTAAATCCCACCGTTATGAACAAGGAGGAACCCCTGTATGCAACAACACCAGCCACCTGGGATAGCTCGGGCTGTCGGGTGTCCGGAGGTAACTCCTTTCTGGAACGCCCACTGCGTGGGAGAGCGGCCCAGTGTTAACCCGAGCAGTTTTCCTCTCCTGCACCATGATGACAAAGGACAGTGGCCAGCGTTTCAGTGTGTACGTGCACCCCAGCTTTTTACATCATCCGCCAAAATGCTCCCCGGAGCACAGGGCAGGTGCAGATTTGTAAATCACTCCTGCTGTTGGGCAGGTGGCCAAGGCGGGGGGAGAGGGGACACGTGAATCGAAAGCTCTAGTTCCTGTCTCATTGGGGATCTGCTATGAAACTGAGTGTAGTCCATGATCCCAATGTCACAGGAAGCGATTCTGACAGGGCAGTAGGTATTACCGGGGGGGTGGGGGGTCACTCTCTCCCAGAGACCCTGAGGCCAGTCTGTAAACTGGCTGTGCTCTAGAGAAACCCTTTAGTGATTCAAAACATTGCCCTTGGGTAGTCAGCCTCCATGGTCTTTGAGTCCCAACAATATCTGGCATTGGGGTGAGGTCATTATAGGTGGGTAGGAGTTGGGAACAGCAGGGAAGGAGCCAATGTGCTGGTCTCGGGACGTAGACCTTCAGCCTTTGGGCACTAGGGAGCCATAGAAGGTTGTGGAGCAAGGTTTAAGATGAGGTCAGATCTGTCTTACAGAGATCACTGCCAGGGGCAGTGGTGGGAGGGCAGGTGGAAAGCGGAAGCAGTCACGGCGCTGGTTGTGAGTAGGGGCTGTGGCGGCAGGTGGATGGGAGGAGGCGGTTACGGGAGAATCAGCACAATCAGGGAAAGGCCACCGATTAGATTTGGGGGAGGGCGCCAGCGGCGTGGGCCATCGTTGTCATTCATTCATTCAGCGGGCGGTTATTTAGCACCTGACGTGAACCCAGGACTGGTGGGCGGGAAGGCAGTAGGGCAGGTGGCCGGACGCACCCAGGACAGGACAGCAGGGTTAGAAGGCAGAGCGACGGGAGTGGCGGGTGCTCCATGGCTTGTTGTTTAGGTCCCTCTAACTTAGATCTCGGGACAAGTGCTTCTGGCAGGAGGAACAGCCGAGGCGGAGCCCTGAGGCTGTGGGAGAGGGTTGGGTGAGTGAGCGGAGCAGCCAAGAGGCCGGGGTTACCAGGACAGATGGGACGGGAAGAGGAGGTCAGATGGTCCGGCCTGGGGGCCACGGGAACGCCCTTGGCCTGGCCCGAGTGAGTGGGATCGCGGAGGGTTTCGAGGGAGATTGGTGTGCTCTGCCCCACACGTCTGTGGCGTAGGGTCGATGATTTTCCTCCTGCTTTGCAGATGGGGAAACTGAGGCACTGGTTAGTGAGGTAGTTGGCCCAGGATCACACAGCTGCAAGTGGGGAGCCTGGACTCAGACCCAGGCAGACTCCCCAGTCGGGGCTCCCGAGGCTGCCAAGCGAAATGTTTTCTTAGTAAATGGGGCACAGAGCTGGGGTGCAGTGGGACCTTTCAGAGGGGCTCTGCCGGGCTCTGCTGCCTCCTGAAGTGGCCCTGTTGGCTGGGTCCTCACATCTCTGAATCCCAATCCACCTCTCAGCCGGAGGGACAGTAACTCCTTATGCAGGGCGCTCGGGACAGCTCCTGACCCTGACACCAGCACTGCCCGGAGTGGCGCTCATGCAGGGAAGGAAAAGATGGGGACCCTTCGAGACGCACTTGCCCCTGGGAACATCCACCCGGACACGGTTGGCCGAGCGTCCTCAGAACAGCCCACCGCGGTCCCGGGGCAGCGGGGCAGGGCGACAGGTCCGCTCCGCGAGCGCAGGCAGGTCCCGCGTGCCGCTGCAGCGGAGTGACGGCGCCCCTCCTGTCCCGACTAGGTCTATGAAATCCTGAAGAGAACGACGTGTACCCGAGCCAAGTACAGCATGGGTAAGGACATTCTTGGGGTTTGACATCAGTGCTGCTTTCCCAGCGGTAATCTCGCCTCGGAATCGTCTCGGAGGGGGCGGCCGCCGGCCTGGGAGTTTGTCGCGGGTTTTCATGGAAGCCCGTGTGACAGTCGCAGAAGGGAGAGACGCCGGACCGGAGCCGTGGGGCAGTGTTACGTTCCGGCCCGGCTCATCTCTTTGCCCTGAGGCATCTGTGAGGCGGCAGATCCTGGCTTGCTGGGCACTGCAGGGGGACCAGGTGTCTCAAGCCTCTCTGGACCCTCACAGTCCAGCAGGAAGGAGTTAGGGTTCCACCAGGCCTTGCCGGCAGGCACTCCCCTTCACACACGCCCTGATTCCGGGACCTGCCGCAGAACCATCCCAGCCGGGCTCCTCAGGGCCCGTGGACAGAGCCTAACCCATCAAAGCATGTGGACCGGAACCGCCCCCGCCACGGGTCCCTTGCCCACAGCTAAGGCTGTGTTTACTAACCGGGAACATTTCAGAGCAAAGGAACGCCTTTTCTAGCCGATTCCCCTTCCTGCCCTGTGTCAGGCCGAGAGTTGTGCCCACGGTGCAGTTGATCACGCTGGACAAGCATCTGAGGTCGCCAGGCTGTGGCTCGAGGGCCACAGGGTGGGTCTGCAGGAGCCGGGGTCTGTGCCTGCAGGAACGAGGGGCCTCGGTGCCTGCTTCTCGAGGAGGGAAGGGGGCCCTGGGAGGGAGCGGGAGAGCAGGAGGAGAAAGATGCTCGGCAGATGGTGGCCCGGGACAGGCCCAGGACGCAGGGCAGAGAGGATGAACCCTCCAGGGTCAGACGGCGGGCTGTGTGTCCTCTGGCCAGTATAACCCATGGCCGGTCACAGGGACGCCCTTCTAGGTCTGAAATCTTTAAGCCCGTGTCCTAAGTCAAAAAGGGTGGGGCCTCATCTAGGGGTCAAGGGGAGCCCAAGAAAACGATCCCATCGGCCTGACCCACCTGTGACAGAGCAGGAGCCTCCTAACGGCCCAGGTCGCCAGAGGGACCGAGAAGCGCGGTTCTAGCCCCCGTGCTGGTCTCGGAGCTCGGGCTCCCTGTCGGCCCTTCCCGAGGAAGCTGGCGTCCGGGTCTGGGGCCACGAGTGCTGCTGCTCCCCGGGGGTGGGCGCTCTGGCTGTTCCCGCCATTTCTCTGGCGGGGCTGGTTCCCAGCAAGGCGATCGGGGGGCCTTCTCTGCACCCCATGTCACATTGGCGCCTTGTCTGAAAGCTCTGCTGGCCTCCAGATCTCTCATTCAGCAAGTGATGAGTGCTACCTACAGGCCCCGTCCCAGGTCTTCTTGCCCCCAGGGGTCTGTATTCTGGGGGCGGGAGGTAGACAGTAAATAATCGATGCACCGGGTCCTAGCCTTGCCGTTGCAGAGGGTGGGGAGTGCTGGGGGTTAGAAGCAGGGGGGGGCGAGCCTTGCAGACGGGAGCAGCCGTGCACAGGCAGCTCCATGTTGAGAGCGTCCTAGGAACAGTGAGGAGCGGGCAGCCGGGACCAGACCCCACGTCCACTTCTCATCGCAGACGAGTCACTTCTGTGGGGTTTCAGCCACAGGCTCCCTCCGCTCTCCGGTCTAGATTTCTAAGCCTCTCTCGGGTGCCCTGACCATTCCAGATCACTAATCGAGGACATGGTCAGTTTTTAAGTGGACTTCAGGAAGTCCCCTTCCCACCAGTCTCACAGTAGCAGAGGGTGGACCGACCAGGCCACTCAAAAAATCTGACCCACCGATTACCTAGAAAGCCTCTTGGGCCAGGCAGGTGGTTCTGTGACCAGCAAGGGGCTTCATGGAAACCCCTCAACAGCGCTGGATCCCCAAGACGTGTGTGGAACAAGACCAGAGTCCCAGGATCCCCTGTGCCCCGCGCCAGCCCCGTGCACGGCCGGGCTCTGCCTTCCCCTCTCACAGTACTGTCTCCCAGGGCTGGGTGCCCGAATCCACACCTCTCAGTTCCAGGAGGAACAGATGTGGTTATTGTTAGAATGCACTCAGTATGGGGCCTGGGGTCTGCAAATAAAGGCCTGGCTCTCATCGCACGGCCCCGGAAGCGCTGGACCACAGTGCGCTTGCTCCCCCAAATGCAGCTTTGATCCTTTCAGGCCCTTTTGCATGTAACTAATAGCCGGATGTATGAACAGGGCAAAGAGAGGGAAGAAAGAAGGACTCTGCCCTTTTAAGTAAGAGGCGAAAGTGTGGTAAATACGGTAAGTGGCTCAGCCCCCGCGCGGGGCCCGCAGGCCTCCTCTTTGCCTCTTCCAATCAACCTAAAATCTAATTCCAAATTGTATGTGTGTTTCTGACACCATCAATTTTCCCATCCATGTTTTTCTCATGATTCAGCTTTTCTAACCACTTGAAATCCATCCTTCTGATCTGCAGGCTTGCCCTCAAGCAGGCGGGGTAGTTGGTGAATTGCCGGTTTGGGGGTTCTTCCTTCCTCCCAGACGTAACTTCCTCTCGGGGGTTTCCTCTGTACCCTCCTGATTCCGCCCATAGAGCATGTCCTTGTCATCTAGTCGAACCCGGGGAGGACGCCCCAGGAAGGTGGCTGGGCTCTGCAGCCAGGCGCGGCTCGCTTTGAGAAAATTCGCGGTGATTGAGACAGCCCTGGGACGGCTCTGACGGAGCACGGAGCGGCCGGGACATGCCTGCTCCCTAATCCTCTGCCTTTATTTTTAAGGCATCACGAGTCTGCTGGCCAATGGCGTGTACTCGGCGGCCTACCCCCTGCACGATGTAAGTGACCTTGACACACACGGTTTATCTCTGCGTCATTTGCCTCCCCAGATCCCCGCGGGCCACACACCCCAGGGAGCTCTAATTATCCTGCGGTCTCTGCTTCCTGCTTTGGCTCTCCCTTAAATGTCAGCTTCGGACAGGCCTTCTCTGTTCCCCAAGTGGGGACCGAGGAGTCACGGGCCACCTTTTCTTGCAGAGCCATCCCACCAGAAACGTTGGTGGCAGACACTCTGCCGGCGTTATCTGGACGTCGCGGCCAGCTGGTCCACGAAATGTCTTCCCAGGCTGGGTCCGCCCGCTGGGTTCTGGCAGAGTGACCAGGGCTCTGCAGGGGTCTCTCTCTGCAGAGCACGTGGCCAGCTTCCTGAGCTGAATCTCCAAATCCCACTGGGATCTCCCTGACAAATATAGCCCGTGGCCGCGACCGGCGTTGTCTTGGCTCAGGGCGGAGAGAGCGAGATGATTCCTTCTCATTGTCTCTATGGAAACGGGGGCTAGAGTTCAGCAGGGCACTGGGAATGGGCCGTGGGGCCTGAGCAGTGTGGGAATCCCGGACAGAGGATCTCGAACTTTCCAAATGTGCGTTGCTGCAAAGTCTGGGAGCCAAGAAGCAGAAGAGAAAGGGTGGGCCTGGGGGGCCAGGGACCCAGGCTCTAGTCCTGGCCACACTCCTCTGCTGTCCTCTAGCCCCTTGCTCTCTCTGAGCCTCAGTGTCCCCACCTGTGAGTTGGGAGTAATACCTGCCCTATCCCACTGCCAGGGCCACCGTGGGTGTCAGGGAACGCAGAAACGAAAGGGTTTTCAGCAGCAATGGACTGGACACATGAAGGGTGCCACACCGGCAGAGGGCCTTCCCCGGAACACTGACCTCACTGACCTGCCCGTCCCCTGGTCACTCACTGTAGGGATTTGAGGTCGCCCAGCTTTCCCACCTTTGTGCCTTCGTGCATGCTGTTCCTTCTGCCTGTAATGCGCTTCCTGCCTCCTCTGCCTGGACAGCGCCTCTGCCCTCCCCAGGGCGGACGAAGCATCCCACCGCTCCAAGCCTTCCTTGCTCTGCCTTCCCCAGCACCTGTGGCCTCTCCCTCCCTCCTCTGGGCTTCTGATGCTCCCTGTCCCACTGAGACACCACCATTCACTGCGCGTGTATCTCGTGAAAACCGCATGCTGGCACCTAGTAGGTGCTCAGTAAGCGTGGTATTGATGTAGGCTGGATCAGGTCGGGCGGCCTCGGGGAGGCCATTCATCCACTGTTGCTGGGTGAATGTCTTGAGAGCAGGGCTCAGAGCCCTGCAGGTCCCCGCCATCATTGCCGGCTCCTCCCACACAGCCAGGGGTCCTGGGGGCCTCACGCACCCACCCACCCACCGTGCACCCGGCCGCGGGTGGTCAGCCGTGCAGTTCAGGTTCGCTCAGTTCAGTCCCTGGCACCAGGAATGCGCCCTGTCCAGCACCGGCCCACCACCTCCTCGCCTTTCCGCTGATGACCCTGCCGAGGCATCAGGGACACAGAAGCTGAAGTGTTTCAGCTCCCTGCCTGTTTTGAGCCAGCCCTTTAAGTCTTGAAAGGGAAAAGGGAGAAATCCCCTTTTCTGAACACCTACTGTGGGCAAAGAACTGTATTTAGTAGGAGCTTTACCTTATTTCATTCAGTGCAGACAAGGAGACTCAGAGAGGTTTAGTAACTTGCCAGGGGTCACACAGTCCCTGGGGGAATCTAGGGCCAGAAACCACCCTCTGACCCTGGGCTACACCTCCGTCCCCTAGCAGGACCACCACCCTGTCCTTCCCTGGAGACCACGTGGCCCCCTCTTCCCCGTCTTCACTACCACAGAGTCTGTCTGCAGTTTAAGCAAACTGTTCCCACTTTACAGATGGGGAAACTAAGGCTAGAGCTGCTGACATCGACAGCCAAGAAGGAGGGAGCCCGGAGCCCAGCTCCTTTGACTCCACTTCCAGGGTTCTTTCCAGCCAGATTATGGACTTGAGGCGTCTTGAGGGAATACGGAATTTTACATCCGTGACTTTTCCGTGCAGCTGACGGACAGCCGCCTCCTGCAGTCCCCAGGCGGGTGCCCAGACGTGGCTCTGAGCGGGCCCAGCGCGCCCCAGGCTCAGGCGCACCCGCCTCGGGGCAGCACAGGCCCTCGGGGCAGCACAGGCTCTCGGGGCGGGCCATGAAGCCCTCCCTGCTCAGCGCTTCGCCGCCTCGCCCTCTCGGGGCGCACACAGTGGTCCTTCCTAAAGTCTGTGGCACACCGAAAATCGGTGTCATTTCGATTCATTCACGCAGGACGGCTGTTGTTGTGTCGGCTGTTGCCATTGCTTAATTTGACAGTCTGAGGGGAGAGAGGTCAGTGCCCTGGCTAAATACTCAGGCCTTGCACGTGTTAAAAATCCCTGCAGCGCGCCAGCTGAAAATCGCTGCCCTAGCTCTAAATTGTCATCCGTTTCACTTACCGCTGAGCTGTTCGACGCCACTGCTCACTGCCCTCCGTGCATGGCCCCCAGCATCGCCACCCTCTCCAGTGCCTGGCTGACCGCATGCATGCATCCATCCATCCATCCATTCATACATTCATCCATCCATCCATCCACCCATCCACCCACCCGTCCATCCGTCCATCCATCC